>JAPSES010000211.1:8536484-8563244 GCA_029822895.1 Maxillicosta whitleyi
CTTCATCAAGTGCATCTCCCCCCCACCCCACCCCCAGGATTCTGTTGGGTTTCAGTAAATTGGCCTCAGTGTCTTGTTTCTGCCAGCTCCACATGTAAAGTGTCATGAGATAATTTTTGTTATGATTTGGCACTATATAAATAAAATTTGATTTGGCATCACATAAATTATGAGAAGTGGAGTTTTACTCCAGGAGTCTTACTTTTGATTTTTCATCTTTCTTGGGAGGAGCAAGAGGCTTCTTGAAAAGATCATCTCCACCTGAAATCTGAGTATTAACAAAAGGCATTGTATTAATGTAAATATACCGTATAGGGGGGATGTAGGAGTAGGATGTAGGAGTATAGGGTAAGGAAGTGTCAAAGCATAATCGTAAAGTTGCATTTCATGATTGTAATTGCTGATGTCAAAACATTTTCTTTTCTATTCCGTCAGATAAAATACAGACAATACTTTTTATGTATGATTTAACTCAAGAGTTTATAAATATTTAGTCTTTGCACAGCTTTGGGCTAATGCATACACATATCTGTCTTATGCAGGTGAATATTTTGACAACTTCCTTACCCCATACAGGAACCTCTAAAATTAATCACTAACCTTCCTCTCAAAGATTGCAAACCCAGCGTCTGCAGACTTAGACTGCCTTCTGTCATCGTCCATTCCAGTTTTCAGCACAGGTGAAGGAGCACGCACACTTTCTTTCTGACGATTTTGGATTTTTGCCCAGCGTTCCATATCTTTCATGATCTGCCAATAGGAACAAACTTATCAATCACCTGCCCTTGGCAAACATGTTTCACATTTAGTGCATTTAGGAGTTAAGTACTACCTTGACAGCAGCAAGACTTTTGGGTTTATCATCTTTGCCGTCCTTTTCTTTTTCCTTTCTAATGGATTCTTCATCATCTTTTTTCTCAGGAGTTGTGACAGACACTGAGACAGGTTCTGGAGTCACAGTGGTGGTGGAACCCTGGGCTGAGGCTGGTGCCGCTGTGGTGATGGGAAGTGCTGATGGTTTCTTCATTTCTAGAGGAGCGTCTGCTGCAGGGTTGGACAGAATGGCCTGATCCTCGGCGGTCATGGGTAGAGGCTGGGTCTCAGCAGAGCTTCCTCCAGGAACTGGGATGTAGGTCTTCATTGTAGCATCCCAATACATGTATTCCTGGGTTTGTGCGTTGTAGAAATACTATACATAACAAAAATGAAGAGGGCAGATTTTTAAAAGGTCTGTAAATGACAGAAAGTCATTCATCTGAGCTTGATCTGTAAATAAGGAGAAAACCTTGTTTTGCAAGATGTTAAAATTACTGTTGTTTTGGTTGTACAATCTTTAATATTCACAATTAGATTACTCAGCACAGAATTAGGGTCATACAAATAGTATTTTTTAAATCTCTCTAAAATGTAGCCTAATTACAATAGCACTAGTTCTACTGAGGTTTCTCGAAGTCAGTAGTGCACTGACTTTCTGTTATTTAACAAAACACACTGCATTTGACATATTTTGGATGGATATTACTGCAATATTTTGACAACCAGAATGAACTTCAAACTTCCAAAGTTTCCTAACTGTACGTACTCCTGTGTGAGCTGTGGCTCTTCCCATTAATTATTCAGACTGTGGAGGCCTAGTAGCATTAACACAAACAGCTCAAAAAGCAACAACATAAAATACATGAAATATACTGGTACGCGAGCCATTTAATTGAATACTGACTGTGTTGGAACATGTGGAACGAATTATTATGATTTGCTCTAAAAGAGGGATAGATTTTAATTGAATAAATGACAAACTGTTAATGTTCATAATCTAAGATGGGATCATCTAGACCTACCATGGAATAAAAATAACTATTTACAATAATACAACACTGTTTCTCCATATTTACAGATCACTGTGTGGTTTTGTATCCTCACCCTAGAGTTAGGGTCATAGTAAAATGTCGTCTCTGGATCATAGTAGAACCCTGATGTGGCATCGTACAAGTAGTTGGATGTGTCTGGAGTCTCAGTGCCTAATGGTATCATGAAAAGAAACACAAAAAATTCAAATATTAGAATGATGTAAACTGTTAAAACACATTATAAAAGTAACATTCACTGACATGTTAATTTCATCTCTGCTGTGTTTACCTTGATCATTGAAAAACAATAAATATGATAATATTCTATTACAATTTTATTCTGAAATGGGAGGTAAAAATAGACTAAAATAACCCTAAACCCCCAAACTCTTGAATAAAGTACATATTGAAGAGTTTTCACTACATCTTCAAATCATTAGGCATTAAGCATAGTTTCTTTACAGGCCCCACTCAGAGGGTGTAGGTGTTCTTTGTGGGGAAAATCACAACATAGTTTTAGTTTCTTACCATAAACGAAGGTCTGTGATCCATGTGATTCATCTGTAGCAGCTGTCATCCCAGCTGATTCTGGGGGCACATGTCCTATTGCCTGGTACGATGGATCTGCAGCTGGAGTCTCACCATAGTTACCTCCCTATCGTGTGTCATGAAGATGTGCAGTTAGCTCTCCAGGTCACAGACAAGATGTATGGTATGGTAAAGTATGTTTCTGCTTTATTGCTTTGTAACCCACCTGGCTCATACTGTGGTCTAGAGGCAGAGCAGGATTTGTGCTACCAGCCAACATATTACCTAATGACAAAAATGAGAATGCTTATTAATTAAATACAGCCCTGTATTTAAGTGTAGTAACAATGTGGGATGCATAAAGACAAACATAACAGAAACATATGAGAAGTCTCACCCTGCATTCCGCCAGGTGCACAAGCAGGCATCTGCAGAGGTGGCATGAATGGTGGAGGTTGTGGGAAGTGCTGGTGGTGGAACTGCTGCAGTGGTGGCGGCTGCTGCTGTTGATGATGATGTTGCTGCTGCTGAATTACCAGGGGTGGGGGTGAGAAAATAATTCAGAGGTCCTCTAAAAACTCTGTATTTTTCAACAATGTTGTGAGACAATGTATTAATAAAGACCAATATCCTACCCCAGCCATGTTAGTCTCAGGTGGATATAGAACTGGAATAGAACTGTTTGCTTTATCAAAATCTCTTCTGAAACTGTAAGAGAAACAAAAAAATATCATTGCAGACAATGAAATTCAATTTCTATAGTAGACATAAATTACAAAATTCTTGCAAAATTACTTACTTCTGATTCTTTAAGGGTTTTGCAACCTCTGCATAAACTCTAACTCCGTCAATATAAAGCGGTCTGGGTTTAGTGAGGAGTTCTACCAGACGTCTTACTTGCTATAAAAAAGGGGACAATAATTGTAAGTGATTGGGTAAAAATATTACTGAACACCAGATAAAGACGTTAATAGCCCATTCTATAAAACCATTTGTATTCATTTTAGTTACCTCATGGGAATCCATGTCAACAAAACAGAAGCACTTGGCTCCGGGTGTCTTGGCCTTGACTAAGCGAACATTTCTCTCATCCAGATATGCAAAAGGATCCAAAGCTTTAAGGATGGTCTCTACCGTCGTGGTGGGCTTCACATTCTTTATGATCATGGCTATGCAGCGACACAATAAAATAAATAGCGGGTTACTACTACATGAACATTATTGATCAATCATATTCTGATTGTAATTTACTACAATATAATATGAACTAGGAGCTAAACATACTTTTGCTGTCCCTAAAAACAGAGTCAGACTGGTGGGAGATGTGATGAGGAGGGTTACGGTTGGTCCAAGGCTCTGCTCGCTGTTCTGACTCCTGTTGTTGGAGCTGCTGGTCCACCTGCTGCTGCCAGGCTTCTGGGGTCAGGTCAGAATTACGCTGCCACTGGTTTTGAGGCAATGGCTCCATGGAGCCTGGTGGTTTGGATCCATTCACATTGCTCTTCAGCTCTTCTAAAGGTTGATCTGGTCTGGGCAACTGGGGCTCCTGGAGGTGAGGTACTTTGTGATCTGATGCCTAATTCAAAGCGATAGACAACAAAAATTATTGAATTAATTACATTGAAGCTGAAAACAAATGTGGTGAATGTGGTTTCTACTCAGTGTAGAAAAAAATACCTCCACATTGTGATCTTCCAATTACCTGAGAGAGGTGCGCTGTCATGTAAGATTTTTAGACCAGTATTATTTTTGTACTTCCCATGTTTTCGCACATGTGCACTCTGGGGGTAATTATAATTGGGTACAGCATGCTGGATTTACACCTGTATTATTTTTAACCCCATTAACTGTGTCGTTTTGAATATACAAATTAAGTGAAATTTACTGTAGTAACTGATAAACAGGGTAAATTTCAGTATCACTGGGTTTCACTACCAGATCCCTGTGGATATTTATTAATGAATCAATCTTCATTCATAAAGCTGTTTACATTGATAAGAATGTGTTTGGACATGCTCAACAGTTTGGAGCATGCACATAATTCTTAGGAGGTAAAAAACACACAGTGGCACAGAGTGCACATGGCTTCTTATTGAAGATAGTAGGTGTATTATGCATTATACATATCCAATCCAACTTTATTCATAAAGCACTTGAAAACAACCACAGTGGACCGAAGTGCTGTACTAAAAACTAACATTAAAAATAGCATTAAAAAAAACATTAAAATCAAATAAATAAAACAAGTAAAAATATAAAAACAGAGCAAAATATCAACATTGTATGAAAGTTAAAAAGCCAAGGAAAACAGGTAGGTTTTAAGAAGAGATTTAAAAACAGGTTAAGAGGAGGACTGTCTGATCTGCAGAGGCAGATTGTTCCAGTCTGGGACCAGCAGCAGCAAAAGCTCGATCTCCTCAGAGCTTGCACATTGTTCTGGGCACCTTCAAAAGCAGCTGATCAACTTATCTGAGAATGACTGGGTATATATGTGTGAAGGAGCTCAGAGAGGTAGGGCGGTGCAAGACCATGGAGGGATTTAAAAACAAATAAAAGTATTTTAAACTGGATTCTAAAATGGATATCCAGCCAATGGAGACATTCTAAAATTGGAGAAATGTGATCATATTTACAAGTGCCAGTTAAAGGACGAGCAGGGGCATTTAGAACACTATGTGTAGTAAGTCTCATGTGATGGCAATGATTTTGTAAGAAAAATTTATGGTTTGGTGTCAAGGTACCTTACCAGCATAAATGCTGGATACTGTGGCATATTTTGTGCATTGCATTGTGGGTACTTGACATTTTGCTCATTGTGTTCCGTTTTATGTGAAGGGGTTCGGGGGTTATGTTAATGTTTATTTATGTTAATGTGTCTGTTTTTCAACGTGTATTTCTATTAATGTGACACCATTAGTCAGACCTGTAGGCTGTACAGTGCCTTACCTGTTTGTCTGTTGAGGTATTGGCACTTTCAAAGTAAAAACACCTCCTGCGCACATTGAAACTCACAATATCAATATCCTTTCTACAGAATACAGGTGCAACAATACCCCTTAAATTGGTCTTCACCACCTCAGGGATTACATCCAGAGGTTTAAAGGTTCAAAGACTTTTAAACAAAGCTGAATCTGTACTAAATACATGTGAAAAGTTAAAATTAATGGGACGAAAACCATGATAAATTACTTGCTCTTATGACACTTACATGAACACTTCTCTCACAGTCTTCTGGCTGGATATACTTCATGGATGTTGTTCTAGTGCCAACCTTTAGGGATCCCTGAAAGAAAAACAAAATGCTCAATTAACACTACATCATGAAGGTGACCAATTATTACAATACCTATGATACCCAACATGCACTGTGGCAAGTTATACTCTTTTCTTCAGCACTGAGGATAAAACAGGCAAACACTTAATAGTTGTGTAAAGCTCAGCTCTAGGATGAGGTTTACACGTCTGCCCCCACGTTACGTTATAGTTTCAGGGGAGTTTGAGCTCATGCTGCCACTAACAATCATTTTCTTCATCAGTTTATCAGCAGATTAATTAATTTTCAATGGCTAATCTATTAAAAATGCCTTTATGTACAGTCACTTTTTTAACCAACAAAATAAAAACCAAAAAAATATGAAGTTTACCGTTACATAAGATGAAAACAACTATAATGCTTCAACAAAGAAAATAAATACTAAAAAATACTAGGATTTTTTGACAATTCTGTCATACAAGGAATGTCTAAATAGACTAATTTATCCCAAAAAAGTCATGAACTCTATATTACAAAACAAGACTCATGCTTTAAGTGGCACACAAACCCACTCTGCAGAATTGGACGGCACAAACATTAAGAGAAATTGTCATTTCAAAAGAAAACTCACATGTAAATGTGCTTTGCAAACTGGTGCTACAGTGTTTTCCATCCGAAAGCACCATCGGTGTCAGAGACCGCTATACTTCCACCCTCATTAAATCCAACTTTTTGATTGCCCATGATATGACTCTTACCTTTCACCATGCGAGTAAAAGTGTTTTCAAAAGGAAATAAAACTAGCGTCATTCGTCACAGCAGAGATTCAATAGGGCCTGTCTACCATGAGATAAGGTACTTCCTCCCTACTTCAACAGGTATGATGAAAGCACCACAGTAGTCCAGTTTTAGACTGAGAAGTTTTCCTCTTTTGACACAAACTGCTCAGAGAAATCCAAATAAAGCTGAAATCCCTAAAGTCAAAAGTTTGTTCCGATGACTTCAAGAGAGAGAAGACATGTGCCCTTCATGAGGAAGTCACAGATGACTGACAAAAGAATACCACAAAGGAAGGACTAATGGAGACCATTGAGAGAGACTAAGAAGCGAAGTATTTGATGCAACAAGTCTGAATGATGCAAGTAGGTGTGAAATTTGCCAAGCCAGGTGATGATAAGGTGACACAAAGCCGCACAAACTGAAAATTGGGGGACAAAAAAATGTACGCATCTTGAGGCTGTTTGAGGCTTCTTGTTCATAAAAATCACAAATTATAGAACGAAGAACACCAAGAAAGAACTGAAGTTTCCAGTGAGTGCTGTGATAAGTCTGAAACTGAGCTGCAGCACAAAGCAGAGTCCCGCACAAAAGGTTGGCGTCTCCATTGCTTTCTAATGTAAAAATAATGCCTGAACAGTTGGCACATTGACCCCATTGAAGAGAATGAACACAGACTGCACAACAAAGCAGCTGTCAAATGTACAAAACTGCCACAGACTCGTTCTCTATAAGCCTTTACAAAAACAAGTCATACTAGCAGCTTTGCAAGGCTGTAATGTTAAATGCAAAAGAAACCCAACATTAAGGAGAAAAATGAAGGTAAAGAGTAAAGTGAAGTTCACCAACATTTAAAAATTAAAAACAACAATAACTGAATGTTTACTTCACTGGTTAACACCAGAAGGTTTTATCCTACAGACACTGCAAATGTTACCAAAAGAAATAGCGACTGTAAATATTTAATGATGACATTTCAGCATGTCTCAGAAGCAATGTAAACCCATAGAGGCCAAAAAACCACAGTGCATTACTGATCGCAATAGAAATCCTCAATAATTGGGCAATGATATGTGTTGAAATCTGCAGTTACAGCTACTGGCACAAACAAAAATTGAGCAAGAAGGAACCGAGTCTTTAAGACTAAACTCTTAAAAGTCCTGCAAGCGATGACAACTCTGTTTCTTCCTCTTCAATAAAAGACTATGAACATATACAGTACAATAGTTCACTTATTTCCAAACTTATTTCCTGATATGTACTGGGGACAGGCAGCAATGAGTTAAAGTTATAACTCTAAAACAAGGGAAGTATACCTCTTTGTCTAATTATGTATATACGCAGTTGAATATTTTACGAGATAATTAACAAACTAAGACCAGCTCAGTGGCTTGAAGAGGTTTTAGAAAATTATAAATAATTAATTCAAATCATTGATCCCACTTTTTTGAGATTTACAATGTCTGTAAATGTCCGACTGTTACATTCAACTCCTGAATTAAAAATAACCAGCAATTCCCAGCCTCAAACCCTCCCCCATCTACTAAAGCCCTCTAAACCCCTCGTAATCCTGATGGGAGAGACGGCCTTCGTAGAGCGACGAGGATGGGCAACCTTGTTGGACTCCATGAAGTGGACTGCATCCTCGAGGTTTAAAAACTCCACATTGGCAGTATCGTAGCTGTAACCTGGGGACAGCATTTGAAATACAGATGGGTTTTTGTTAGTCAATGCCAGTTATGACAATCACCAGCTAAAACACAATAGACAGCAGTTCGTGAATAAATCGAGGTCGGTGAGCGTTTGGTGTTGAGCGAACCATCACATACCTTTTCAGGAAAACGTACATTTAAAGAATTATCTATGCTTTGTCTGTTTGGTCTTCTGGTTGGTGATGAATTCACTGATAAAACCAGTTCTTAACAGAGAAATGTTCCGGACCAGTGTCAGAAAACAACTGCATTGTATGCACCACAGATACAGAAAAGAAATATGTAACTTTATGTCAAATTAGAAAAAAATATCTCACATCTACTTCTGTGAAAACCTTTTGACATTTTATTCAAAAATCAGGACCAATTTAGGCCTCTGAAACATAACCTTCACAAAAGGGCGTAGTATCATTTATAACCACGTCTCCAACAATCGCATGACCTTAACAGCAGATGTTAAAATCAGCAAGATGAACAAAGTGATGTGTAAGAAAAGCACTAACAAAGCACCCTCCGTTTTTAGGTTTGCTAACATTCTACAATCAGTCACACTAATAAAAATTGCCTCAGACGGACACATTCAGTGACACCTGTACATATCTTTTGTGACTAACGTCCACTATCACTCACCAAAGCTGCTACTGATAAGTCCTTGGTAAATCCTCTAATTGCACACAATGACATCACATCCTCAGACTTGAAAAATGATGGCGTAGAACAATCCAGATCCCCCCACCCTCCCATTTTACAGAGCAGGTTCACAAAGAACAAAAACAACAAAAGCAACCACGAAGCATTAAAGAAAGAATGCGTAGGTTCAAATGTCGAAAAGCGAAATGTCGAGGGGACACGTTAGTGATCGATTGCCCCATAAGGTTCATAAAGAAACAGGATTCTTACCTGGCACAACATTTTTGATTTTCATGCCCTGCATTGGTACACCATCACGGACTGCAAAGGCCCCCAAGATCTGCAAGACAATACACAAATAATGTGTGTGGGTAAAAAAAATAACCAGTCCACTTGAAAAAAGTGGTAAAACAGGGGTTTTCCCGGGTTTGCAGTGGGTTTGGCTTCTCTAATGACTTGTAGAAATGTGACTAAAACTTACAAAAATAAGAAAATAATTTGAGGCCAATATGTTTCGTCTTATCTCTCTGTCTTCAGCTAAGGTACTCTGCAAAAACTTTTAAATGCTGTTTCTAATACTAAGAGGAAAACCCTGCCGTCATATAAAAACACCAATTGTTTACCTGTTCCATTGTGGCAGTCTTTGGAATACCCATTATGGATATTGTACGGGATACTTTATCCTCCACTGTTGCACTTCTGTAATCCTGATCCTTTCACAGAAATGTTTATCAAAATTCAAGTTAAAACAAAAATGCCTGAAAAAAACAAGTGTGATATTTAAATAACAGAAATGTAATACAAATCCACATACCTGAGAACCAGACTCACTAAACTTTGAAGGTGTGATTGGTTTAGACTCTTGAAGGAGTTTCTCAGGTGTCTGAAGGTCCTCATGTTTATAATCAAACACTCTCCCAGATCCTGTTCTGTAATCAATATCTCTGTAGTCTTGGTCTCTCGGCTGTACAGTGCTACTGCTCTGAAAATCATGATCCGTCCCCATCTTAGTCCTGGCAGGTGCTTGATTGTGTGGGACATCTTTCAGTCCTTCAAAACAATCAGGTTGTTCTTGCATCTTGTGTGGGGGTTCATTCTTCTCTTGACGGTAAGTAGGTCTTTCGTCATGATTTGGTTTTGTTTGACTGTGCTTTGGGTCTCTTTCTTCAAGCCAATGCTTACTTTCACTCTCACTGCCCAAAGGGCCCTTATGGGGCTGTGGACGGTCTTGTGGACCTTTGCCGCCAATTGATTGTAGATCCATTGCACCAAAGCGGTCACTGCAGGGAAAGTTGACATCCTTCCCTGGGAATTCAACAGATGTCTGATCCCTTTCTGGAAATGGCGGTGGATCTATAACATTCCCTTCTCTGCCAAATCCAACATTGAATTTGGGTTCATTTACACCCCCTAAACCTTTAGGCATGTGTGCAAAAGGGGTCTTCTCCTTGCGACGGTTTTTCCATTCCTCAGCAAGTGTCATCTCTTCACCACACCGGTAATCCATAAGCGGACTGTCTCCTGAATCTGGATACTCTCTGTCCCTGTGTGTGTCTTCAATGCCCATAAACTCTGATCTTTGTGGGCCACTAACATCTGGAGGCATTTCTGTTCTTGCTCTGTCTACAGGGGGCACAGAGTTTCCAAATCTTAATGGGGAGCGATCCCTTCCTCTGAATTCAGCTGATGGTCCAGGACGATTTCTAAAGTCCATATCTGAATCAAAACCACCTCTTGGGTTAAAAGGTGGTCCTCCTCTTCTGTCCATGTCCATCATCCTTCTTTCCCGTGGCGGCATGTCCATATCGTAATGCTCAGTGTCGCCCATGCCCATTGGAGGTCTGTCCACTGGAGGTCTGTCCACTGGAGGTCTGTCCATTGGAGGTCTGTCCATTGGAGGTCTGTCGCGCATGTCTCTAAAACCGTCATTTCGCTCTATTCGGTCCATAGGAAACCCTCTTCTCCCATCATTATTTGGATTATTGAATCGTGGCATGTCATAATGAAATGCGTCTCTGTCTCTCATATCCATAAATCTGCTGCCAGGTTCACGTGGTGGCATCCCTCTCCCTCCTATTTCTCCAGAGTTTCTACCTGGTCCAGCAAAACCAGATGCGTTATTTAATTTGTCTCTAATTGAACTTTCATATTGTCTTCTTAGACTAAAGTCTGGCTCTTCGTCATGTCTGAAGAAATCCCTGTGGGACTCTCTACCTCCCATATCACGTGGGTCCATTTCTCGTCCCCTCATGGGTGGACCATCCATCCTTCTCATGTCCACAGGGGGTAGATCTAGAGGTCTTGGGCCCATGGGACCCATATACATTCCATCTCTACCTCTAAAGTCAGGCATGGGACGATCTCTGCCCCCAAACATTTCTCCACGACGGTCACCACTGTAATATACATGCATTAATATCAATGAATTAGTGTGCTTATACATGTAAATGCACTTCATTAAAGAGAAGCCTCACCTCCTAAATACAATGGAATATACAAAGAAGTTAATTTTGAAAACTGATGGATCAATCTCAATTTAGAAAGCAGTATAGTTGTGTAATATGATCAATAAAAGAGTATGAATAGACAGCAATTAACCTACTATTAGTGAGTAGGCATACACTTTATAAACACTACATTCTTTAGGGATAATAGACCAGTGTGAAAAAATTTCAAGTTATATTTATCAAAAAAATAATTTGCTCGAGATTTTTTAATCAGTAAATTTCTGTAATTTAAGTCGACTCAACTTTTGTTACGTAATGTGTAAGGTGGTATTTCATTCACGTTATTTTCAGCTCATGTACATACAAGTCATACAAAAAGAAAATGCTTAAAAAGTACTATAATAATAAAAATAAATAGTTCAATTTAATTCAAGTCCAACCCCTTGCCGATTTCATAAAGTTACTTCTTTTCTCTATTTTTTCCCTTGAAATGTGTAAATCTATTATCTATCATCTACAAAGTTTGTTTACCGAAAAGGTGGTCCTCCCCGTGGGCCTTGCCCTGGCCCTGGCCCTGGTCCATCCCACATCTTAGACTGTGTCTTATCTGGAAGCAAATTTAAAGACTTGCATCAACACAGCATGAAGGCATGAAGGGCACAGGTGTCAAACATGGGGCCCAGGGGCCAAAACTGTGAACTGGCCTGCCAAAGGGTCTGATCCAGCCCATGGAGTGAATTTGTGAAACACAAAAGTGACATTGAATATAATAACAATCAATGATGTTAATAGCCATTTCAAGCCAGTAAAAATACTATCATAATAACCTATAAATAATGAAAACTGCATATTTTTCTCTTTTAGTGTAAAAAAAGTAAAATGACACAAAAATGGTTACATTGACAGACTAGCCTTTTGCAAAAAATGTGAACCAAATAAAAAAAATAAAAAAAAGAACCTGAAATGTCTTAATAGAAGTCTGTAGAATTGTACTAATCTGGCTGTTATTAAATAGGCTAGTTTCGTGTATTTGAAGATCCACTGTGATCTGTAAGTTGTAATGCACATGTTTAAATGATAAACTAAGGCGTAATATTGTTAAAATTTAACTTGTGAATTAATCATATGCATGTTATGTTCAAGTACATGTAAATATTTTCATGATTATTTTTTACTGGTCCGGCCCCCAAATATAATGCTAAGGTGTATGAGGCCCATGAACGAAAATGACTTTGACACCCCTGATGTATGGCTTCAATGCACCAACCTATCGAAGAATTATAAAAACGACAGAAAACGGACTTTACCCGCACACCCAGAGTGAAGTTAATAGCACACGTGCTATATTTCTGGTGCTGCAAGGGGATTATAATAAAGATGCTTATGTGCACAGCAGCACCAAGACTGAGTCGCGTGTGTTAATGCGGCCCAAGGAAGAATGGGTCTCTAATTATAGCAATCACAAGGCCTTCAAAATCTGCGCCACGGTACAAAAAAACTACGTAAACAATAAAAAGGAACACTATTAAAAAACGGGAACCTAATAGCATCGCCCGAATATAATGGAGAGTGAGTGTATTGTTCAGTTAAAGTCCATTACGAGGAAATATAACAATTCATCACTAAAACCGTTCACAGTTGGCGTTGGGGAAGCTAACAAGGCTAGCACTTCACGGTTCACAAGGCCGGTTTTGTTCACAGCTGGACCAGCAGCAAAGCAAAACACCAAGAAAAAGACAGTACATTTGGAAGATACGTTTCACTACTGTTTAATTTCACATTTTTTGACCTACCTTACTTGTTCTCAGAGGTCCGTATCAATACTACCATCGATGGTAAGGACTAGCGTAATTGAAAAATGCAGAGAAGCCGTTCTTCTTCTTCCTCCACTCTCTCCGTAGACTAGGTACACGTTAGCGCTCTGCTGTCCCCACCTGGTGCAAATAGGACACTGCTGCTTTTTGAAAGTGTATTTTGTGTTAGTGTGGAAATCTACAACCTCGCCAGCTCTGTTTGTGAAACACCCAGTCGTCACAATGTTTTTAAGGATGTTTCAGATTTTCTGTTCTCTTATGTGTTGATATCAGTGCTTTATAAGGCTCCACTTTTTCAGTTAATTTTATTCAACAACAAATACCAACAATACCAACAACAATAGGCTACCCGGGGTGCATTGTATTGTCTTCGTTCAAAGGAGCAACAAACATAAACCTATATATATTTGGTATCATCCAAAGTAATGTTTTTAGTTATATATAACTAAAAACATTTGGATGATACCAATTTGCCTGCCTCACATAAAAAGCCACTTATGAGCTTCAAAGAAAATCCTTACCATAAAACTGGAAAGTCTCAAGCATCTGTCTGTGTATCAGTGCATTTCTGACTTGTAGACAATCTTGTAGACTACAATTGAGGAATAGTCCCATCTTGACATTAAATAATATATATATTTTTTTATATGAAATTGACCCAGTCTTGTACGCGAGTGTAGTATATTAGAATTAAACAAGAACCATTTGTAGAATATTATTATCATTATTATTATTATTATAACCCATGGTGACCAGGCCAATATTATTTACATAGAAATGCAGAAAAAGGGAGACCAATGCCCTGTTTCCACTACATGGTACCGGCTCTATCCGGCTCTACTCAACTCGACTCGTCTCGACTTGACTCGACTCTACATGGTATTCCTGTGCTGCATTTCCACTTACGTAGAATCAGCTCCACTCAGCTCAACTCGTTACTCTGGTGTGGCACGTTACTTTTGTGTTGTCTGCTCAGATAGTTGCTGAAAACTCGCTTGTTGCCTGTTTTCTTGCCTGAATTTTTATGTCTGCCACCAAAGACTGAATCTACGTGACCATCCATGGTGTCATTTTGTTCTGGTATCATGTGGATTAATGTATCGCTATTTACTTCCACATCTGTTTTGTGTAAATCGGCAGAGAAAACTGTCTGACCAATCAGTGGTCTGCGGTGTCGAGACGTCACATTTTGGTACCTGTTCCAGCATTTTGGAACCTTTTTGGATGCAGTACTAAAAAATTAGTATCGGGTCCCAGATTCCAGGTCCTTTTTTGTAATGGAAATGCGAAAGAGCCGTGTCGAGTCGAGTAAAGTAGAGCCGGTACCATGTAGTGGAAATGCAGCATTAGAGATGGAGATAGAAGACTAATCCCCCGACAGGCCACAACAGACCAACCCAGAGGCACAAGTCTCTGGTTGAGGTTTTTCAGTCTACCACTGGCACACAATATCCAGGTAGAGTGAGATCGAAGTCATATAATAATCATATTCAGCATTAGTTACGAAGTGAAAAAGGTCATTTGTTACTTTAATCAACTCAAAAAGTAGGTGTAGATAGAGGACAACTTTAGAGCAGGAGGTGAAGGGCAGGAGACTGCTGCTCTGTTATGTGAAATTATAGTTCAGTTTATCTTGAATATCTTGAGTGTTACTTAATAATCTGGCAAGGTTTAACTACATTGAGAATCTGGCTCCAAACCCTGTGCAAAACACACAGGCCATTCTCGTGGAGGGGGCCTCTGGTGTGAAAGGGAGTCAACTTGATTATTGTCTCCTGGCAGATACAACACTCGCAGGGTAGAAAGACAAAGTGCAGCCCACGTCAAAAGCTTTTGAAACACATGCAGAAGCTATGCTGACCGGGTGTCCCTTGATGATTGATGGTTGAGGTGTTGTCTGACCATATGAAAACATGCTTGTCTGTCTGATGAGGCAGAAAATGTTTGAGAGCCAGATGAACCCAAGTAGCTCCAGTACATTTACATGCTCAGAGTGTTTCCTCAGAGACCAGCTACCCCAAATTGCCCTGTGCTGCCACACTGAACCCCATCCTGTGGGGTAGCCCTCTGTGCTGACAATTTCTCTGTCGCACACCATCAATCCCATGAGCTCCTCTCTGGACATATAAGTCCTGGAGCCAGTGCACAATGATACTGCCATAACCATCAGCTTCTGATTCCTATGCACCACCTGATAAATGAATTTATTACAGGGAATCAGGACCCTGTTTTTGGATCAGATTGATCAGCCGTTATAAAGAAAATCAGTCTCATTATTCTAAAAGCACTACACTTATTGTGCACTTTATTGATTGTAAGCTCATTCTGCGGTTCAGGGAAACTGAATGTAAACCAGTACACAAAATCAGAAAAGGGAAACAATGCTTTATAAAAATATAACATTTATTAACTAAACTACGACACATACAACACAGAACAAAGAAGAGATTATATAGAAGTGATGAGAGTTTGGAAGCAGAAAGGTAAAGTTTAGCTGGATCAGACTGATGTTATTTCTAATGTAATTAAGCCAACACTAGGCACAGTTGAAACCAGGTGTCTTACTTAGATGGCACAGAGACGTTGTGGGTCGGTTCACACACGTTGAAGTCGTCTGTCGGTTGCGGGGCAACAAGATGCTGAAGTGGAATTTTGGAGCATGGTGGCACGGTGCCAAATCGGATGGAATGTGCAAAGCATCTCTGGGAGAACAGTTCTCCTGCCATCTTGAGGGAAGAGCGAAGGTCTGTAAAATTGAAGCAGAAGACTCAGGCCGAAGAGAAGGAAGAGGAGGACATCCTGAGCCAAAGAGCTGGAGGCGGGAAACTTGGGAGCATTTTGAAGAAGTGTCTGTGACATGATGTTGACTCTGCTCTGCTCTTTTCAAATCTCACCCTGAACCCTTCAGGAGTGGTCAGTACCACCCAGACATGAACATTGAAGAACTTCTAGGTGTCCATCCTTTGTCTTTTTGGCGCCAATCCCGGTATCTCATCTCATTTGCATATAGGGGCGTGTTCAGGTTTCAAGTTGCAATGGAATGTCCTGGAGGCCCAGTTACCAAGTTACCTGATTTCGACTGTCTTTGACTAAATATTACTCCTATCTATGTCAGTTTTGATCCAACCAAACACAATGATTATGTGACATGGCCTAAATCACAATAACACGTTTATGTCAATATTTCATTCATACACACCTGAAAATGGTACCGCTGAAGAGACAAAAGTCATATGAATTCAAATAAGGAATATTCAATCACATGACTTTAAGACATTTATGTAAAACACACACATTCACAAATGAAACAAGAGAAATATTAGAGTTCTTTGTGTTAAGTTTGGACATGGGTTCTCTTTGTGTCTTCTCATCACATTCCTGGAGGATGTGTGGAGGAAAAGCCTGTAAATCTTGGTGTCTCTGATAACATCAAGTTAAGAAACTGTGATCTGTCATTATAAATGTCAATGAAGGAGAGCTCCAAATGGTGTGGTCTCTGATTGACCTCGGGTTGTCCGAGTCAGGATGGAGTTCTGGTTTTGTGAAACATTTACCGTAGCCTGATTGTATTGTTCTGATGGTGCCTTAATGGCTGGCCGGACCGTCACCTATGCCTTTCACCAGGCTACAGCACCATACTTACCTAAATCTGTTTGACTGAGAAAAAGCTTTCTCAGATATTACAACCACTTCTGGAAGCATCTTTCCTTCAATTCCTTCACATCCAAGAGGAATAAAAAACAAGACCCTTATTTCAATTTTAAGTAACCTCTGCAATTTTCAG
This sequence comes from Maxillicosta whitleyi, assembly GCA_029822895.1. Taxonomy (NCBI): domain Eukaryota; kingdom Metazoa; phylum Chordata; class Actinopteri; order Perciformes; family Neosebastidae; genus Maxillicosta; species Maxillicosta whitleyi. The sequence goes on from JAPSES010000211.1 coordinate 8,553,277, forward strand.
GTTAAAATGTTTATATTAGCTATGACCAAGCAACTTGTGACTGGGTGGCCAGTTCAGTTCTGGTGCACCAACAGAGAAGTAGTTAGCTAATATGCTCTTGGACAGGGCACTTAACTGTCATTTGCTCACAGATGTGGCAGCCTGCTGCTCCAATAGTCTGCAGTGTGTGCTGTAGTCCTGCATGTTAAGTGATGGTGATGGGTTAAAAGCAGAGAGCCCTTTCAGTGTGTCTTGTATGTCTGCACCTACATCATATATACTGACAAATAATAAAGAATTGGGATTCTGTTTAGCAATGTGCCCATCTAATTTGACAAACAACTGTGTTCTATATTTTATGTGGGAAAAAGTTGTATATTTGTGCATGGCTCACATTATGCATGGTTGGTATATGTTCTTGCTTTTTATTCTGTACATCTTGTGAATATTGTATGCCTGTCTTTTTGCACTTATGTAGATAGGTCTCCAATTGTGTTGTGCTTTTGTACAAAGTATGATTGTGCATTGACAATAAGGATTTATCTTATCTTACACTAAAGAAAATATTATACATATGTGCTGATGCTCTCAGGTGAAATCTCAGATGAGTGATAAAAATGTCACTGAATACCATTACCTCTATGTGAAAGATCTTTGCCACAAGCAAAATGCTCTCAGTGCAAAGTTCTCAAAATCTCTAGTGTCATATTGCCTCCAATATACCTGATAGTATTGACTTTAGTCTTTGAAAAAAGGTAAACAGTAATAATATACCTATCAAAGTGAAAGGCAGCTGCAGAATAACACCCAGTAATTCTTAGTATTGCTCAATTTATTCAGCCACAAGCATTGGAGCAACCTTTTAGCTCAGCTAAATGTAGCTAAATACACATGTAAATTAAAAAATACACTACAGTGCAGCTATACAATGTGGTACATTACATGGAAACAGCTATAAAGTCTGAATTTCCTAATTACAAGTGACAACACAACAACAACATCTAAAACATCACTTCACATATAATGCCTTGAGTCTAGTTTTCTGCATCTTAATTTAAGTGTAAAATTAGACAGAACAAAAGGATTAACACATCATCTTAAGACTCTAAAACAGAAAAGCAGGAAAACAGCTAAAACATTTCAAAGAAATCAGTAATCTATTATGATTAAGTTGTTTCTTTTGAAATATTTCAGTACATTGCTGCAACAAATATTAAGGCACTTCAACTTAAAAAAACACAATTTTCTTGCTGCCTTAAATTTTAAGTTGGCTTAAGTTTTCCACTAATATAGGTATTATACATATTTAGAAGGTGTAGCATAACTTCAATCATTTTCATATGTCTATTTTAAAATTTGTATTGGATTCATATTCCATTCAAGACACCTAAGTGCATAGACTATAATTTCTATTTAATTGTATTTAAATTAGAAAAACGGTTGTGAAAAGTTAACACAAAATATGCTTTTAAAAGTGATTCTTATAAATTTTAATTTAATTAATAAATTAACCCCTGTTATGATCACTTTTCATATAGTTCAACTTAGAAATTTAATTCACAAGACATGAACTGAGGATTGAAAATTCTGAAGCTGATAACTAGCAATTTGTTGAAACCAACGAAATACATCTATATACAATGAGTCAAGGGATAATGACATCACTAAATTACATCTTACAGTAGTCAGGGAAAAGGAAACAACAAAGGGCTACTTTTCAACTATCTTTAAAGGGATTTGTACACAAAATAAGAAGAGAGTGGAGAACACTATTCAGACCAATCAGTACAGAAGGCAAAATGATGGAATGCATGGTGTTGTCAATTAACTCAGCACTGAAGATGCAAACTGGGTGACAGTCAAACAGCATAGACATTGTAGCAACATGCCAAATGTATTGGCTGAACTGCACACATGTACATTGGTCGGCAAGGGTCCTATTTCGTTGATGCCTATTCGGTTTTTCTTTGTGGCAACATGTGGGGAATGTCGCCGTTGCACCGTGCCTGTGGCTGCTCTTCCTGTCTGGCTGTTAAGATGCTGGTAGTCTGTGTGTCGGGAGCCTTTTCACTAAGAGCAGCCTTTATGCTGGCTGAAAGACTGCCGCTAGTGCCAGCTGGAGGAGCAGGCGTACTGCCGGGTGTGTTGGGGTCACCTGCCGCCCCTGCTGCCCCAGAATCCCCCTGCTCTGATGCTCGAAGTCTCTTCATGAGGGTGGTCACTCTGACTGCTTTCTGTAAGGAACACAGAGATACAGCGAAGTCAACAAAATAAAAATAAATAAATGAATGAATACAACATTGTACTGTCATTATGTGCATCAAAACAATAACATCTAGCTTATGGAAGGCTAGGAGCACAGTCAATGTAATTTAAAAATTTAATATAAAATAAATAGATGCATATATATAAAGAATACTTGTATTGATTTTGTAAAGTTATACCTTCCACTTGGCTTTAGCGAAGTTCTTTTCTATTTGTGCACAAACTCCATCTTTTATATTCTTGTCTGAAGCAGCATTTCCAGAAATCCTGGGAAAAGAAAAAAGACAATAACAAAAGATCAGATCTGAGTTTAGTCTGTAACAAAGTTCACAAATTCAGTTTAGGTTAAGGGACAATTTATACTGTAGTAACTTAATTTCTCCTTTATTATTATTATTATTATTATTATTATTATTATCATTATCTTTATTATTATTATTATTATTATTATTATTATTATTATTATTATTATTATTATTATTATTACCATTCATGGCCTATAGCCTCCTGTGCAGTCAGTCGCTGATCTTGATCCACTTCCATCAAAGATGCCACTAAATTTTTAGCTATAAAACACACAAAAAAAGGAATTTAATAATCCTTCTATAATATTGATATTCATGCAATTATGACATTTTATGAAACTGCTAAACCTACATTGTGGCTCTTTATCACATACCAGAATCAGAAATGTCATCCCAGTATGGTGAATCAAACTCATAGTCTCCTGACAAAATCTTTAGAAAAAGATTTTTATCACGACTGTCTTCATCTTCGTCACCATCATCATAGAACGGAGGATTACCAGACAACCTATTAAGTAAATACCAATACATATAAGAACATGAAGCTACAAGTTCTTATTTCACTTATATATTTATACATTGTAAGCATTGGCAAAAGTGCAACCACACTTGAAAATGCTTAACCACATTACGGAAAAATATAATATAATTTATTTGTCTGTGTCTCAGTTAAGGATTAAATTAATTATTATTAAAATCTGGATTTCGGCATATCACAGGATGCTTACAGTATATACATGATGACTCCTATGGCCCAGCAGTCAACAGGTCCCCCATATCTCTGCCTTCCAACCACTTCAGGAGCTACAAAAGAAATAACCGTCCATTATCGAGTAACTCATGTCATTATAAGTCTATTAATCATGTTTTTTGTTGTTGGGCAGTTATAAAAATGCCATTTTACCGTTTTCAAAACATGAAAACCTTTGCTGATCTACTTACCAAGATATTCTGGAGTGCCACATGGGTCCTTGATGAGTCCATTTTCCAGTTTTGCCAACTGGAAGTCACTGATGACAATTTTGGAGTGCTTCAGTCGATTAAAGTACACCAAATTCTCCAGCTGTGACAGCAATCAGATAAAGCTTCATCAGACTGTAATGTATTATATCTAAATGTATTCTCGTGCATTTTTTTTTTTTTGCCATGCATTGAAATTTTGCCATTTTTCACTAGGTGTCAGCAGTGTATTATACCTTAAGATTTCTATGGACGATTTTCAGAGAATGCAGGTAAGCTACTGCTTCCAACACCTGCCTCATAACGTTACTGGTGTCCCTCTCAGAGTAGTAGCCTTGATCTAAAATCCAATCGAAGACCTCTCTGCCTGTAGCGCTGGAGAGACGTTACAGTCAAACACATCACTTTTTGATGACAGAAAATAAGAAAATATCTTGCACCCTGAATAAAACATAAGTTTCATGAGATCGGGGGGAAATACAGAGTGCAAACTGGTTTGTGCTTGTGTTTCTCTCAAGTATCTCTAATAATACTCACAGCTCCAAAAATATGAAGTACTCTTTCTTAGTTTCAAAAGCATCAACCAGCTGGAGGATGTTGTGATGCTTCACCCTTTCAATTGCAGCAAAAAGAGGGAAGAGAGCAACAGAGAGGGAAGAACGGAGTGATACAAGAGTGGTTGAAATGTATCCGTCAATAAATAGTACAATACAGCTGTACAGTCTCAGCACCAGTCAGAGTAAAGAAAACAATCAGTATTAAAGCACTACAAAATTAAAATGGCTTACATTTTCTGCAGCAATGACATTAATGTTATTATTTTCATTATTAACATCATTGTCTTATTCCAATTTATTCCTTTCCTGGCTTCTGTCCATATGTGTGTCGATTATCATTATATTTTTTAATTTACTGCGAGATATGAAAACCTTTACTATAAATTATTGTTAATGCTCATGCCATTACATTGCACCAACAGTTAATTTCTAAGACCTGACAGTATCTCATATTATGTTGTTGCAGACTATGCAAATTTATGTCACTGGTTTAGTGTATGTGGGATTGATGTACAATAAACTGTGCTTTATTGTGTTCATGACAATAAAGCGGCACGTCACACTGATATGTTTTTAATTGTCTTATGATAATAGTGCTCTAGGAGAGGAAGCATGCTGTGGTTATAGAGGCAAAAGCTTGTGTTGTTTTGTTTTTTATTGCTAATGATAGCAAAAATGTCACCAGAAATGTTGTTTGAACTAACGGTTAAATACAGTGAAATTACTAGAAATAGTTTATGTAGTGTTACCATTACAATACACCATGTATGATAATAAAAGCCTGTGGATATATGCACTGTATTAATCTTCTAAATGCCGTTTTTTAAAAAAATATTTTGTACTATAAATCATTATGTTTTGAACCCAAGTTTGCTGATAATAGTGATAACAGTGCTAGAACAGTGTTTCAGACATGTTAGGTCTATAATGAACAGCATAAACCTTCACTTACATCTTTAAGATCATTATCTCATTCTTGGCAGCTTTCCTCACTTTCCTCCCGTCCTTTTTGTGGAACTTTTTACAGGTGTACATTTTCAAGGTGTTCCTATCCTTCGCCCGAAATATCTCACAGAACTCCTCTCTATATAAGGGACAAGAGAAAAAAGAGACTTTGGATGAAAACCGTCAGTGTTCACATACTCAGAGGCATTTAAACATAGCTGCACTCACGATTTAACAATTTGTCCAAGGTCATATTTGTCTGTCACTTCGGAGGGATTGTTGTAATCCTTCTTCTCCCCGAGAGTTAAACAACCAAATGGCATGGCAGCTCCTGCCTGGGCCTGGGAAATTCAACCCCCAACACAACCTGTGAACAATATGCTCCATGTTAGATTTGCCTGCAGTGTAGTGTAACATAATTTTGACAGACACCATGAACATCTATAATACACAAAGTGGATCTCAGTGTAGGTGAGCACCTGAATCAGAAACGGCAAAAATGTTGACGCTGTAATCTTCCTACTGAATGACATAACAGGGCAAATGCATTGGTGTACAAAATGTTTTACAAATAAACAAAGTGACTCATTAATAACCATAAAAATGAAAGAAACTGTGAGATGACATTTTAACATAATATGAGTGCAGTCTACTTTAGAAGAAGAGTAACCGAGCTGTTACAAGCAAATGATTTAAAATTACCTCAAGTACAATACAACATTGAAATGAAATTTCACAAACATAATTTTCTGCGCTGAACTCTATCAGACTGCCTGACTTGTTTCTTTTCACTCTGCAGTGAGTCAGCTCAGTACTGCAGCAGTAGCAACATTATTCATCTGTATCCTTTCTTCAGTAAAGAATATTCAGGTGGACTTGACCCCGTGATCTAACTCGAAGTTTTGTCAACTTTTTTTATACTTGGAAAGACTCTTAAAGTTGAGATAGCTATTAACTCGCAGACTCTGGAGGAAGGACTGTAAAAAAATTTAGTGTTTTTAATTTCTGCTAGCAACTACCTAGTTGTGACTCCCCATGGTTTTACTGATTTGCACAGTGGACATTATTTAGATCACAATAGTTGGTAGTGAAATGAAACATTAATGAAGCAGCACTGGAGGTAGGAGCTGAAGACTCTTTTCTTAATCTAGCATTATACTCTTCACATCTTACGAGTATAGTCTGGTATTCAGCGTGGTCTCGGTTCTCTCTTCTGCTGCAATGTACTGCAGTACCTGAAATACATGTACAACTTGCACTGACTTTAAGCACTGCAGCAGCACACAGAATACTACACTGATCCAGAACTAGCAGCTAAATATTATTGGTAACATAAGATTTTTACATGGTAAACACAGTCAGGTCTTTTTTTTTTTTTTTTTTGGCAGGCCCTTCAGTAAATTTTGCAGCCAGAAAAGAAGAGTGGGAGTAAAAAAAAATCTGACTGAGGTGCTGTCTGGAGCCTCAGCCAGGACCCTGTCAAAGGCACCCAGCAATACCCGACGCACATAGAGTCATCTCACTGTGTGTTAATTAATTTTGGTCATGGTGTATTTTATCATGATATAAGGGGGTGGTAGTCTTTTACTGTCAAACTATGTATGAGATATTCTGTCCACGCAGCCAATATTACTTTATGATCTAGTCTATTTAGGTTTAAGTTAGAAAGCTGAGCTACTGTTTTGTTATCCATGAAGGACAGGTTGATTTGAACACAGCAGTCAACACAAACAAATCCCATTACAAGGATAAATCTAAAATAGAAAGCACTCAGAGAATGCAATTGTCTGCCAAGGCAGCTAAATTCCACATAATATACCATGAATCACAGAACAAAATCATCTGTTATGACTTTGACTTCCAAACTTTGAAGGTCAAACTTTTTGTGGCTCCAGACCTTGACATTAGAGCAAGAATTACATCAGATGAGTTACATTAGATGATAAAGGTGAGGACTGATTTGCTTTACCCTGAGTATAATGATATCCTTGGTAGTAAATACACATAAGTTCAAGACCACAAAAGCTCTCCAACATCTGTTTGATTTAGCATCTCTTTCCTCGTGGAAAGGGTCAAAACTCTGTTGACCCCATAATGCCAAACATCTCATATTTGATACATGATATTTAAAGCCCTCTACATGATCAATGTGATATTTTTTCCACGAAAAGCCTTATGTATACAATTAGATACATGCAATACACAGCTAATCCACCAGGGGGAGGGATTCATTCACCAGAGACCTTTCCAATGACACTACAAGACTGTCATTAATGAGGAAGGAGGCTGAACCAATTTGTAAGACATGTTTGTGTAATATTTTGTTTTTGTTTGTTCAATAATAATAATATTTTAGCATGAGACCTGGTGTATCAAATGTGATACAAAATAATAATAATAATTGTTGTTCAGAAGGACCAATAAAGGCTCCAGTTTCAAATAAGTGGAATTTTCTGTCAGTGAATGATTTAATGGTTCAGGCTTTAAAGGGTTAAAACACTGAGGGTCTGCCAGGGTGGTCTTTACCCTCTTTGATAAACATGACAAAGATCATTCAAAATGATGGCAAATGATCTTTCAGCAAGGTTTCAGGGGGTTTCTTTTTTTCCTTTGGCATAACCATAAGGTCTCCTCACAAATGATGAATACATTTTTTTTTTTCCAAAATGATGTGTAAACTCCTCAACTTGTTCCAAAACAAAACCTTAAAAACAAACAGACTCATTTTAATAATCTGAAATGTTGGAGTAAAACACTGTGTTTAACTTGTTATGCAACTTACTCTCACTATTAAAGCAGACATATCATCACACATTCTCTTCTGCCAGTAATATTATAAAAGCAATACAGCATATACACATTTGGGAAATTATTAAAGGAGAGAAATTTGGTATCATAATGTCCACCTGCAGGATTAGTCTCATAATAACCATAGTGCAGTCAGAGGTTTTCCTCATTCTCTTTTATATGATATTATGTGAATATCCTAGGCTGACCTAATACACAAGTGTCATCCTTATAGTTGATAATGTTCAAGATACAGAAGTCTGCTAAATTCATGTTAATGCTTAATGTAAATATCACACATGCTTAGATTAATGTTGACATTATTCCACAGCATTAATGTTAGTATTATACAGATTCTGGCTAAAATGCTATTTGATTTACAAAATAAAAATGTTTGTTACAAATTTTTCATTTATACAGGCTAAAGTTTAATTAAATCTAGTGTTTGAAAATCTAAACCATGAATTATTGCATGTAACTTGTATGAGTGTTCAGATTGATTGCATATATTTTAGGATATAAAACTGCAGTTTTAAAATATCTCTTATTTGTAGGAACTGTTATAAAATATGCCTTTCACTGTTAATGTGGTTGTGCAGATTTGGACACAAGCATGCTGATTAATGCATTTTCATGACAGATGCTGTAATATCTGAAGTATAAGGTACAGTGCTGTTTTCTAGCCAGAATTTGATGGTAAAAAGTAAAGAAATGTAACAACAATGAGACATGCTGTAATATTGTTGCAATTGAGATGGAGGTCAACTTGGAGCCGCCAAAGGGATCTCGTCTTGTCTATTCAGTCCATCCCAGACTAAGATTTTTACTTCTGGCCATATTGTTTCCAGACGCATGCACACGTAAAGAAGATGTTTCCCTGGGATGAATAAAGAGAGACAAAGAGTGTTGTAAACTACTCAAACCCAGAGCCCTTCACTTACTGCAGCACTCTGGCTCAAACATTTATGTATTTCAGTTTACCTTTCTCCTGATCAAAATGCACCACACACAAAAGCTTGGCCCTTCCGTGTCTTAAAGGGGAGAGCTGTCAGTTCACCATTAGCCTGAAATGTGATGAGAATTTGAGAAATGTGCTCCAACGACATCATATTCCCTGTATGGATCCTGCAGGATTAATACTCAGATTCACCATTATTTTTTCTGGCTCTTACCCAGTATCACCCAACTGCACAGCCTGGGTATAAAAGTTATTTCCTCATTGTCGTGTCATGATGTTCATTCAGACCAACACAAGAACATACTGTAGAATACACAATAAAGCAAGTTTTTTTTTAAGTCTTCTATGATGTGTATCTGTACCGCATAGTACATTGAGCAGTCAAAAGACATCTGAAATTGATGGATAAATACTTAAACTCTGAATCTTCTATTCAACATGTTATTTTCAAAGAATGTTAAAGAAGTGATGTGTTGCTTTTTTAAATAGAATTATGCATTTTAAAACATTTCCCTGTGTCTATAAACTATAAATGTTCTGCTTGGGTCTGAGTTCTTCATTAATTCAACCCCACAGGTCCATCTTCAAATCTATTCCTGAGTAATGACACCAGAAAGGTTGTTTTGAGCGCTGGCCCTTTAAATGCAAATGCCTCCACCCACTTCCAGGTTGTTGACCTACTTTCTGTTCAGCCACTTGAGTTTGTTAATACAAATAACAACTGGACATTTTACATAATCGACTCAAAATCTGAACATATTTTCGGTTTTTACTACAACTGCTGCTGATGACAAACAATCATAGTGTATTTGGAGAAGAATCATATGAAGTCTTGACCTTAAACGTGCAAATGTTGTGACATAAGTAGTTATAAAATATAACAAACTAAGAAGGAATTGAAACAGGTTGTAGAAATCCACTCAATTTTTGCTGGAGTGAATATAACAATAGTCAGTATAGGGAAAGTTCATTTTCTACCTGAACTAGTTCAAAGTTCAGTTCACAAATTTCCAAATGAATTAGTTCATTCATTGTTCATATTCCTTTATAGTTAAAAGTTAATTCATAGTTCCAAAAAATTTAAGTGACACATAAGGTAGTAAAGTCAAAATGTCATAAATTCAGAAAGCCTTCGTATCAATTCCTATAGAAAGACTATTATCAATCTGATCATTTTCAACAGTTGAACCAACTTTTGCCGATGACAGTGCG
>JAPSES010000211.1:8580988-8600192 GCA_029822895.1 Maxillicosta whitleyi
TGCAGTTAGACTGAAATAACCTGTTCCAGCTCCAACATTATGAACCACTGCAGTACTGACCCATGGAAGGATCAGAAGTATTGGTGCAGTTAAATCTACTGAACGTCTCCTGGAATCAAAACCAAAGGTGGTGACGTCAAATATTGGATGTGTGACTTTTTTATGGCAGGGCAGTGTATAAGGTCAAGACTTCTGATGAACATTTCTCTGCTATAATTGTTTGTCAGCAGCAGTGGTTGTATTCCATATGGAAAATATGTGCAAACTTTGAGCCAATTACCTAAAATGTTCAGGTGTTGGTTGAATGGGACACAGCAGCACAGCCGGTAACCAGGAAGTGGCTCATTTGAAATTAAAGGGCCAGCACTCAAAATTACCTTTCTGGTGTCATTACTCAGAAATAGGGTTGAAGATGGACCTGTGGAATTCAGAGTATTTACAGTTTATGTAGACCACAAAAAAATGTTTTAAGATGCATAATTTTATTTCAAACAAACAAACAAAAAAAAAACAGCTAAATATCACTCCTTTACATAACCACCATTAGCGTGGTGTTTTTACACATTATGTCATTGTTGACTGTAAAAATTAAAATGGTAAAATAGTGAATCGATGAAGTCATTTGCCTTATTTGCATATTTCTTTGATCATTCGTAAATACTACATATATATTATATTATACTTAGATTGTTTAAACCTACATTTACACCTTGCATTTTTTTTTTTTTTTTTTTTTGGTTCACTGGTGTTTGACTGTTTGTTGGCATTTTTCTGACAATTTTAGACAAATTTTCCAGATTTTTTGTTAGAGTTCTTCATAACTTACATCACTTGGTCACATAAAAAAAAAAAAAAAAAAAAAATCTGGTCACGCTGAAGCTGTAGATATGAACACACTTTTGGCTTCTCTTTTTGTATTTTCTGATACTTGAGCAATTTTACAATAAGCTGTACATTAACTGACTTGTAAAATTTCGAAAGGATAAAAATATGTGTAAATATATATGTAAATGAGGGCAATAGTATCCAAAAATTGTTAGTGTCTCACCTTTACCTGTAATACAATGTTTTTTCTGAAACAGGACAGGACTTCAGCTCTCTGCTGAGTCAAGACCAAAAGCTGAAGTTTAATCTAGAAAAGTTGAAGGACAAGGTCACTGTAGATGATTTTCTATCTCTATAGCTCAGAATTTCTATAAACTTCAAATTCAACTCTTGACATGCAGCCAAACAGTGGTATAGACGAACATGCTGATCCTCACTCTTGTAAAGTAGAAGAGCATAAACAGTCCATATTATCACCGTTACATTCTGATTCATTAAATTAAATTCCCTCAGTCTTTCCTTCATGGACCCACTCTTTTTATGGATCTACTTCAGAGTGTAATGGGTTAATCCCTGGCCCATTTATTATCCGTCCATTAAGTTTCAGGAAAATCAACATGGTAGGTTTTGTGTAATTCTGTTTCCAAACAAAACAACAAAGAGATGAGGATGATTACATATGCAACACAGTTTTGCAAAACAATTTGTTGAATTAATTATAATGTATTAACATTTATCTGTATTCGTTTTACCTTCCTGAATTGCTTCATGTTATCACTACAGTGAAATAATTACATATGTACATATACCACTGAAAGACAGTTGTGTATGTAAGATGCCACTGAAGGTGAGTCACGAAAAATGTTTTTAAATGACTAATTCTATCCTCATTGTGTCTTTATATGAACTTAAGCACAATTATAGCTTCACAACTGACATAACAATGACATACAGAAGAAGTTCACACAAATAATACATCAACACAATACATTCTTTTTTTTTACAATAAGTGGTTTCATAAGAGAGACTCAGATGTTTCTTATAATATTCTCTGTGAATGCACACTATCAGTGGAATGTTTGTATAAAAAATTAATGAGAATTTGACAAATGCAGAAGAAACTGTTGTCAATATACAGTAGTTTCTTATGCATTTGTCAAAAGTTGAAAAACAGAGAGAAGATGTGTGTGTGTGTGTGTGTGTATACATATACAGTATGTTTATCTACAAAGAAATGTTTCATAACATTTAATTGCATTTGTCTGACTATCTAAATAGTTAATGTGGCGTGTATAACCTGTATCTTTTGCAGTGACAGAGTGTGCATTTTTAATCCACAAAATAGCCTGGCACATTTATAACAAGATGGATGAAAAACTCTTAACAAGTACAGTTAGCTATGTGCCTGGCATGGCCTTGTGCCTCTAAAGCGCTTTCATTGCTCTGCAAATTTGTGTTTGCCTCTCAATGTAATCCCATCTGTGGAGACATTCACTCACAGAGCAGAGACGGGAACAAACATAACACTTCTCTCCATCTGTGACCTCCCAGCTCTTCATCCTCCATCTGAATGTAGTGCAACAATGGAGGAGAGCAAGGGAGAGGGAGGAAGATTGCCTTGCTATTCAGGTATATACTGATGGTACACAAGCTCAAGGATAGCAGATTCAATTCAGAGAACAAAAGTGTGAGAAAGGCTACAAACCTACTTGCAAGATATTTTGCTGAGGAAGTTAGGCTTTTAAGATGGAAAGGATTAAGAACATTACATAAGCTGATAATTTGAGCAGTATCTTAATGCCAGAGCATCAAATTCTGGGTTAGGTTTGCTTCTTGACTAAAGAATTCATAGGGTAGTATTTTAGTTATTATTGAAAAATATATGGTGTGATAAATCGTACATCATTTACAGATATCTGGGAAAGTAGACGTCCATATGACTGTGTAATCAAGAATGAGCTCTTGTTGCAATCTCATATTTTCTTTCACTGCCTCCCTCTGCAGGTTTAAAAACTGACAGACCTTCAGCGGTGTTGAAAAGCTTGAAAGTTTCAGTGCATATACAGCCCAGCTCAAAACACCTGCAAGATACAGCTCAAAAACAGTGAATCAGGCAAGATTTTCCTGCTTTTTTCTATTGTTCCTCGGGCCATTTTATACCAAGTGGTGCAGTGTAGATCATCTGAAATCATACTTCTATAAAGGCCAGCAATATAATGACATTATTTCCCTGTAGTTACTGACAAATCATTTTGTATGAATAGACATTTCAGCAGAACTATGTCTTGCTGGATCATATTTTTTCTGTCTTTGATACTCCAATTCTCAAAAAAAATAAATAAATAAAATAAATAAACTTCAACATTTCTGAGAAAATATATACATTTTTATTTCAGGTTTAAAATGCAAATTAACCACACTATAGTAGATCTAATTCAACTTAACATCATCACATTCAAAAATAAAACTGACACTTGGCAGCAAACAGCAGTGGTCATTTAAAGATGTTAGCTCCTAATTCATTAATGCTATTTTGATTAGAAATAAATGTCTGCACTAGACATGACGTTATTCAATCTATTCATATCCCCACACCACCTATGAACCCCGAGTCACACTTTGCCACATGTACACTCTAAACTCACCAGTTGTTACATAGCATCTTAATTTAAAATGCTTGTTTTTTTTTTTTTTTTTTTTTTTTTAACATGGTGTGATTAGGCTGGCTTAATCATACTTATTTTCCTACCGGTTTTATCTGGAGTCTGCAGAGAAGACATTTTGACAGGTGGAAGGTAGCACTGTTTTCATTTTTCTGGTCCAGTTTGTCATGGATCATGCAACAGCTGCTGTGTGATATTTGCAGTTTCACAAACTCCAGCCCAACTCAGCTTCAAAACCAAGGCAATGAAAAATAAAAGTGTAAAATATTTATAAATGTATAGACTTGAAGACAACAAAAGGAATTTTAGACCAGACTCTTTAGGGGTCTGCTCTCAACTTCTTCAGTGCAGATATTACTCCTCACTGTGCAACTGGAACAGGCTGTGTATGAGGGGGTTTGTGCAAGGGGAGGGGAACATGCAGTATCTGCTGTTAAATCAATAGACCTAACTGGTAAGTTTTTGCGCTAAATGCATTACTTCATTTATTCCTTGATGATTGATTTACTCGTTTACTGATGACTATCTTTGCAAAAACAAACAACTTTAAAAGGGAATTTTCAATATGAGCAGAATTTGCACATCAGTACTGCTCAGACTGTTAAAGCGTTTATTAAATACTTGTTGGTCTGAAGGAGCTTTATAAAGTCAGAGAACGCATATAACCCTAGTGATGCAATCATGGTGCATTTTATACCAATGCTTGTCAAATAGCATTTCATTTTAAGTCAGTTCAGTTTTATTTATGCACCACTGAGTCATAACAAAAGCATCTCAAGGCACCTGACCATTCAGCTCAAGAATTTACAGTATTATTGCGCATTATCACAACTCTTAAATATTCAATTTGCAATAATGAGAAGGAAAACTCCCTCCCCAAACTTCAGATTGAACAAACAGTTAGAGAACTGTGGCATTGTTCTGACTGGAGGCAAACCAGATGTATTCCAGACCTGTGTGCATGGGTTATTGGTTCAGTAAATAAACGGTTAGAATCGTGATGTGGATTTTGATTAAGAATGAGGAACTGAAGTGTGTCAGATTTTGTTGATATCATTAATACCTGTAAGGTTGACTGATTCCAAGCAAAACATGGAATATTAACACCTTCAGTGTTAGGATAACTGTTTTAAAATGATTTATTTTATTTCATCACAACTCATAAATTTAACAAACATGGAGAGCTTTCTTTGCCACTTTTTTTTTTTTTTTTTTGCCAAAAAGAGTGTCAATCAAATTAAAAGTTCATCACAAAGTCCTTTTGCTTGGAAGCTATTTTTGTGAGCTACAGTTTGTCAGTGCATGAATATTTCCCTGAAACAAATCCTTTGAGCTGTAATGATATCCTCCGGACGCCCAGGATGGTAAAAGATTGGGATTTTTTTACACTAAACAGTTGCATTGATTGGAAAAAGCATGACGCAACAGTTTTCCAGATACATTACTTGTTTTCTTTTTGTTTGTTTGTTTGTTTGTTTGTTTGTTTGTCTTAAGGAATATCCGTCGCAGTGAACTGCATTTTTGTTTTTTGTTTTTTAATAAATCTGTGAAACTCTTGTCCACTTAAGATGACATAGTTCAGATTCTTTCTTATAATGTGCAGTTATATGTACAGTACAGTAGTTTCTGTTAAAAAAATTTCTCTTGCATTTAGAGGATTTAATTCTTGAGCTCATTCTATTATGTATTATGTATGTAAGAATGGGTGAATGTGAGGCTTTGTATAGCACTTTGGGTATCATGAATGGGTAGAAAATGTTCTATGTAAGTGCAGTCCATTTACCATTCTATAACAAATGTATCATTTTGTCATTTATTGTCAGTTGATGTCAATATTATAGCTTTTACTGATGTGACATTAAACTGAACAACATATAGAAGAAGGCTCTTGATTTAGAACTGTTGTAAAAGCCAAGTAATATTTTCTCACCTATTATTTGGGTGTTAAATATCCAATAAATCTTTTAACCTGTCAAGAGCCTTCAGGCATGTCTTTGAATGTAGCCTCAGAGATTCTGTGGCAATCCAAGTAACCGTCACGGAAATTGAGACTTGGCCCCGGCTGGTCTACAGGGGAAATCTGTCAACAGATGAGGAAATGTAGAGGAAGATCAATATGTACCTCAGCAGATGTTTGAGACAGACACAGCCTAAACAGTGCAGTACAGTATGAATGAAGCGCTTTACAAAGAGGTGTGTAGCTCCTCTATTCAGCCCCTCCCTCAATGAGGAGTTCAGGGTCCCACTCAGCAGTATGTGGATGTTGTTATTGGGACTCATACAGAGAAACTGGGCAGGCACCAGCATGGTTGTCGATGATGTTGTGAGTCTTTGTGTTGACAGTAAGTGTTGGATAGGTGGGGGGCTGCTCCGTAACTTCACTCCAACAAGGTCCATGACAAGGACATGCAGATGCCACGTTGTCCTGGTGGAGGTGCTGGTTCATGTTGAAGATGAGTAAAGCAACAGGCATATATCTGTGTGTGTGTGTGTGTGTGTGTGTGTGTGTGTGTGTGTGTGTGTGTGTGTGTGTGTGTGTGTGTGTGTGTGTGTGTGCTGGATCAGTGCTGAGTTGAGATTCTTGTCGGCATACTACAAACCTGTGGAATGGGGTAAAGGCATTGTTTGTTGTTAACTCTGTACACAATTCAACATCACTGAGGCTGCAATAAGTGACAAGAGAGATCAAGAGGGATGAATCGTTCT
The DNA here is from genome assembly GCA_029822895.1 of Maxillicosta whitleyi. Taxonomy (NCBI): domain Eukaryota; kingdom Metazoa; phylum Chordata; class Actinopteri; order Perciformes; family Neosebastidae; genus Maxillicosta; species Maxillicosta whitleyi. The sequence continues at coordinate 8,587,183 of JAPSES010000211.1, forward strand.
TCTGGCACACAAGCCAAGTTTCCATCTTGGTTTGGTCAACTGATTCAAATTGTATGAAGAGCAGCAAAACTTGAGCCAGGAATCAAACCCAGGGCACCAGAAAATCACTTGACAACGTGGAAGGTGATCTACCAGGTTAGTCACCACCCCAAGAAATACTACTACTACTACTACTACTACTACTACTAATAATAATAATTACAATAATTACATTACTACATTTTTCACTGAAGTTTGCACTTCACTAACAGTTTATTCCACTTGAGTCAATTTATTAAACAACAAAACTGATAAAGTTTTTTTGGGGAAAGGGAAACTAATATGAGATCAGTAAGGGTAGTCTATTTTTTATTTTATTTTATTTTATTAATTAGAGATATTTGTGACATTCTGATGGTTAGGAACAACAGCAGTCCAGTCTAAGTTACGCATACATTAAGTTGTTTTTCAGTACTATTTTTTTCACATTATAGGCAGGTGAAAGGAGACCAGGAAACTTGTTTTATGCAAATGGCCTGTATTTACACAGTGGCTTTCAGCCTTGCTGACATTCAATGTGTTGTGCAGCTGATCTCATTCACCCGTTCAGTGTCTTGTCCAAGGACACTTCACCATGTTGACAGCAGCCATACACGAGGACAGGAGGCAGGGAGGATCCAATATGTGAACAACCTGCTCTTCCATGGATCAGTGCTGGTTTGTGGACCAACTGCCCCACATAGGCTACAGGACATATGGTGGTCCAAAATAATCAGAACTGAACAGGTTCCTCATAGTGGTGCTGGAGATCAGTCCAGAGCAGTTTCATGGTGAGTTTGTCAGGTTTGTTCAGGGCCAAGTGAATATAGAAGTAAGAAATTACAGTCATCTGGGGTTTTAATGATTGAAGGAATGGTTGAAGCTTGACTCCGTTAATAATGCATTATATATGAATATAGGCTATCTATAGCCTATCGGAATAGCACTGTAAGATTATGTTTGTGATTTGTTGTAATGTTGCCTAATAGAAACTTGTATAAGGTGAAAAGCCAGTCCTACCAGACATATTTTTCTTGCAAATTAGTTTTCTGAAAGACAAAATCAATCAGTTTGATTTAATTTGTCTGGTCATTTGCAAATAGAAATCTGATATTTGACAGGGCACATTTAATAGTTTTGTTTACTTGGTCCATTAAAGTAGTTGTTTAATTTTTATTAAGTTCTTATGAATAACTCCTTGTGTTCATTTGTGATTAATATAACTTGTATGATCAAGGAAATGTAACTGCTTATACAGTATGAAATGACTTGCCTTTTTTGACTTAATGTTAATCATAAATAATTGCCAAGACATTTTTTATAACTAGTGTTGATGCCAATCTTTCTTTTTCAGTGCCAGTGTCCTTGTTTCATGCCAACTTTGATATGAAATGCCAATGAATTCATTAAATCCTAGAATGCGCCCCGATGGGTTAATTATTGGGTCATTCACACTGTTAGAGGACAAATCTGTCTAATCTACTAACAAACTTTAGAGTCCACAGTTAATGCATTGCATTTAGGAGTCTTTATATGTAGAACTAACTATAGAGTGGTCTAATGAACTAATGTTCAGTAAAGTATCATGCTGTTTTATACCACACTGATGGTTTAGGAGCAGCATATAATACTTATTGCATTCTAACTGTTCATGCCTTAGTACCATCTTTATTGTGGGATGTCTATATCCTGTTTGCTTTTATTACAACTTAAGTTATGGTTGTTCACAACAAAAAAATTAACTGGTTTAATTATCTGTTGGCTGCTTCACCTGAACATTTGGCATTATTACTGTCACCTTTTTGATACCTAAAAGCAAATTCTAAAAATCTTTTTTTAGATACATAAATTATTCATCAGGAACATTATAAATGCTAGATACACAGATTGGGCAGAAGCTTGCCATTTTCACTTGGGTTGAGCTGACATCATTCAGACAGTATGTGTTTTCCTCTCATCCACCTGGCAGGGGACAAGCTCTGAACTACTGCTTTGGACCGTTGTCACTGGACTCTTTATCTTTTTAGTCAAATGGCTTTGATGGTTCACTTTCATGAAGGACTACACTACTGCGCCGCCTTCTGCTGTTTTTACCTGCATGTTCCCCATGTGTATTGGAATAGCTCATATGCCTAATACATAGTAATAAAGATTATGTTTTAAGTGGAAAGCCTTTGTTTGACTGTGCATGATTTATTATTATTATTATTATTATTATTACTTTTTTTTGAAGAGCATAAAACAGGTCTAAGCAAACATTTAATCTGTACACATTTTGGAGACAAGTGTTTAATCACCCATTTGTCTGTAAAATACTATTTACAATGCAGCAAAGTGAAAGTAAAAAACAAACAAACAACATTTCTATTTTGTATGGAAAAAAAGAAATTGCATCAATACAAAAATCATCAAGTATATCAGAAGACAATTCATTACCCTTTGTAGAAAATCTGTTGGTCCACATTAACCATCTCTTTGGTTAAAGCAGAACATATTGGCAGTCTAAAAGTTGAAAAATCAGTGCATGGTATCTAAAATTCTATGGATTATCTAGTTTCCAGTGGAGAAAACTCAATTGAAGAACAGAATGTTATACTGTGATGATTCGGGTATGAGCGTGAGTTTGTTAGATTTGCTCAGTTGAACTGCAAACATCTAAGCTTCGGGTTAATAAAGGTTTTCTGTTTGTGTAACATTAGTGTTGAACTGAATGATGCTGCGTGGAGGGGCACTGCAGCAACTGCTCAAGTTACATTGAAAAAAGGTGTATGGATGCCCCCTAATGTTCATGACCAGCAATAGTAAAGGCGCTGGTTCTGGTTCAAAGCTCCAGGTACCATTTCTGCAGCAGAGCTCAGATCAATGTGAAACTAAGTAAAAGCATGATCCAATGGCTGGAAGTTGTTAAACTTCAGTTCAGTTGTATCCAGTTTATTTGGGTTACATGAAGTCACACAAATTTAATGAATATTCTTTATATCTGTGGAATGTGATGAACTACTCCACACAAAACAAAACAAGATGAGGGAAAAATGAAAATGCTGACCCCTGAGCAAAAACAACAATTCATATATCCTACATACCCTATTCAGAGACAAATATTTGTACAGCACATTGTAAGTACCACTTCACCAGGCCCATATCCTATCCAAACGCAACATACAAACCTGATACCAAAAGCACAGTCTACATTCATTCAGTCTCATTAACACTTGTGCTTCAGATGGTATAAAAATAAAACTTCTATTTGGATGCCCTTTCTATTTTGCTACAAATAAAATGTAGCAGCAGGATTGGAAATCTCCAGTGTGAATTTGTCTCGGCTCCAGAAAGAGTTGAAGTTACCTACCGAGACCGATGACTCAGCAGCCAAACCAAGCCTTTGATCGTCTCTATAAATGATCAACAATGTATGTGGTACATAAATAAATGAAGGTTAAGCTGTCCCTCTTCCCGTTTGCTGCCAATCTTTATTTGCATTCCTGTGTTCCCATCATGAAGTCAGCCTCAGCTGACACTATGTCCGTCTGTGTCCGAGTCTGAGGCTTCGGCCTCGTCTGCAGATCCGTGAAGGGAAGGGTAAGGCCTTGGCTGGTCCAAGTTGACGTATGTAACTTTCAGATTGATATAGTGTTCACCCTCCAGACAAGACAGGATGTGATCTACTTTTCTGAACAGGCTGTGGAAAGTAGGCCTGTGTTCAGGCTCTGGGTCCCAACATGCCAGCATGATCGAATAGCTGAGGAATGAATGATTACATAATTGAGTGATGGAGAAAATGAAGAAATGAGATGCAGCTACTTAAGAGCACAACAATGCACATAAACTATTCTATTCATTCAAATAAAAAAAAATAAATTATGACTGGGGATCAGTGATGATTCTTACAGAGTATCTGGGCAAAACTGGGGCTGGGGAAGTCGACGTCCCATCAACAAAAAGTGAGTGATGTCATAGGGGTCCACATTTGGATAGGGACTCGCCCCTCTAGTCAGCAGCTCCCACATCAATATACCGTAGGACCACTGGAATGAACAAAACATCTAATGTAGAAACATCCATGTAATATGTGACAATCACATTTCTTTGATGCATAAGCACACTCACCACATCAGACTTGGTAGTGAACTTCTGTGTCTGCAGACTTTCAATGGCCATCCACTTCACAGGTAACTTCACTCTTTTGTGATCTTGAATGCTGTAATATTCTTTGTCGTAGATGTCCCTTGCCATGCCAAAGTCAGCTACTTTTACTGTGAAGGTTTCATCTAGCCTGAAAAAAGAAGGCAGAGCTTTTTATTAGAGGATTGTCGGCTCGGACAGTATATTGTCTGATTTGAATAATGTTAATATTCATTCATATCATAATATATCTCCTCTTAGACCAGGGGTGTCAAACTCATTTTACTTCAGGGGCCACAAACAACCTAATATGATGTAAAGTGGGCCAGACTACAAAAATAATATAAATAATAGAATACCAACTTTCAACTCCAAAGTTTTCTCTATGTTTTTGAGTGGAAAAAGTAAAATTCTGTAATGAAAATCATTACATGCATGAACTGTACTGGAACAAAACATGAAGTAATATAAGTACTAAAGTAAGTACACTGTTAACAATATTAGTTTAATATTCATACATGTGCATTACATCTTACGGCGAATCTACAGACACCCAAAACATAAAGTAACAGGCAGAATATTGTTGAATTTCACATACTTCTTAGGACATTTCAGGTTGTTCTTATTTGTTCAGGTTATTCAAATTTTTTGTAAAATGCAAAAAAATTGCAGTTTTCATTATTTACAGGTTATTATGATAGTAATTTACTGGTTTGACCCATTTTAGATTGAATTGACCTAAAATATTTTAACATCCTTGATTATTAATATCTTCAGTGTAATTTTTTTTTTTTTTTCATTTCACAAATTCATCCCAGGGGCCATATTGAACCCTTTGGAAGGTCGGTTTTGGCCCCCGGGTCACATGTTTGACACCTGTATCTTAGACCATAAAATCTTTGTGAAGAAACTTTCATTTTTGTCTAGTTTTCTTAATGTCTTTGTGTAACCACAGACAAAAATCGAACAATGCTTTTGCTTGTAGCTCAACATTTATAAACACCTCCACACTTTATATCCATGATTGTTATACATTTAAATCATAACTGACAGCAAACATTCTTTTGGCCTATTATTGCCAAATCAGAGCCCAGTCATGAGCCAGTCATCAGTACATGATTCACACTCACATGCAGTTACGTGCAGCCAGGTCTCTGTGGACAAACTTCTTCTGGGCTAAATACTCCATGCCCTTTGCAACCTGAAGCCCAAAGCCAATCAGGTCTTTCACTGTTGGGTTCTATGAAAAACACAGAAACCTTAGAGAAACAACCCAGTCACTGGAGACATTTATGTTTTACTAGTGACACAATGTAAATACACCTGAATCCTGTTCTAAAGCCAAAAGTAACCAAATAAACATTGAAAATATCTGCAATCACCACAGAGTTTAAATGTGAAATTCACCCTTTTCTCTGAGCGGATGAAATGACGCACATCCCCATGCTTCATATAAGGCAGAACCACCAGAGGGAGTCCTTCTTTGGGGAGCATGATCCCCAGCAGAGACAGTATGTTGGGGTGGTGGAATGCTTTCATGATGATTCCCTCCCTTAAGAACTGGTCCACCTCTCCTACATCTGTGATTCCTGTTCATACATGACATAATGTTAAACAGACTAGACCAAGTGCCAGGAAATTATGATTTCCTTATCCCATAAAGACCCAAACATCCACCAAAGACCAAATTATCTACTGATCTAAAATGTGTAATACCTGTTGATCCACTGGTCCTATCAATGCATGCAAATAACTGGTGTAAAATACAGTTATTCATCTTTTCGTGGTCATCAGATATGACCGATTTGTATGTTCTGAGGCTCTGTAGTTAATATGGAAACACCGTCATCTTCTACAACATTGATTCACCAGCCAAACCCATGGAGTTGGATCAATTACAGTGGATGGAAACACTGAGTTTATGTTGTTGTTAATATGTTGTGCTTTTTTTTTTTAATATAATAACCCTCAACTTTAATATGAACTTTCATAAACATCTACATGATCAGTGAATTAAATAACAGGGGAAAAAAATGCAAAACGCAGAGGAAACTATTATAATAAATGGTCATAAAGCATTTAGGAAAGGTTAAATAGCAACAAAAATTAATTTGGGAACTAAAACAAATGTCACTCTGGGTCTTTATGGGTTAATAAAAAAATTATCAACATACTGTTCAGGGATTTAACAGCACAGTGGGTCTCTTGTTTACTGCTGTCTATCAAGTATCCATGATAAACAGTGCCAAAGTGTCCTGCATATTAAAAAAAAAAAAAAAAAAGGTAGTTAATAATTGTGTAATATTCCATTCTTACAAAAATAAAACAACATAAAAGCTAAGCATCTTACCTTTGCCAATAATCTGGTCAGCCTCAATTCTAAGCATGTCCGCAGGAATCAGCACATCTTTGACCTCTTCAAGAAGTTCAGAGCTTAGGCTGACCAGTGAGATAGTGTCTCGTGGCATTAAAGGAACAGACAGGTGGTCCTGACTAGCAGCAGCGTATAATAAACCTTGGAATGCAATTCCTCCTGAGCCTGAGGTTTGACTGGATAGTTGTACTGTAATACATAAAGGCAAACAAATAAAAAGAGACAGTCTTTATGAGTTGTTATTAAAAGACACTTGTAGTTCTGGCTGGTACAGACTTACATAAACAAAACATAATGAGCTGCGCGCTTTAATTATCGCTCGGCCAAATATAGTGTAAGCTTCTGTTAAAAGTTACTGCCCTGTAATTTATATTAGACTCTTTGTGTAAATTTGGTGTGGATATCTCAATGCATTTTTAAGATAATGTGACTAAATCTTTGAAAGGACATGTCACCATTTGACCTTGAAAAAGTAGGTCAAGGTGACCTATTGTCAATAGGCATCCACAGTACGACTTCGGTGCAGATATCTGAATGCATTCTTCAGATAACGTGATTACATTGTTGAATGGACAGATAGACAATAAAATGATAGCAATACCCTTTAGACAGGAAGTTGGCTGAGGTGTAAAAATAACTAAAAGATAACAGGAAATACAGTAAAAAATATATAGGGACAGTTAGGAAATGGATTTATGTATCTTACCCCGTCTGTAATCGCCCGTTGGGGATAGATCTGAATTGGGGCCCAAGCGGTTCTGGGAAAGCATTGTTGATAAACGACTCTCTATGTTGGCTGAATGGACACACAAGATTAATCATATAAAATATACCAAACAGTATTGTGTTGAGAACAGCCTATACAGACCCAAGAGGCCAAAGTCAGTACATAGTAGACACAGTAAAAATGCCACACACTGCTGTTTACACATTATTATATAACTGAGGTTATCAAAGGTATCAAAAATCTAAATTTTCTATACCTCTCTTTTTATTCCTTAGGTGAATCATCACAAGTAATGCGAGGCCCGCGCCTACTACCAATGCTGCAATGATGCCCAGGACAATGCCTGCAATTACTGTGTTGTTGTTGCCATCATCAGGAATCACTGTACCTACATTATAAACTTTTCCATTCACAGACACCTACACATGGTAAAGGGAAAAGGATATACTGTTGTTACATTCATCATACTGTTGATTTGCATAAAATACATTGATTTGAGAAGGTGTTTCAAGATGATGTAAAAACAGAAAGTCTAACCTCAACAGGGACACCTTCACTGGGAATAACAAAGCCTTTAGGAATCCTGCAGGTCAGCTCATTAGACAGAACCTGGACGTTACAGTCCACACCGTCGATGGTCATTATGATCTTCATACATGAACTCACTGTATTAAGCTTGTGATGCTGGGGTACATGTGGAAAAGTAGGTTTAAAAGCTGTTAGAAATCATAAAATGGACCACATAATCAGTATTAATAATATGATTTAGATATTATTTTAAATATGTAAAGGACACACAAATCAGTGTAAACATACATGTAATGAAACTTCAGTGTCTCCTGGTTTTAGAAACAACTGATTGTTTTCATTTTCAAAGGGAATGGGATTGGCATCAGAGTGATAATCAAACCGACTCTTCCACAGGTTGCTTTTTCCATCCATGTGGATAGAAATCTCTCCAGACACAAACTTTTCTTCTAATGTTTCCTCAGGGAAAGCAGGAGTCCTGCACTCCAAATGAGTAGCATTAGCTGTGCCCTTGCACACCTGTAAAACCATCACCACATAAAAAATATAGTCTGAAATCACAACAAAACATTTTATATGTACTATATATTGTTAAAGGTGATAAACAAACTACGATTTCATGTAATCTTGTAAATTATGTTTAAAAGTAATAAAGCTCATAGAGCATTTAAGGTCACTACTCTGACATGTGAATAAAGACAAAAAATGTACCTTTTGAAGAGGGAAATTTTTCTGCTGTGAATGATATCTGGAAGTATACGCAACAATCATTTGGTGGGCGGAGTCAAGGTTCTCACCCACAATCCACACACTGGATCCACTGTTTGACAGCAAAAAAACAACACATTATCACACAGATTATTAAAATTAATGAATAAATACCAGCTTTTTTACAGCTGTGTAACTTTTTGAAGCAAGAGTAGTGTCTGTTTCCTACCTTTTAAAACCGCAGTGAGGATGTACAGATTTGATGACAGGGTTTGTTTTGTAGAAAAACATCTTCGTACTGGTCACTTTGAGGCTGTCAATGGTCACTTCCACTGGTGCCTGTCTGACACCTGGTACAGCTGCTGTTTGGCAAACAATAGAAGACATGATGCCACTTTCCTCGGGGGCACTGAAAAGATTCAATGAAAGAATGTTTATTGTCACCATGTGTACAAATACCAACATTTAGACAGGTAGTTCTGGGCTAAGACAGTGTAAACTTAAATACTCAGATATATGAAATGAAAACAGTATAAACACAATATGAGCACACAACATAAAACACACTAAAAGAATATGTACAACATATTTTTTTAAAATATAAAAACAGTATGTACAGTGGGATGCAATTACGTGCAAATAAACAGCAGCAGAGAACCAAGAACAAAGTTACCAAATAAACTATGATCTAACTTATCACTGTTCTACTGCTGTGTGGACCATAACCTTCTGTGCTGTTTACCTCTGATTGACACATTTTTTGCCATCAATTGTGACATCCTTCTGAATCCCACTGTTCAGATAGTTGCCTTTTAGTGTAACCAGTGTTCCTCCAAACACAGGTCCATAGTCTGGGGTGATTTCTGTGATATTAGGCACCTGATTAGACAAAAGAACAATAATTCATCACTTTATGAAGTCATTTCCACCACTGCAACAACAAAAAAATATCATAGAATTAATTTTAATCATGTAAAAACATATTCTCACCACAAGAGAGAGGCCAGATATTTGAGTTTTGCCTTCAACTGAATAGACGCTGTCCATTATCCCCTCGTGCACTTGAAGAGTGATGTTTAGGTTCTGGTGTGGGCTTCTTTCCTGAATATTGCAAACAAGCCTGTTTTTGGATCACAGGGAAAAAAATACGGTTAAAAGGGGAAAAATGTGAGCTGGAATAGCCTTTTTTTAACCATATTGCAGCCAAAACTTAAAGTAAATAGTCCATGTGTTCTGTGGATAAATATGTTCAGTAACTGCGAGACGGCAGCTTGTCAACTAAACTGAGGAGGGGTAAATAGTATTTACATAACACTCCAAAATGTTTTAACCATCAGGGTGATTCAACATCTTGTGTTCTTACACGAGACTGGCTCACAGGAATCTCTCTTCAGAATACACAGCACAAGTTAATGTGTTGAATGCATTAATGTTACTTTGTTTGTTGACTCATATTACCATAGTTTATAAAAGAATACATCTATTTCACAACAGTAATGCTCCTATTTAGTGTTTACTAATGCTGTTAGTGTTCTAAAAGTGCTGTATTCTTCAATGTTCTTCTTATTAGAATCAAGGTAAAAGAAAAGTGACAGTTATTTTATATTTTCCGCATAACATATATACAATTCCAACACCCCACTCTACAAAAATCCCGCGCAATGCATCCCAATCTGAGATTAAATAAACAAACAAACAAACAAAAGCAATAATATGAGTAGGTATGACACTCATCAGGCATAGATAATTAAACACAGAAAAAGAGAGTGTTGAAAGTGTTGTATTCTAAATTATTTTATATTCATATTAGCACAATAGTACAAGTGTTAGCCCCATGAGATACTCACACTTCGCTATTGCTCTTCCAAGGTACAATTGTACAGAAGCTCTCAGAGCCCACCTTGATGGTGTGGGTTTTATCACTGATGACTGGAGGTCGCTGATGAGACTGGAACTCTCTACCACACAGTGTCAGTTCTGTTTGTCCACCAGCTGGTACAATTTTTGGATAAAACTACAGAAAAACAATCACAACCCAAAAGAAGCGATCAGTATTACAGTTCATTTATGCAGCGTACTTAAACTTTAGTCTCATTAGATCTACCTCTGTAATGACCGGTGCACAGGTATTTCTGTTCCACTGTGAGGTACACTCATGCTGCCTTGAACAGGTTCCGGAACACCAGCCACAATTCATGAAGCGTGGAGCCATTAAACACAACGGACATGTGGTAAAATGAGCACACCCAGGTCCTGTAAAGGGCACCTTGAACATCTTCATCAAGGAAGAAACAAACCAGAATTAAGTGAAAGGGAAACAACAAAACAAAGTGAATTCCACTTGTGATGGACATTACAAAGTGTATTCTACCTTATTCCCCACAACAAAAAGAAGTGAATCCTGTGAGACTGCTGCTGTCCTGGATACTTGGGTTTCCCCCAAGGAATAGTTTGCATAAACAGTTGGATTTGTCAGTGTCAGAATCACCTGAAAGCAGGAACACATTGTTTTTATCACATGGATATTTATTTGCAAGAAATTAATTGACTTAAACTATATTATATTTGAGGAGTTAGTTCCTGACAGTAAAATATGATGGAGCATTAGGGCCATTCATGAAGGAAAAGATATTTTTTGATATGACAAGATTAAAGTCAACATTTTGACATTAAAGTCCGCATGTCGACATTAAACTCAAAATTCCGAGAATAAAGTTGAAATTGGATGTCGACTTTAATCTTGATGGGTCGACTTTAAACGCGACATGTCGACATTAAACTCGAAATTCCGAGAATAAAATTAAAATTTGATGTCGAGATTAAAGTCGACTTGACATCAACTTTATTCTCGACATTTCCAAGTTTAACGTCAACATGTTGAGTTTAAAGTCGACCCATCAAGATTAAAGTCGACATTCAATTTCAACTTTATTCTCAGAATTTTGAGTTTAATGTCGACATGCGGACTTTAATGTCAAAATGTTGACTTTAATCTCGTCATATCTTCTCCTTCATGAATGGCCCTAATGGTCCGTTGCAGTAAAACTATACAGAGTTTAGACAAAATGATTTAAATTATTATTATTAAGCAAAATTATTTCATTATATACAGACATTCTGCTGCTTCTACATGAAAAAACCTCTTGATTCAGTTTATCATTACTGACATTATTCATTACTGCTGATGCTTATGACACTCCTTATTGTATTCTGCATCACAAAGTTACTTTTACATCTTTGTGGAACTGAAGTCTCAACAAACAACAACCAGTCCAGTTTAACTTCAGAAACCACTAACAATCTTTTCATCTATAAATCTCTTACTGGATGTTCACCTAAACACTTAACATCTGTGCTTTAACAGACAAGACTCTACCAAACCTGTTTTAACTACAGTATCATGTTTCAGGCCCCATTGGTTTATTAGTCAACTTTCTGTTTTTGTGCACCAAACACATGCATTAAACTACAACAAAACACACCTTCTGCCAGTGGACCTCAGTACTTTCATCGGAAATTTATAACTTTGCATATTTTACCTCTAAATGTCTCTGGATTTTGACATCATTGCAAGATTTTTGAAGCTTAGATGATTTTTTTAATCCAACTGAACTGAAAATATCACAGGTAATTCTAAACTACGACACAAAATCATCTCACCACTACAGGATACATAATATCTTTATTCCTTCCTTCCTTCATTTATTTATTTAATCATTGACTCATTCATTATCTGAACCTGCTTATCCTAACTAGGGTTGCGGGGTGCTGGAACCTATCTCATCTACTTATGGGCGAAGGCAAGGTACACCCTCGACTGATCTTCAGTTCATCACAGGGCTGACATATACATACAGAGATGAACCACCAATCACTCACATTCACACCTATGGGTAATTTAGGTTAACCATTGAACCTATCAGTGCATGTCTTTGGATGGTGGGAGGAAGCCGGAATACCGGGAGACTCCACATAGACATGGGGAGAAAATAACTTTAAATTTGTCATGAATCTCATTGCATACTACCTGCAGTATTCTCCCATCGGAGGTGCCAAAGTGCCCCAGTGTGAGGGTGTCCACAGTGGTGACCAGGACGGCAGTGAACAGGACGTCTCTCATCTCTCTGTTAAACAGGTCCAGTCTGTAGTACGGCTTTGACACCAAGGTGGGCATTTGAGTGCAGTTACCTGCAGCGCTCTGTACCAAGAGGAGGAAGACACACAGCAGAAACTTACTTCTCACTTCAATGTTAGATTTTTTTTTTTTTGCACAACATATTTACCTCCGCCAAGGAGGTTATGTTTTTGCCGGTGTTTGTGTTTGTTTGTCTGTCTGTCCGTTTGTGTGCAAAAGTTATGGACGGATTTTGATGAAATTTTCAGGATTTGTTGCCAATGGCACAAGGAAGAAATGATTAACTTTTGAGTGTGATCCGGAAAAAATCCTGAATTCTGCATCACTTTGAAATTTTCATTAACATTGGGGTCAATGGGGCCAAAAATTTTGTTTCTCAGTATCTCTGTTAATTATTG
>JAPSES010000211.1:8604645-8623892 GCA_029822895.1 Maxillicosta whitleyi
TATTCATTCTTGTGTCCCCCCCCCCCCCCACACACACACACACACACACTATGCACTGTACCTGCGCTTGCCACACACACAACACATCACACATACATACCACCACCCGTCAAACACTCAAGTCCGTTTTCTATTTTTACTCATAAACAGCAACGTACTTTTCTTTAGGTTGTTTACAATAGTTTGAATCAGGGTCCTCATGGTGAGGGTATAGCGAGCTAGCTAGCTATCTAGCTGTCTGTCTAATAAAACATAATAAATGATAATCTGCTGAATCTACAGTTTGTCTTTGTTGTTGCTGGTTATTTCTTTACAGTCTGATGCAGATGATCTTCTTGACCTTGTGAAAGAACTGAATGAAGTCGCACAACTGGAACACCTGGACGAGGCAGTGGTGAAAATCTTATCGTACACAGCGCGGGGCGATTTGGCTCCGATCAATGCTTTCATTGGAGGCCTGGCTGCTCAGGAGGTTATAAAGGTAACACCCCTGTGTAATGCACGGTCTGACAGATGAAACATTAAACATCTCATCTATGAGAAATACCCTGTTCCAGCTCCAACATTATGAACCACTGCAGTACTGACCCATGGAAGGATCAGAACTATTGGTGCAGTTAAATCCACTGAATGTCTCCTGGAATCAAAACCAAAGGTGGTGACGTCAAATATTGCATGTGGTGTACTGGCCTCATAATGGGACCAAATATGTGCAAATGTCATGACGTAACTAATTATAGACATAACAAATTAAACAGAAATTGTAGAAATCCACTCAATTTTTGCTAAAATTAATATGAAGATAGCTTTCCAGTACCCTGGAGGGTTCAAATTCTAACTTTAAATACACAAATAAATGAACGAAAGATGAATAAATGTGGGTTCAAATATGTACTACTTATCAAGTTATTTACATTATATGACTGACTGTATTCAACTGGCGGCTCATCCAGGGTGTACCCCGCCTTTTGCCTGTAGTTGCTGAGATAAGCTCCAGCCCCCCCCCCCCGCGACCCCGAAAGGGACTAAGCGGTTGAAAATGGATGGTGGATGGATAGACTGACTGTATTTCTCTGTGTCTAATATCCTTGCAGGCGTGTAGTGGGAAGTTTACACCTCTTCAGCAGTGGTTGTATTTTGATGCACTGGAGTGTCTCCCAGAGGAGCAGGACCAACTGGACGACAGCACATTTTCAGCAGTACATTGACTGATTCTTCAATTAAAATATTTCCACTGCATCAGCCACATTCAAGCTGTTAGATTGAAAGGAGCCATTTTCTAATGCAATGTCAATATCCGTTTCCCTCTCTTGCAGAAAGGCACGAGGTATGACGGACAGATTGCTGTGTTTGGATCAGCTTTCCAGGAGAAGTTAGCGAAGCAGAAGTATTTCCTGGTGAGGACAGGTTTTGTTTTTGTCCAGCAGGGGGACCACTCTGCTTTGGAAAGAAAGAGCTCCATCTGTTTTCTTTGATCTTGTCTGGTGTTAATGATGGCACATGCAGGAAACGGCTGTGATTCAGGTGGCATTTCCTGACTGTGTTGACCTCTTGGAGCGCAGAGGCTGTTTGACAGCACCAAGCCCTTTCTCTGTTTCCTCTGACAGTGTTATTTTTACTGATATGTACTGACTGTTGGTGGGAGTGCACAGCCATTTCTATCACAACTGCAAAAACAGTGTCAGTGAAAGCAACAGATAATGTGGAACAATATGTTCAGAAAAAAAAAATAGACGCACTGCATGAACTAAAATACTGTTAGTCTGACGTAGTGTTTTTGTGTTTTTTCAAGGTTGGAGCCGGTGCTATTGGGTGTGAACTTCTGAAAAACTTTGCTCTAATAGGCCTTGGTGCTGGAGAAGAAGGGCATGTGACTGTAACAGACATGGATTTCATAGAAAAATCCAACTTGAATCGTCAGTTCCTCTTCAGATCTCAGGATATTGGGGTGAGAAAGTAAAATACAGTATATTGAAAGTGAAGGACCTCGAACCTTAACCCTTGTCACATAGCTCAGTGGTTCCTCTGGGGCCTGGTTAAGTGGAGGGGTCAGGGGGGGCAGGATGGGGCTGACATTATATGTGTCAGATTACACATGGCTGCAGACTTCCATCATTAGTGAATGTTTTGTTTTGTAACTGTTTACCTCAGGCGTGTATCAGACAGTTGATCTCTAAACTGCCAACGTCAACAATAACTTATGTAACACAGTTTAGTGCAGTTCATGGATATGTTTAAGAAACTCTTCAGCCACTTTACTGATACTATTATTAGATTGTGAGGGGGTGTGACTTTCACTATAGAAAATTATATTTGATTTGCATGTCATTTACCTGAATTTATGCAAATTATATGTCATTTTTAAAATCATATGTAGTACATCCACATTTTTACACAGCCTCGTTTTGTTAATTCCACTTCAGCTCATTGTTTGTATTGTTTTGTATTTCCCAGTCACACACTTCATCTTTCCATCTTGTCAAAAACAGAAATCTAAATCAGAGGTTGCAGCCAAAGCAGTGAAAGCAATGAACCCACAAATGAACATCAGCGCCCACCAGAATCGCCTAGACCAGGAGAGTGAGCAGGTCTATGATTATCACTTCTTCATGGGTCTTGATGGCGTAGCTGCAGCATTGGATAATGTGGAAGCCAGTAAGGACGCTACAGTTTACACACAACACCAGTACAGTGCTTACCTGAGCTCTACAAATGTTTACCAAATAGTGTTTTACTCTTGTGCAGGAGCTTATCTTGATGGGCGCTGTGTTCAGCACCAGAGGCCAATGCTGGAGGGAGGAACTCTGGGTAGTAAAGGCCACACTCTGGTGGTGGTTCCTCACCTGACAGAGTCTTATGGTCCAGGAAAATCCAGTTCGAATGCTGAAATCCCCCTGTGCACTCTTAAAAACTTCCCTCACCGCATTGAACACACGCTGCAGGTACAAAATAGACCTCACCATGCTTTGCTTTGTTGTTATCCTTATTAGAAATAACATTAGTTATATAATTAAATGACCAGAAAAACACAAATATGTAATGCATGCTACATTTTTAAAACTCTTTCATGCATGAATTATGAGAACCCTAGTCAAAATATTGCTCCTGAGTGTTTTTATAACTCTTTAGGCATGAAAAAACAAAAATGTCCACCATGCATTTAATATTTGAAGCAAAGAAACATGTAATTAACAACTAATATCAGAAAGTGATGTAGAAAACTATGTTTAATGCTGCTGATCACATGTTTTCTCACATTTTAACATATTTCATTCATAACATATATTTAGTTATTATTCACTTCATGGAGATAATATGTAAAAAAAACAAAAACAACAACAAATAAACAACTTTTTGTTTTAAAAAGCTATTAATTACAGTTAATAAAGTAATAACAATTAGCAATTGATTTACACTCAGGTTGCAGATCAGGTTTAACAAGAACAGCAAAGATGCATTAATGGTATGAATTGCATTCTACTGCTGTCGTAAACACATAATTTCCTGCAAAGCATCAATAAAGTATCTATCTATCTATGGGATGATGTATAAGTGTGTTGGCTAATATGCAATTAAAACAACAAACCCAATGAATATAAGAGAACAGCTTTTAATAGCTGTCCACTGTAATGAAAGGGCTAATATTGTTCAAATGTTCACTCGTTCAGCTAGACGATGTTTGATTACGTGTTACCTCTGCTGATGCTCAGTTCATGTTATCCTTAATCTACCATGGTTTTATCTCTATTCTAGTGGGCCAGAGACCAGTTTGAAGGACTATTTAAACAAACTCCTGAAAATGTAAATATGTTCCTCAGGTAAGACATGCTTTGTTTATATTTGTAGGATTTCCATCCCAACATGATCTCCTATAAATGTGTGAAACTACATTCAACAATCTGTTGTTAATATGTGCCCAGTTTGACACTTTTACAATGCCTTTACACTCGCTCACAAAGCATTCCTGCAAAACTACAAAAACCAATGGAGTGGTTCAAGCTCATTATTTTGTTTTACAAACAGGAAAACATGTGGTTTGCTTTTAGCGATAAACCCCTAGTAAAAGTGATATAAACAGTATGTCTTGCCAAAGCTGTACTCTGTAATGTATCGTTCACTTAAGTGCCAAATGTTGTTTCTCCTAATAATAGATAAAGTATCAACTAATTACAGGGCTTTCTGGTTTAGTAACGTCTGCAGAAAAAAAAAAAAATCTGACTAGATTAATGTATATAGAAAAGCACTGGAAAAGTGTTGAAGGGTTTTTATCACAGATGAAAAAGCTGAAAATCCCATTCAGTAATTTATGTGTGGGATGCTCAGTTTGAGTCTGTTGTTTATTTAAAGACAACACTTCAATATTCTGCGCTTATAAAACACCAGGCCAACCACAAGGAACTAATTTTACTTTAAAGGATGACAGTGACAGATACAGATACAGACTCAAAATGTGTCTCAGCTTTGAGCCTCAGAGCCCCCCTAATCCAGATGGATTTTGAGATGTTTCTCTATTTGTTTTGGGGAGGTTTCATATAATCCCCTTCATTGTAAGGCGCTTAAACACTTTTCATGTGTCCTTACAGAAAAACGAAAAGGAGGAAAGCAAATCCTGTCTGTAGTAGAATTAGTGCAAGTTACTCACCTTACATAAATGTATTTCAGGTCATATTTTTTTAGGTTAGGAAAAAAAAACAGGTGTGTTTTGTTGTATTTTCCTGTCACCTGTGATGAACTATGACTCTGCATGTTCCTGTTCAGACCTGTTTTCTTGTTACTACATGCATAGGACGAAGATTCCATTTGATTTCACAGTGTAAGGCTGAGGGGAGTGAGCTGTCTCCAAAAATGTCCAGCCTTGTGTAGCTGGAGTTACACTGACCAAACATTACCAGATTACTAAATACTTCCCTTTCCTATGACTCCACACCAGAGGGTTGAAGGAATCCCTTCTGTGTCAATAACAAGACTACTCCCTGATTTTGAAAGATCTGATTAATCATCCTTTGCTGTACTTGTTAAGAACAATGGTAACTGAATATTTTTGCAGTAATACTTTCCTAAGTCTCACATTCCGGGCCAAAAGTTTTCCTGCAACATTCCACTGTAACCAACAAGGCCTGATCGAAAGCAGTAATTTGATTCTCCTCTGCTGGAAACTGCTAGAGTGAACTTGTCCAGTCTTGCCTTTTTGCACAGACAGTGATGATAACTGTCTTTATATATATTATTCCTGTCATTAAATCAAAAAGGAAATGCCACACTGTCTCCTACAGGGATGCAGACTTCATGAAGCGGACTCTGGGCCATGGAGATGCAGAGGCTTTGGAGGTCCTTGGGGGGGTGTGGAGCAGCCTGGTAGACCTGGCATCCGGGGGACTGAGGCCAAAAACCTTGGAGGACTGTGTGAAGTGGGCACGCTGCAAGTGGGAGACTCATTTTAACAACGACATCCTTCAGCTCCTGCACTGTTTTCCTCCTGAACATGTAAATATGTAATTATGAATGATTGACACAGGGGGGCAGTGCTGTGCATAGATTCCTCAGTGATAATTCTTCACACATTGCATGTTATACATACATTGCATTTACTGTGTTTGCTTATATTAGGTACATTTTAGTGCTTTATTTCTCATATTTCACACCATAGAGTATTGCAGCATGTTTCCCCAGGCTCAGAGGGCCATTGAAACCTAAACCACTGAAAGTCATAGCTGATAAATATCTCTGAGCAGCTCTGAGGGGGTGTAATCTGGTGAAGCATGCAGACAGAGTGATGTCACATGTTTCTGCCACACCTGGGGGGCTACAGATCAATGTCAACACAAACAGACCCTCACTAACCCCAGTCCCAGTGTAGTCAGATGAATTCCACAGACCAAGATAGATTTTCTTTCACGCAGGTTTGCTTAAATATTTATTGTAGGGCATTAAATTCCAGGGATTTTCGTGACACAAAAGCGAGTCTAGAGTCACAAAGAAAGCCAATAAACACAACAACGATAAACTGCGTTGGCAGCGGCTGTTTTTGCTTCTCCTTTTGCTGCTGTTGTTCTGCTTGTACCAGTCAGTTGCGTGAGAGTTATGGACTCGTTTCGTACAGGAAAGTCACTTTCGACCACAGATGGTGTGAGGAACTATGATAAGGCAGCCAGGTTTCAGTTAACGGTTACAACTGAACCTGACAAATGTCATTACTCTATCATGACATATGACAGCGCATTTGGGTGGGACCTCACGCTCGTATTCTGCCACCCTTATTTATTTTTGGCAGTTTTAATATATATGTGTGTGTGTGTGTGTGTGTGGCTTAATGGTGTACATCCTCCTATAGATCTTATCAAGCTGTGTCTGTTGCGTGTGTGTCACATTGCATTTATGTGTTAAATTTTCTGGAAGGTCAATAAAGCCTCAATATGAAGCAACCAAAAGAAAGTAAAACCCAAAATATCCGGATTTCAGCCAAATGACTGGAGCTAAATGTTTCCAGAAGGCGATATCCCCTTTTTTTTTTTTTTTTAAATATATTGATTGTGTGACGCTATAATCTGCTCTTAAACCATCTGAAGCCTGATGGTGCAAAGAGGCTGAAGCCTTTTGACTGCTCTTGAAAGCACCCCTGTAGTGAAAACTGGCCCCATCAGGAGGACATTCTCTGTTTTCAAGCATATGGACCATTTGGTAACATCAAAGCTCTCAGTCCTTTTGTTCCTTTATCAGACATACAAATTGTGTCGTCAACACATAGCTGATAACAGTATGAGTCTGACTGCCACGGGAAGGTTAAAAAGGTGCAGTAAGGGCTTTTTATCAGCTGATTTAGTGGCAGAGTGTCCCCACTGTCCATCGATTCACGTAAAACACACAAAAAGTAGTGTGTTTTATTACCAGGCTACTATAGTTATTGTGAAGAATGTTATGCTGTGTATAGAACGTCTATAGCACTAGAAGATGATAAAACACTAGATGATAAAATGACACTGTTCTGCTTGTTTTTAGGTGACCAGTAATGGCCTCCTTTTCTGGTCTGGATCCAAGAGATGCCCTCAGCCACTGACCTTTGACCCTAACAATGTAAGTAATATCTGGTCCAGTGAGTTTGTCTTCTTTATCCAGCAGGAATCCTGATGTGGACTCAAAAACAGTAGACATGAATGACTCCAGATACCAAACGTATTTGGTGTCGGTCACTTACATTCCTTATTTATCTGGTCTGATAGTGAGTCTCTGTCTCACACAATCATGATCATGTAATAGATTCTTATCAGAGCTGTGATTACGACTTAAACTATTTATGGACTAAAAAGAAAAAGAGGTTATAATCTTGTCTCCACACATATTGAGATTCTTAATAAACATATTGTATTTGTTCTACAAGTTCTTACATTAAGAGGTATTAAACTGACACTACTCCATGCACGTTAACTGTTATATAATAAAAGTATTACTGTATTATTCCTCACACATAAATTACAATCTTCTCTGTGCCAGTATTTAATTTTACCATCATCTATCTACATTTCTCCTTATATCTGGCCCCTCTATATATGTAAAATGTCAAAAATAAAGTTAATAGTTTTGATACATTTAGACATAAATAGAATAAAAATAAATGCTTGTTGAGGAGTAGTGCTGGGAATATAAGTAATCAAAGATATCTTAAAATAAAACCACAGTATCAAAGTCTAAATCTTATAAATTATTTTAACATTTAAGAGTTTTCAACAATCTTTTGTGTGTGAAAGTTTAATCATCCAAGTACATTTGGACATGAAATTCTATTATTTTGAAATGCCAATTATTTTTCATAGTAGAATTGTCAGTGATGTATGATATTGCTTTCATTACATCTTGCTTTCTAGTTGATTTGTTTCTTTTTAGAGGTTTTTCCATCTGGTTCTCTGTTATGTTATGTTAATTCTTTCATCATGGAACGCTTACATTGAAGTAATTCCTTATGTTCTTTGTTGAAACATCACCATCAAACTTCACTATATTAAAGGCTTGTGTTTTAATGGTGTGTTTTAGACGACACATATGGGTTATGTGGTGGCAGCAGCTAATCTGTACGGAAAAATCCATGGAATTGAAGGAAAAACAGACTGTGCTGGTGTTGCAAAAGTCCTAGAGACAGTCACTGTACCTGCTTTCACCCCGAAATCATCTGTGAAGATTCATGTGACCGATGAGGAGATGGAGGAGGACAAAAAGAAGGGCAGTCATGATGAAGGTGAGTTATTAAACCATATGAACCCAGAGTGACATTTGTGTCAGTTCCCAAAAAACATTTTTCTCTATATTTCACCATCCTTAAGTGATGTAGCACCATTTATTAATGTTTTATCTTTTGTATTTTGTGCTTTTTTCAGTGAAAATCACTTATTTTCTTACATTTAATTCACCAATCATTTAGGCATTCATCAAAGCTCAGAGTAAAGTTAATAATAAATAATAATATTGTATGGATTAGATTCTTATAGTGTTTTTCAAGTCACCAAAAGAGCTTTACATTATTGATCCATTATTCATTCGCTCTCACATTCCCCCTAAATTGAAGATTATTATATCAAAAAATAGAGAAAACCGAAGAAAAAGTGAGTTTTTCAACAAAATATATTAATAACTAAACATAAGTGTTTCCATCCACTGTCATTGACCCAACTCCATGGGTTTTACTGATGAATCAGTGTTGTAGAAGATGATGGTGTTTCCACGGTAACGACAGAGTCTCTGAACACAAAAAAATAAAAAGACAATAAACTGTATTTTGCACAACTTATTAACATGGATTTGTGGATCAACAGGGATTAAACAGTTAATATTAGTAGATGGTGGATGTTTGGGTCTTTATGGGTTAAACCAGATCTTATTCACTACCATCACTTCATTTGTCATGTCCTTACTGTCATTTTTTTGCTTTTCAGAAAAAGCCAGGCTTGAGGAGCTGAAAGCAAAGTTGGCCTCGTCATCTCTGAAAAGCCGTGGAAAGCCGATGTACCCCATCGACTTTGAGAAGGTAAGAGTGCAGTGACACCCCCTGCGCCACAGACAGAGCGGCGGCTGGTTCTTAGCAGGGAGCTAAACTCACATCTCCTGAATGTGTCTTTCTCTCTCCATCTTTTGGTCCTCAGTGACCCACAGCCTTGCACTTCCTCAGATTCATGAATGAAAGCCTCCTTGTGCTCTACAGTCTGCTCATTGTTAAAACATCTTGTGGCTAGAAATAATTTATACATATACCCTTTTATAAAAATCGCAAAAATAACATCTCAGTCAACCAGGAACATGGAACTGATTAATTTATAGGCTTTATACGTGATAGCTACACACACATACTCCTGGTCAGAAACTGTGGACTCAACTGAATGTAACTCAAGATGGAGACAAACATGAATCCTGAGGTCAGGTTTGTTCTAAAACACATTAACTGTGCAAACAATGTCACTCTTCACACTCTCTCACAACACCTGGCAACAACTTATCAGTCACTGTCAAGTCAATGAGATTTGTTGATATATAGAGGTGTCAGAGGACCAATGACTCTTAAAAAAAAAAAAAAAAAAGAAATTGTCTTCCCACAGAGTCATTTCTGTTAAAGAAGTTGTACATTTTTAAAGAAGTAGGTTTTTGTCGTCATGGAGGAAACAAAGTGGTAATGACTGGAGTATCCTGTATTCTTGAACAAAAGATGCTTTTAGGCACAGAACAGGTAGTAATATGTCAGATATCTGAAACAGAAAATGGATTATTATTATTATTATGGATTTTTTTAAAAATTTTTTCAGAAACAAGCGATTTTCTGACATCTGCAAGATTAATCAATTTTAAATCAAAATCAGATTTTTTAATCTTTTTTTTTTTTTTAGTTTCTGTCATGCCTCCAGGCTGCACGCCTGTCTACCATAGGCTCCTCCTCCTATCTGTGACAGTAGTCTTTCACAGAAGTCCATGTAATGACCTCAGACCTTAAATCTGTAATTGACCTGCAGTGAAGCCAATGTAAGCTGTGGTCCACGCACGGATCCCCCATTTCTAATCTGACTGCATAGAGATCACCAATATTACATGGTCCACACATGCATGACTGATGCCTGTCACTGACTTACATTGGTATGACTTCCTTGGGTCCATCACAGAATTGTCTGGGATTCCGTCATACCGTTTCAGATTTAAGGTAAGGAGCAGTGCCTTGCTTTGCAGGCTGCTCAGAAAAACCACATGCCGATTGTGTTGTCCTTTGTAGCTTAACGCAAAAATTTAAATCACAATTTGAGGTTTTAGAACAATAAAATCAGGATTTTACTGTATATTATGTCAAATTTAGTGGCTTATCATCTCCACTTTCAGGAATTTCTTGCTGAAAGAACAAATTGTTCTGAAAAAGCAACTGGACATTACACAGGGCTACAAGTATCCTCCAAAAGGGTACAGTCACTACAGAAAGATGAGATGGAAAATCACTTTTATTCAGGCTAAATGAGGTTCTGGTAAAAGCATCTGATGACTCAGGGCAGCACCGTTATCAAGGTGTATGAGGTAACTCAGCACTTATCAAATGTCACCTGCTCATCTTGAAGCTAACGCAGACCCCTTTCTCCTCCTACGTGCGCAGGTAGGTGGAATGTGTGTAGGAGGGTTTCAGGTTGCCAGCTCGAAGCGTCCTCACGAACCCTAAAGCCATCCCTGAATGACAGTCATCTTTGTGGCCTTTGTAGAGCCGCAGCAGCAGCGGCATGACTTCACTGGCCACGTCGATCACAACAGAAATCTGATTTCCACCCCTGCATGCTGATGGGGTGACCATGTTCCGTATTAGAGTGCTTTAAATAACACAGAAACAAAGACTTCAAAGCTCAGCGGAGGCAAACTAAATATCACATTGTTGGAGATGTCAGTTGGCATGGAGATAAATGAAATACTGCTTTGCTTATTTAGTTATGATCTTGAATATTCAAGCGTGTTTAACCCATAAAGACCCAGTGGTACTTTTGTGGCAATACATAGAAAGATCACACACACCAAAAAAGGTGAGGTGCTGGCCACTTGCGCAACAATGTAGAAAAAAGAAAAAAAGTGCCGCACACTCTTACTCCAAAAATGTTGTTTTAATAATGTTTCGGCCCAACAAAAAAATCTGAAGAAGGCCAGTTGGGCCGAAACGTCATTAAAACAACATTTTTGGAGTAAGAGTGTGCGGCACTTTTTTCTTTTTTCTACTTTTGTGGCAATTCACAAATTAATTTTTCTTTATCCTTTATTAATTTACCACAATTTATTGTAATATTGTCCTTTTTAATTAAAAGATTTTTATTGTGTAAATCATGTATTTTCCTATATTTAATTCACTGATCATGAAGATGTTTATTAAAGTTCAGAGGAAATCCAAAGGTTATTATATCAAAAGCAGAGAAAGCTGAAGAAAAACTGACTTCTTCAGAAAAGTCTATTATTAACTCAACATAAACCCAGTGTATCCATTCACTGTCATTGATCCAACTCCATGGGTTTTACTGGTGAATTAATGTTGTAGAAGATGACAGTGTTTTCATGTTCACTACGGAGCCCCTGGATGTCCAAATGGGTCATATCTGATGACCATGAAAAGATGAAGAACTGTATTTACACCAAGTATTTCCATGTATTGATAGTGAATTAACGGGTATTAAACAGATTGGATCATTAGTCAGGTTTGGTTTCCAGTGGCTGTTTGGTTCTTTATGGGTTAATGTGCACAGTACCTGCTTTTACTTTTTTAATACATGTTCAACTTCACACAGGATGATGACACTAACTTCCATATGGACTTCATTGTTGCTGCGTCCAACTTGAGGGCAAAGAACTACGACATCCCTGCAGCGAATCGGCATAAGGTCAACATTCAATCTTTCATCATTCTTTCCCTCATCTACTCAAAAACAGGTACATTAAAGAGGAGAGGCTGTGTGATGGAGGAGGGTGATTTTTTAAAAAATACCACAGACCTCTCTACCTCCTCCTCCTCCTTTTCCCTCAGGATTGTGTTTTTAGTTGGTGCTGCACACACCTGCCCTAAAGCCACAGACACAGCCGGCTCACCCATTGTTCCTGGAGCAGAACTAATCACGGCACTTTACCTGTCGCCTGGGAGGTGACACCTGAGCCAGGCCTTGTACCAGCCGCTACTGCAGACAGACACGGCCAAGACAGATGGAAAAAGGGGGGATGGGTATTACAGGGGTGAACGGAGACAAAAGAGGGTTATCCTGGTACAATCATACACATTTCTACGTGTTGCATCTTGTTTTTTAGTTACTTAGCATGCTCACAACAATACACTACATCTACTATATGTAAGGACTGCGTCGTATGTCAGGGTATTCATAACAAATTGTGGAAAAAAGAAGTTGGTTTTTAATCAAGTCTCCTGCTCTGTTTCTTAATTAAACATAGTAATACTTTAAGTAACAATCACTTAACTAGCAGTAGTCCCACTTATTCAAACCTATGCGCCACATACTAATCCTAGCATTGGAATTTTTTTAAAAATGTAATTACTTGGTATCCCATTATTATTGTAGTATCTCTAGGGTTTACATACACAAACAGACCAAAAAAAAAAAAAAAAAAAAAAAATTAGTTAAGAAATTAGTTATATAGTTAATCGCAATTAATCTTGATTTACTTTGCATGTGTAAAATCGATATTTTGCAGTAAGACCGTTCGAATCTAAAGTTAAACCCACAATGCAAAGTATTTCTGACCATTGTGTCTTAAATCGAAATAAAATGAAGACAGAGACAAAGGCAGAATTTACCTTTTGGGCTTTTTTATTTTATTATTTTTTATTACTGGCTACTTTGAGAAATTGTAAATAAATGAACACAACAAAGCTTCTGCTCAAGCTGCCTACGGATGCGTAGAAGGAACAAAAGACTAGCAAACTCAAAATAGCACCTTTAACCGACAATGAGTTTAATTAATAGAACCAGAGGAGCTGCATGTGGATGGTAGAAGTGTGGAACATGCTGGCAAACTCTGATCATGATTTAAAAAAATGTTCGCGATCACAATTTACATTAATCTAATCGCGATTAATGCGTTAATATTCCCAGCCCTAATATATATATATATATATATGTGTGTGTGTGTGTGTGTGTGTGTGTGTGTGTGTTTGCAATTTGTAGATCTTACACCTAATAGTATCACAAACAAGAACCCAAAGAAAACATACTAGCATCACAATACTGTCCCATTAAAACAAGCATAATGATGATACATTTATTAAATAAACATGTTTATGTCCTCTATTGTAAGACTGGCTTTGGATAAAAGCATCTACCAAATGTAATGTAATGTAAATTATGTAATTGATACTGATCATATGTAGCCCAGACTGATTTGTTCCTGATAACGATCATTCTTTGATTCTATTTGAAGCTGTTTGCAGTACTGCAGTACTGACCCATGGAAGGATCAGAACTATTGTGCAGTTAAATCCACTGTATGACTTGATGTTACATTTAAAGTCTTTTTTTCCTCCTTTATAGAGTAAACTCATTGCTGGTAGAATCATACCAGCCATAGCTACCACAACAGCGGCAGTGGCGGGCCTGATGTGTCTGGAGCTGTATAAACTGGTGCAGGGTCATCAGAAGATCAACTCGTACCGCGTAGCGTACATCAACCTTGCAGTGCAGTACTTCGTCATGTCCATGCCGAGCCGCCCACAGCAGTTTGAAGTGAGTAAGAGCTTCAGGTACCTTTTGCTATTTTTGGTAGACTTCAGTGACTGTGTGGTTTGTATGGTTTTCATTCTGGACCTAAGACGTTATATTCACCTAGACAGGCTCTAAGTGTATATATGTTCATAAATTAAGCCTGTCTACTTTACAGATAAATCTGTTGAGTCCCTTGTAGATTTACGTCCTTCCTCTCTGACTGGAGAGCATTAAGTCCTGAATGAATGCTCTCAAAGTAAGAGGCCACTGTTCACTGTTACTCCACTATATATAAGTCAAGTCCCCAGAAAGCTTAGCGTAATCCAGTGGGGTTTGCAGTGCAGGTAAGGAAATCTGAAAGTATACGTCCACATACACAAATAGACCCATGTCTGCTTCTGTGTTTGCACAAGTGAAGCGAATACAAAGTGAAGCAAGGGGACCTTTTAAGGCAAAAGTGCACAAGGGCCTTTAGGATCAATTCCTCCCTAACTATGAAAGTTATTCCCAGTCTGAGAGCATATATAAAATTTCAAACAGAATAATAAAAAGATCATAGACTATATTTGAAAGGTCATGCAAATCTTCAGATGATGTTCTAGATGAGAGCGCTGTTCAGACTTGGCATCAGTTTCTATTTTTTATGATCCAGTCACTAAAGGACACGTTAGTTCACATGTGGTGTTAAAATGTGTCTCCACATGCGTCCTCCCCAGTCTCTATGCAAATTAAATAGCTAATCTAAAACATAATGCAAGCTTTCTTTTCCTGCAGGCATTCTGAATACAAGCTGTCAAATTGAGTAGATGTGGTTTTGTTACAATCCTTTGCAAATTCATGTCATCTGAGGAAACCCTCTGTTAGGTGAATTGAATAAGATGAGATAAGAAGAATAAATAATTAAGTTCACCTACTTTTCAACAGCTAGCAGCAACATAAAGGTGGAATATTTTCTTGCCTGTTACTCATTGTATGAGTATGAACTGTGGATCTATCAATACACTGTTAAGACCAATGATAGCTATAATGATAGCTTTGAGTATTAGATTTGTGTTTGTTGACTGTCTTGCATTTCATAGTTGTACAAACTCATTCTTTTCCTATTTACAGTAAGTGCACATGATTGAATGTTATAGATTTATGTATTAGGGATGCAAGAGTTCTCAGGAAAACTGTGTATCGTTCAATCTGCCCTGCACGAGACAATCCGCCCTTATGGACCACGGGATTTTGGTTTTGCAATTGATTTTGCATTAGCGCTTTATATACTACTCTCTCTCTCTCTCTCTCTCTCTCTCTCTCTCTCTCTCTCTCTTTCTTTCTCTCTTGCTCTAGAGGTGCATTAAATGAGGCAAAAAATATCCAAAATCTACTTTTCATTTTGTAATAATTTCCTCAGATTTGTCTATTCATTTGCTTTGTAATGAATTTGTTAAATTGTAAAGAAACCTTATGGACACCCTGTATATCACATAAACTGTTCAAAGCCAAAAAAAAAAAAAATGTATCTGTTCATCCAGTGGTGGCTGAGGGATTTCCCACCAACCCATTTTTAAAATGTATTTTTTTTTACCCTTTACGACAGACTGTTAGTCTCTTGATTGCTCACCTCTGGAGGGAATCAGATGGTGGGGCTGCCCTTGCCCAGTTTCCCACTCAGGGTATTGAACCTCTGACAGACAGGGGTCACCGGGGGTCAGTGAGTGGGGTAACTCTGTCCTGTGGGACGTGAGTGTGCAGGGACTGTGAGACAGTGAAGGTTTAGTTTCAGATTTGGTTACAGACAGAAATGCTGCGGCTGCACCAAAGTCGGCCATGATGACAGAGGCAGCTGTGACTTTCAGGGCAGTTCTGAGGTCTTAGTCCTGCTCAGTTATTTCTGTTGAGGTACACATGCTCGGGTCCTTTTTTTTTTCCTGTCTTCCAAAATTTGCTGGCCCAAACACAGCATTGCCCAAGCACCATGGAACGTTGAATACACTGTGTGATTTATTGCAAATGCTCAAACAGGCAGACTACCTGACATCACCGCAGCCAACGGGTATATATTCAAGTGTTGAATCATCCAGTTGGAGGCCTGGGGAGACATCAGATTTTCCAGACCCCGACTGTTTCAGAAAATCTAAGCTATTGCAGCATCAGCTTCTGAGCTTATTCAACAGAGGAGCCAGAGCAGAGACAGGACAATTCAAAGGCAGAAAAGTTTGCTGAGGTGTTGGGGCAGCATTTTGAGGGTTAGGGACAAATCACCCCGAGCTAAACACCGACACAAGTAAACGAAATCCTCACATGTGGGTTCATAGACGGAGGGAGAGAAAGGGAGCGATGGTTTGCTGCCAAATCTTCAACCATCTGAGGTGGGAGAGAATCAGCTCTCTGCCAAAAAAAACATTTAAGTGTTGAGTCTTAATGATTTTTTAATATTTATCTGATATCTCCTGGGAAAAATCAGTCCTTGAACACCTCAAACACATTTTTCATTTCAAAAGCGCTCCCTGGTTTGTGATATCCACACAGACTGCAGTCATTCCAAACAGACAGCAGGGTTGTAATGATTACAAAAAGGATCCAACATCCAGGTTGGCTGCAGCCTCTTAATGATGGATTCAGTATTTTTAATTTTCCTCCAGTTTCAACTCCTTCATTTTTCCAGTAGGGATGTCCGATATCCGATCTGCCGATATTGTCCAACTTTCAATTTTCGATTCTGATATCAGCCGATACCGATGTTGATATGTGGGTTATTTTTCCTGCTAATTTTGGTAACATCACATATCTCCTGTTGTGGAATTAACACAAAATGTTTAATGTTATTGTGATGCCGCACTGGATACATTCTTGAATGCAACAAGGTTTTCCCATTGTTAACATTGTTTGTTCAAAATAAGAAAAATACTTCAACTTAATTTAGGGAAAAAGTGCCTTTTTTTTTTTTTTTTTTTTTTTTTAATTGTCTCAAACAACAGTTTGGATTACA
Source organism: Maxillicosta whitleyi (assembly GCA_029822895.1). Classification (NCBI taxonomy): domain Eukaryota; kingdom Metazoa; phylum Chordata; class Actinopteri; order Perciformes; family Neosebastidae; genus Maxillicosta; species Maxillicosta whitleyi. The sequence goes on from JAPSES010000211.1 coordinate 8,621,317, forward strand.
CTCTCCCTGAAATAATCTTGACAATGCCCACAACAAATAGGGAAAATTTGATTCCTTCACAAATGATAAAACATTGTACCTGAACAACTATGTGCAACATAGCAGCATCTAAAGTCAACTAAAATAACAGGCATAGTGTATGACAGGCTACTCTTTTGTCTGTGTCTGTATTTCAAATCAAAAATCAGATAATGATATTAACCGATATTACATTTTTAGGTTAATATCAGGCCGATAATATCGGACATTTCTAGTCTCCAGTGCAAGAGTGAACCTGAGGCAGACATAAAGGGTATGGATGTAGCAAAAAGGGGAACATAAAATCCATCATATGTATCAGTACTAACAATCTGTGCTTGTAAACATAAAACTGAAAGATTAAAGAGGAGTTTATGAGGCAGCGTTTGAAGGAGCTGCAGACGTGCAACTATTAAATATCTCTGATCAGACATGCAGTATAAAGAGCTCTGCTTACTTTCGTAATGACTAGACCTCTCCTCTCTCCTCTCAGATCACCCTCAGTTCATTAATATCAAATAACACACTCACACACATCTCTCCTGTAGTGTGGGTTGCCCACCCAGTTTCCTGAGTGAAGCACGTTTTAATCACCACAGTTGCAGTTCATTGCACTGTCCCAAATCTGGGAAGAAAGAAAATGTGGTTATGTATCACTCAAAGCTGGTTTTATTTTTTACTAAACTATATATCTGTAATAAGTAGCTGGGTAATCCCCTACCATCATCATTCTTGTGTGGAAATTGTTTGGTTTTCCGAAGTTTTTTTCCAAAATAGGAAGCACGCCTGACTTTCTGCAGCTGCTGTTATCCGCCGTATGGAAGCAGAAATATGTAAACAAATGGGAGGCTGTCTGTGATAGCTCAACCCTGCAAATCTTTAGCTTCATTTTCTGTCTTATATTTATGTTTTTCAGTGGGAGGGGGGCCAAGAAGAGGCCGCTGCAGTCGGATTTAGTTTTGGAAGGTCACTGAGAACTTTTAATAACCCCAAAATGACTGTCCCAATGCCCCCTCTGCCAAGGAGGTTTTGTAATCTCAGGATTATGCGAAGACATCATGAATGCATGCACAGACATGTATTCATGAAGGATGAAACCATTACATTTTGGAGTGCATCCATCAAAATGGGTGGAGCTTGGGATTTTATTTTATTATTTTGCACACGTCAAATTGGTAGTGTGTTTTTTGTGAAGTTCACAGAGTTGCAGTTGGAGTTACTGTCACAGTTTTCTAGTCATTTTTGTCAGATGTTTGTAACTTAAACATTTATAACTTTTGTAATAATGTGTGAATGTTCATGATCATATTTTTAGACATGAAACTGCATCTCAAGTTTATGTGTTTGGAGTTGTAATACCCCATACATACACACATTATGACCTTCAAATGCACTTTTGAATGTCATTTGAACGATGCACTAAGCTCACCTCACGTATACTGTGTGTTATTGCAGAAAACAAAACCGCACAAGACTTTAAAGGATATTTCAAGAGCAACAAAGATTAATGAGTTTTGTGCTTCTGCAGCTGTAACTGAGCTGCAGCTTCAAACCAAAGGCAGAGAAACATCACCCGAGGCCAGGACAGAGGAGGATGCGTTTCAGCTGGGTATTAAGTCATTCAATAGAACTCCGATGTTAACCCCTCCAGCACTTTGCCCAACACTCCGTACCAGTGTCTGCTGTCTTTACTTTTCTGCTAGACTGCCTGCTGGTTGTGTGCCATGAAATTACTCCCTCTTCCATGACTCTGCACACATCCTCCACACCCTGGCCTTAACTCTGTGCCCTTCATGCTCCCCTGTTGCCCCCTCTTCTCTCACTTGCCCTTTTGGTTTTAATTGAATTAGCAGCGTTGGAGGTAAAGGCCCTGATCTCAAAGAAGCCATCAGAAGGTCAGCGCACACACTGGTTCTTTGTTAATTGCCTGCAGAAATGATGGCTATTTCCTGCCTCCACAGGAAGCAATGTATTGAAACCAGATTTTGTAGAGAACTGTTATGATCCGGTCATGCACTGTGCTACTTTATATCCACCGATGAGAAAAGATGAAGGAAGTTTTGTTTTTGAGTTTGATCAAAGATGGATTCTTTACTCAAGTAGATGTATTTGTCTAAAAAGAAAAAAAAAAGAAGTCTAGTAATACTAGCAGTGATTTTACTCAAAAGTAGAAAAGTACAGATTCAGAACAACAACTTCAAAAGTAATGATCATTGCCTGTGGTGCACTCTGTTTCTGTGCAAAGCTAAATGAACCTCATATCAAACTTTTATAATATTAAAAAAATGTAACTACTCTTACTTAACCCATAAAGGCCCAAACATCCATCACTGACCACAATCATCTACTGATATAAACTGTTTAATACCTCTAATTAATAGTTGGATCTATCACTCAGAGAGTTCAAACCTCCGCCAAGCAGCACAGTTCCCCCACATGTTGTGACTGACACCCCGCAATATTATTCCCACATTTGTTTTTATCTATTTTAATAGATTCTTGACACTGGAAACATACCCAAAGAAATGTGAATTACATGCTGCTAACAAAGAAATTAA
>JAPSES010000211.1:8652656-8665408 GCA_029822895.1 Maxillicosta whitleyi
TCGCTCTGAGACAAGGAACAGATGATTAAATTTTGGAGGTGATCCGGATCACTGTCTGGATCGAGGAATTTTTTAAATGATTCTCTTTTAGTTATCATTGGTGTTGCTGTGGTAATAATAACAACAAATGTCCACCAGATGGCGACTTCTCATATAGTCCATGGACTTAAGAATCTTAAAATGCTGTCCAAATAAATGAGGGACTAATATTTATGGTGGTTGCGGTGGGGGGGTGTTACTCTTGGCAGAGGTCTGCGCTCTTCGAGTGCTTTTCTAATTACAAAAAATCATTACCTTTTGGATTAATGCTGTAAAATCCATTTTTTCATATGATACATTAAATTTCTTTGACAATGATGTAGATCTGCTTGTCTGCTGGCCCAGACCCAGGGTAGACTCTAAGCCAGGCATGTGGTGCAGTTTGGTATACATTTTATATCTGCAAGTACTGTTTGTTATGATTATGTCCTCGATTGTAAATTGTTTTGGATAAAAATGTTGAAAAAAATGGAATGTAACGTAATCTGAAATGCTGTTAAGCTCTGAAAACTGTATTAGCTCATAAGAGGAAAAAAAAAAACAATCTAGACTTTTCATTTTATTATCATCAGAACCAAGTGAGTAGAGGTGAAATGGTGGCGGCAGGTGTCTTTCAAAACCCAGTAATGCACCAAAAAATGTGTTTTCATGTTTAAAACCATTAGCATAGTGCAACGCCATGCAGCTGCTGACTGTGTTTCTGCTGATGACACCACCGAAACGTCACTGCCAACACAATGTAACTGCTGGCTTTAACTACAAGTGCACAGAGTGTATTTCACTGGTTTGTGTTACAAACAGCAGAACCATCCAGGAAGCGAAGGAGTTTTAAACCATATACAGTTGCAGAAAAAAATTATTAGACCACCCCTTGTTTTCTTCATTTTCTTGTTCATTTTAACACCTGATACAACTAAAGGGTCATCTATTTGGACATATATAATAAGAACAACAGAAATAGCTCATAAAAGTTTACTTTCAGAGCTGATATCATATCATCACATGGTTTTCCTGAAAAATCACTTCAGTTCTTACATCAATATCTACAGTATGTCATTGTACTGATAAAAACAGTGCTTTTAGACATTCAGTGTTTTCTTTTCTGTCCGTTTCAGTCACATGATACACACAGGAGTTAGTACTTTATTGCACATCCATTGTTTCTGATTACTTTTGGTGGTCTAATAATTTTTTTCCATGACTGTAGAGACATTTTTCTTCTTCTTCCTCTGTTTTGATATACAACACAGTGTAAAAATATCATTAATGACTACATTTATCCCTCGAAGCAGGTTCCCTCTAATCCCTTGCAAAGTTTGTCCCAGTTGTTTAACATTTTTAAAGTGAGAGTTTTTTTTCCCTCTCCACTTGAAGGGTTTGTAAATGAGGCCAGTGAAGCCGACAGCAGCGTGATGGAGGAGCTTCAACTTGGCTGTAGAACACCACCTTAGGACTTGTACTACAACAAATATGCGCAGAGTCTTAGTTAGAACTATGCCCTCATTAGACTCCAATACAACTCTATTATTTATGCATTTTTCGTTGGAGTAGGGGTTGATAGCGATGCCAGTAAAACGCTGGGAGCCAAATCAATGAGTGACCTTGAGCGTCAGAATATGAGACCTAAGCTTGATGCAGTGAGAACCAGAACGGTTGATCATTAGTGCTGTTGGCTCCATGTACTTTGGTGCTGTGCTTTCTTCTTAAAAACAGCAGAGCTACAGAACAGACACACTCGACTGGACGACTTCTTAATGCGAGATAATTGCTTCCTCAAAACTGTTATCAAGATGGAGAATAGAGAGCCGTTAGTGAAGATGTATTCCCTCTCCAGTGTTTTACTGACTGTTATTGTTATTGTTCCTGTTCTGTTAACATTGTAGAACAGCTCTTTTATGGAGGAGGCTGCCAAAACATCCATCAGCAGGTATTCTGTAATATCTTAGAAGCGTGCATCATGTCCTCCAGCTTGGTAAAGAACGAAGACAGGTTACTATAAACAACAATATCTACAGGATTAAAAACTAAATTACACAACGCTTAAAAATGTTCTCACAACCCACTCTACTTCTATAAACATAATTGTACCTGATAAGATTAGTTTTGAGAAAGTGTCACTGGACATTTTATTCTAAAGTTTGCTGCAGTGGAATGGTTTATGATGTTCCAGCACACAGTGGACTCATCACAGAGTGTACATCTGAGTGGGGGAGTGGTTATAAAGGACACACAGGTTATAGAGGAGCTGGCATTTATACAGGAGATCAAAAGGATGGGGGGGGGGGGGGAGAGACCATATGGATTTGCACTAGAAAGGGTAGGAAAGACAAAATACAGCAGGTCTGCAAGATCTAGGCACATGATCTATTCTAATTTAACATATTATTATAAAGTTATATATAGTTATTATATTATAAATACAACACTGTCAAAATATTTCTACTCATTTAGCCTTCGTTTTAAATGGTTTGTTTATCTGTGGAAATGTGATCATTTACAGAGAGCATTAATGCACTAACATCCAGGTTTATTCACTAGCACATTTCTTTAGCCTTGTAAGTTTATAGCAGTATTTAAATGTGTCTGCACAAAGATTTCGATTTGCATTAACTTAACACTAAAAGGTAGTAAAAGTTTTCACCTTAACTGCAGCTTCAAAACTAGAATGGCACTGAGTAGAGCACAGACCTCCACCAACGCTGTATTGAACTCTTCCGCCAGACCCGGATCCGCATATTAATGGATTTCTCCATTTGGCCGAAGCTCAAGTTTAATACAATTATTATATAAGCTTACGCAATACTGTAAAAATATATGATTACAATTGCAGTTTAATACAAAAGTGCATCTAAATGGGAAGCATCCATGTGGGATGCGTCTATGTGGGATATAACCGATTCGCCAATGACCAAGATCGGACCAGATCACCTTCAAAATTTAAGCATCTGTTCTTTGTCTCAGAGCGAAGATTTCCTGAAAATTTCATTAGGTTTGGTCAATAATTAAGCGAGATACTGAGAAACAATTTTTGGCCCCATTGACCCCAATGTTAATGAAACAAAAATTTTAAAGTGATCCAGAATTTCTTCCGGATCACCCCCAAAAGTTAATGGGTTCTTCCCAACGCCACACTGTACCCCTCCACCAAATTTGATGGGAATCGGGTCAGTAGTTTTTTGGTTTTTTTTTTTCTTTTTCGGGTCAGTAGTTTTTGCGTAATCGTGCTAACAATGAAACAAACAAACCAACAGACGCGGGTGAAAACATAACCTCCTTGGCGGAGGTAATGAGAACAAAATTCTACTTAACAGAGATGATGCAACGCGTAAATGTTTTAAGATTAGACCAAGATCTACATTCATGATTGTAACATTTATTTATTTATTTATGTTTTGCTACTACACCTGTTTGCTATATTCATGCAGCCCATGTCTTTGTCACCTCACAACTGCCATGACAGATTTTAATATTTAAAAACAGCACATCTCATCACGGCCATGTCTTTTCTCTATAAATTTGTAAACATGCTCCGTCTTATTCTCTTCATCTCTCATTCTTCACTGTGTTTTATTACTCCCAATCTGCCACTTAATTGAAGGTTTTCAATTGTCTTTTTAAGAACCCATTCAAATAACAATGTCAGTGTGAGACAAAGAGGTTGTGAATAACCACTTTATTCCATCAAGCACCTCTTTGATCATCTGACTTTGGAGTGAAACTCATGTTGAGGACTCAGCACCTGTATGAGTGTTGATCCTAACAACAATTTTAGCTGCACCGTTAGTCATCTTATGCTCTGTGTTTGTCCTGAGATATTACTATATCTGTCTGTCAATCAATCAGTCTTTAAACTGTTTACTCAGCCTGTTTGGGTGCGTGTGTTCTGTGATGCTGATGAGGACAATTTTACTTTAACTAAAGAATCAAGACTGTAATTACTGTCCATTAGAACACATGTCTGTTTTTGTACAGTATATAGTCAGTCAAATCTATATTTAATGGCCTTTTCAAACCTAAGGCGGTGCCATGATCAACAATATGCTCTAATGATATTGTATTGTGTACTTTACTACGTGCTGCTGTAACCTGTTCAATATGTATTTATCATTACATAATTACATAAAATTGGCTTAAATTGTCGTTTTCATTCATATTTTATACATATCTGGTTTCTTGCTTATTGTACAGTCTTTTTGGGGTGCTAACCCTCCAGCCACACCCACCTCTTCTTCATGTGTCCCCATAGTGTTCATGTATGCATGTAGCATGCCCCTTTTGCATATTGTCTCTGGTAAGACACCAGTGTCCTTATTATCATATCCCCTGTATTTGTAAATGTATTTGCTCATATTTCATAATATTTATGTCATCCATGTTTATTAAGTTGGATTTACTGTGATATTGACCTTGTTGGTTTTGTTGTCTGTCCTGCACGGCGTTAACATGATATTTTCATAGATCTGAGTACAGGGCACGATTTAACATCCCAGCAAACTGTTTTATATCTTGTTATCCATGCTAAATAAATGGAGACCACCTCTGCATGAATCACTGTGTCTTGGGTTTATGCACGTCCAATAACAAAACGACGCAAAGGGAATAGTCCAGTTACACCGGGGTAGTGAATATAGTTTTAACCTATAAGAGGTTAAATGGAATCTGAAAAGATGGCGTTGCAAAGAGATGAAAGAATCAGCCTAAATTATGAATAGGGCTGGTAACGGAAATATGATTAGAAAATGAAAAATGGGGAAGGATCAGGGTAGTCATCTGCACTTATTAGAGGAAGAGGATTGAAAAAAGACTTTGGAGCAGAATATTTCTTACATGTTTGTAAGATGTGATCGATGTCTAAGGTAATTAAATACGCACCAGCTCTCCTCTAATCCTCCAGCGTAACATCCAATATCGCACAAAACTCCTGGATGACTTAATGCATCACAAAGACAGAACATGCATCTTCTACTGCAGCAGCAGGAGAATAAGCAGAACATCCTATACACTACCTTAAAATTACATCAACACCTAGGGGGCTTCATCTTAACTCACTCTGTTTTCCATGTTGGTGCTGGAGTGTGAGTATAAAAGTGGAAATGAAACCACAGACAGCACACTCTGAACAAACTGTAGCAAGTCACATGTAAGGCATAGTCTCTACAGCACAATAATGGTGTACTGCTTATTCTACCAAATTATTTTTTACACAATGTATGCTGGGAGAAAGCGGGTCCTGTGACTCTAAATAAGCAAGGGATGAGCAATGTGTTCTTGAGTGTAAAAACACATTAATCTCAATGTTTGTATTGTGTCACTTAGTTTCTATAAATTGACATTTATTAAGGATTTGAGTGTGTGACTCACAAAATAAACAGGAAGCTGTTAGGAAGAAGAGGAAGAAATGTTTTTGCACATGTGATGACAGAAAAAAAAAAAACACACACACACAACCATGAACATGAGAGGCATTTTCACTTCCACAAATAACAAATGACACTCTTACAGGAAGTAACAAACTGCCATTCTGCTTCAGGAAGTCCTCAGAGCTCACTTTCCAAAGCAGACACATGCATACGCTGCCTAATGCAGACAACAACCGTCTCGTTGGTACACCCAAAAATCAGATACACATGAATCAAAAACTGATTACAAGCTAAATCTCTGCAAAGTCCCTGTAATCCTCTGTATCATGTGGCATATTAGACAATTAACAATCAATGTCATCTGTCAAAATGCAAAATCTATAAAAAAAAAAAAAATTAAAATAAAATAATAATCTGTTGATTTTTTTGCCAGTTCAGCACAGCAATGAACATGTTTACCTCGGACTTACTGGCATTCACCGGAGACATGACTAACAGCACTTAAGTATATTCTTTCATTTTGTGGGTAGTTGTGAAGTTGTCATCAGTGGACGGACAGTCTCACCCGAAGCTTTTCTCTCCATCATGAGAGGTGAGTCATGTCTGTGAAGCACTATTATTATCATCGGCCTCGGGTGGGAATTAGTGATAAGCTGCAGTGCAGGCTGATTTAAACGAGGTTCAAAGGAATGAAGTTGGAAAAAATCTATATAAAATGTACTCATTTAACATTTTGGGGGTGAAAATGTGAGATAGCAACACAGAAACTGCAAGTCCATCAGGACTGTATGTAACCTTGATTTAATACATTTAAATGTAAAATTACCTTTTGAATAAATGTGAAAATGGGGCAATAACTAGGTTAAAGTAAGGAAACAGCACAGTAATGACTAACCTTCATTGGTATAAAAAAGGTAGAGCTGGGTGATCCCACAACCTTAATTTGCCATATGATGTCCTTTTTTTTAATGTATCAGGTATATCTTTACCTATGTTTTGTACTTCAGCAATGAGAGAGAGAGAAATTGTTATCGCTAGCCCAGTCAAAGTCTAAAATTCCAAAATTCCTCATGTAAAGTAATTCTGTCTTAAATGAGTGAGATTTTATTTCTTGTACTATGCAGTGTTTGTTCAATTTCTAGCATTTTGTCCAGTTTTAAAAAGGCACATTATGTTTTTTTGTTTTTTTTTTAGTTCATAGATTTTTGGCTTGTTTTAAGAATTAAAGCCAAGACTTTTTGTCTTTTGTCCCTACTGGCAGTTTTTGTTTTAGTTTTTTTTTTTTTTTTTTTTTTTTGCTCATTTTAAGCCAATTTGACCAGATTTGGGAAGAATTTCTTAGCAAGGTTTCTCCAAGGTGACAATCCTGCAGAATTTCTATCTACACCTCTCTGCTGACTGAAACTTACTGCATGTTGCTAAATGGCAGAATTACTTTGCATGTAGAAAAGTGGTAAGACGTCTACGCAGACAGGACCTGAAACTACACCAAATGTTTCCTCTTTCAAATCTAACAAATCTTTCTGAGTAATCTGGAGAACTGAGAGCCACCACCTTTACAGCTTTATCCACTAAACCATCTCAGTCAGTACAAGCTCTACCTCTCCTTACATAGATCAAATTGTTAAAAGCCATTCCTTATAAAAACCATCCATCAATAGATTTAGATGCCAGGCACTGATGATCCTCACTTTCTGAGAAGTTGCATCATAGATTTATGCAACGTGGGTTTTTGTTCCTTGTTCGGGTCTGATAAAGACATCCTATCAAGTCAGTTGCTAATACCCAGAGCTTTTAAGAGCAGTGCAATATGGTGCAATATTTTCTCCCAAGGCTGAAAGTGCAAAGGGAAGAATTACTTATGAACCTGTTACATTTTACTCCTGTGATACAGCTCAATATAATATCCAAGTAACATTTGAAAAAAAAAAAAAAATGTGTAAAAATCCCTTTAAGACTTGAGAAAAAAGTCGTTTTAATAGAATGTCATTAACATACAAATATGTTCTTGTGCTGCTGATCATCCCATTTCAGAAATTAAAATGTCCTAAACGGCATTCTTGGTGATGACCAATGCGGGCTAAACAGAAAAACTTTTTAAAGTCTCCACAATCCACAAATGGAAAAATGAAAACACTGCAGAATGTTGTAAAGCCATTAAAAAAAAGTTTGACGCAACCCTATCATGCTCCAGTGACTATGATCGAGTGAGTCATCATCTTTTTTTTGCCAAAACAAGATGGCATCTTCTCCAACGCAAACAAGACAAATGCAACCGTCACACTGCCTCTATTTTGTCCTCAGCTCGACCATGAAGTACAAAGTCAGAAAGCATCAACCCCCTACATGTTCCATTACTGTCAGTAAATGGAGACTTTGTAAGCATCTGATGTGGTCGAACAACTGGGGCAAACATTTACATAACTGACTAATCTGATTCTAATTCTTTTCTCCAACAAAATGTGGGTGCTGTAAAGCTGTTTTAATATAAATAGGCTACTTCAAGTGGAAAACAGAATTGATGGGTCGATTAAAAAGAAAAAAAATCTACCTAATGGCATCTCTTTACTCAAGTCTGCACTGGTTTCCTGGCAACCTCGCAACAACAACAACTACAGGAAGTTACTACCACACACCAAAAAATTATACAACATGGAATTAAATTAACCACAGAAGCATCAGACCGTGTGTAAATAAACAGATTAAATCACACCAACAACCTTATTTAAAGTATCAGATGACACTTAGTCATTAATATCTGACAAGTTTACCTTAGAAGCAGGCCATGGAAACAGGAAAGAGACAAACCAGAGAGGTACTTTATATACCATGACAAGACTTCAGGAATCCAAATTGCCTCTGTTTCATGGTGAAAATAATCTAATCATGGAAAAATACAAATATAGAGGCCTTGAAGGGAGTTCCATGTAGTATTATTACTTTCAAATATCAGATGTACCCCTATCAAAGTGTTTAGAATACAGAGTTCTGATGTTATGTAAATGATGCCAGTCTATTGTATTGCAGAGATTGTCCCTGTGTTCCAATATCCATACTTTCCGTACTTACCGTACCTAGTTTGAGTTCAAAGGGTGTTCACATTATGATTGCGGCGAAAATAAGTGTACTTAAAGAACCCGGATGGTGCACTCAAAACAGTCAAATCGTGAAGTGTGAAACGATGTACACTTTCCGCATTTAACGACCGCCATCTTCAGTACATAGCGGAACAGGCGGAGCCAACTTGGCTCGAAAAATAAAATAAAAATCAATGACCGTGTCGCATTTTACATATAGCATTTATGTGCAAACTCATTTTCAAGGTAGAGGTGCATGAAGGGTTAAATATTAGCGAAGTCGGGGATGATTTTTGGTGGAATGATGAGCTGGGCGGGAGTAGCGAATGTAATTTCTGGTAAGTGCATCACAGAGTGTACGGTTTGGAACAACACTGACCTGCTGAAATCAGTGCACTCAGTAAGTGCAGACAGTGTACTTTGTAGAAATGTACTCAAGAAGTATGGATATTGGAACACATATGTTTATTCACAGCCATGGCCCAGAATTTCATTGTGAATGAATGTATGTGGCCACTAGAGGGAGTAGTGAGTCAGTTAGCTGGTCTGGTAGAGGAGAGATACAAGAAAAATCTATAGAAGTCAAAGAACATGACAGTGTTAAAAATATAAACATCACTGTTGTTTTCACAACTGCACTCATGTCTAAAGTAAAACCTTGAAGTTTGATGGTGAAAATTTAGTTTTTCTTGTATACACTTGTACACACTGATTATGAAACTTCTGATGGTATAATTATCTTTGCCATTTGTTGATCCAAGGTTCAGACTAAACTGTGACAGTCCTGACCTTGTTTGGATTATTCCAAACAAATATTTAATGCAGCGACTGAAAACACAAAACGTACAAAAAAAAAGAGGTGATTTATGGTTTTACAGTGGCTGTTTTGTGTCTAAAAACAGCATTAAGCTAAGCTATAATGTAAACTATCAGCTGCTGTTTACATGTCACATTTTTGTATTTCTTCCCTTGTTTTGGAACACTGATGAACCAGATACCAAAAAAAAATCTGTGCCAGGTACCAGATTCCAGGTTGTTTTAGGGAACTGCAAAAAGGCAGAGTGGAGTAGAGTCCAGTCGAGCTGGTACCACATAGTGGAAACGTGACATTATTTGACATCAAATAACACACTGAGGTAGGTAAAATTATTCACTGTACTATATCATTACTGTCGAAAATGTGTGCAGAACTCAGACGCTGAGTTTTCATTGACACTGCAGTCTTGTAAAGCATATGTTTAACTGTAATTTGCCCAAACTCGTTACTTAACAGAAATGTCAAACACAGTAAAAACACATCTTTAATTTGATTGTGTCAAATACATATGAGATGTGACCTTTAACCATTACAAAACAAGAAAGAAGTTCTACTAGTGAAATAGAAGACAATACAAATATCCTGTAGCTAGAGCAACAACAACTAATGGGCGACCCACAAGTATTTGGATTAGATAATGAATGCCGAAAAGATTAATTTAGAACCATTTCTGTCATTTTCCAAAAATGGCACACAAAGAGTTACTGTTACAGATCTCATTCAAAAGGTATTTCTGAGAGCTTAGAGGACAGTGAAGAACAGATGAAATAAGAAATCAGGCAGAGTAAATCCATTAGTCACAGTGGAGTGAATAAAGGGCAAGGTTATCCATCAAACCCATGATATTACAGGTTCACCAGCAGGTATATTATGAAGTCACACAAAGGGCTTTGCAGGTGTAGATTTGACAGAACATCTGTTGAACTACTCTCACCAATCATTACCTGGAGCATACATCCAATCACAAAAACACCTCATTAATCTTTATTTTCAGGGTGGTAATTAATGAGTAAGTCCACATGCAACAAAAGCACCTGTCACTTTCTGATTGCAGGTTATCACATCTCAACAACAAGCCATCCCACTGCTCTTCAGCACTTAGCGAGATCCTCTCTATTAAGAGCTTGTCACAGCAAGATGACACCCACCCCCTACCACTCTGATCTCCATACTCTGCTTCAGCATGCACAGACGCTCTCCTCTAGTCTGAGATGGTATCCAGGTCAGGTGTAAGTTGAACTGTGTGCACAATTAAACCATACAAACAAAGATAATCAAGAGCGTGATGACAGCAAATACAGACAGAGGAGGTGGGTAAAAGGGGAAATGAAAACCAAGTGGGAGGGTTTGTGGGTCTTTGTTTTGTGTTTGTTTGTTTGGTCAAAGACACGAAAAAAGAACAAAAAGTGTGTTTTGCAAGCTCAGGAAGTCATCAACTTGAGAATCTTATAAAAAAAAAAAAATAGTTAAAAAAAACTCCCTATATGGTCACTGAACTCAACAAACAAGTCCCCTGTTTGTTGTTTTTCTCCTTAATTCTGCCTGATGTGTATTCCAGAGAACTGAAGTGTAACCCTGTTACTGTTTAGTCCTTCTCCACTGGTTTGATGTAGTGAATCAAGCTTTCTGGGCTCGATGCCAGCTCAGAGAACCCCCTCAGCATGTTGACAGGATGATATCTGACTCATTTCCAAGTATATGAACACTTGTGCTGGCTAATTAATAACATGGTTTCATTGTGACACATATGAGCCTTTATTGTGGGGTTGAAATGGCTTCTGGTCTAAACTGAAGCTCATGTGATTTACAGAGGCCTGTCTTGACCATATGGACTCATATCCATAGGCCATATTATATGTGAAGCTTGTTAAACTTTAATGTGTGTTGTACATATATTCAAATCGTTATATGTTTTAGTTGGATGTGTTGTTTGATCACCCATATAACAGATTTTTGGTTTTTAACTGTTCATATGAAGCTCCTACACACACAATGCAGACTTGTGCTTTAGTTTCTTTCTATTGTATCAGCTGTTACCTACCCAATAACAGCAACTTCACCTCTCTGGCAGCCTTCTCCCCGTCCTCTCGGAGGTTTTTGTCAATCATCTTTGACCTCTCCGCGGCTGCTTTATCCTCGGCGCTCACCGTACAACCCATGGCTCCAAACGCAGGGGCGCACCGACCACTTGCGCAAAAATAAGGCTTCACTGCTGATGGTCTCAGGGTGCCAGCCGATGCCCGGAATAACGATCGAGCTGCTTCTGTTTCCAGCACTGCCTTCCGAAGAGGAAGAGAGCTGATTTCAGAGTTTTTAACCGCGCGTAAAAGTCAATCTTCCTTCTTGGGAGGCTCAGAGATGAACACGATGCCTCCAGAGAAATAGGTCTGATCTGATACCGAATCTCAGGGATGGTTTGTTACCGCCGGTCCATGTCGAAATGCACAGACCCGTCTCTCCTGCATCCATGCACATCCACGCACTGAGATGCCTGCGTTCGCTGCTGTGCCACACTTGTCTTGGCCTGGTGAGCTCCTCCGACTGCTGCAGTCCCCCTCACTGCTTCAATTTTTTAATAAAACTCTCAGGGAAAAAAAAAAGCTTTTGGGACAATTGGAAGTACTTGACCAGCTGCGGCGACGTCACTCAACAACACAACCTGTCGCGATAGTCCAATTAAAGCAGGTGAGATCCACGGTATCTGGTGTGGAACCAATTAGAGAGGAAGCCAGTGAAGCGTGATTTGAGGAGAGTGGTGTGCAGACTGCAGTGGGCGCTGTGCCATCATCATTCCTCTGCATTTCACATGAATGCAGCCTCTGAAAACGACAAACGCAGCTTCCCCCTGTAGTCCGACCTGTTCACTGAGCTGGACTCAAGTATGCAGGAGCGAGTCTGGATTTGTCAGAATGCAGGATGTTAAAATGCCCAATGTGTCATTGTGTCACATGTTTATGAAATACCTTGGCACGTAATTAGGCCGAAGGAAGAATTGGTGGGTAGTGCCCCCTAATGGACACATGGAGGAAAAAATACAGCTACATTTATAAGACACAAGTTTGCAAGTACATCTCCTTCTGACATCCAGAAATGCATTTTTGTGTTCTATATGGGACAAACATTTGATAGGTTTACTTAATGTTGTTGCTTCCAAAGAACACTCCATTAAAATAAATAAATAAACAATAATTTTAAAAAACGTATCTGAAAAAAATGTTGCATTATTATAATTTTTTTTTTTAATCAAGACAATTAAACCGTTCACTTCCCTGGGTCTCAGGAGGATATATTGCATTAAAAATCACTCTTAAGTCATTGAATTCTTCCAAGTATTGTTCCATTCTCCAAACCCACACATCCCCTTCTGTACATATCTGTAATCAAAGTCAAAAGTGGATGTTTCAGCAAAATAATCACACACATTCAAGATATGATATGATGAAATGGTCAAAAACTGCC
>JAPSES010000211.1:8686155-8698647 GCA_029822895.1 Maxillicosta whitleyi
TTTCATGTTGTCTCTTGAGGGTTTGTTTACTGCACTTCATATAAAAAACCTTACACCATAGAGCTCATACTACCTGCGCACACTCGGACAATGAGAGCGCCACTGCAAACTACTGTAGTTGATGTGCAATTACACGTTATTGTATAACCCCAATGCCCCTCCGGCATTGCTCCACGCCCCCCAAGGGGAGCCCGCCCCACTATTTGAGAAGCACTGCACTAGACAAACAGACGCTTGTTTGTAAACCCTGTTGATATGTTTACACACTTTAGGAATAAGTGTCATTTAAAATTGTTCTAAACATTAATGGTATATTTGGGTGTAACCATGGGGAGCTGTTCAGTGCAGGTGCAGTCCATAGTTGTTTCCATTATGTATTTGCAGAGCAACTACAGTAGTACACTGGTATTTTGTCATTAACAGAAAACCATTTCAGTACAGCTGTGTGTTCTGAAATGTCAGTGCTACAGAGATTTGGAGATCCCCTTGTGGTGTCAAACCTCAGCTTATGTAACTTTTGTCAGTTTTCTTAGGAACATCCACATGTAAATTCCACTTTTAGTATTTGTTACACCCAGTACTGTAATACTCCTGGTGATTTGTTAGCTCGGAAAAACTGTGAAAACTAGTATTGCACCATGAATGCAGAGAATTGATTCTTTGAAATACTGAATGCATTCACATGAAACTATTAAGCAAGTGATATAATAATCAAAATATATACTCAGTGCCATTAAAAAGAATAATCAGAGAAATATTTATATTTAGAGATATATTAAATTAATTGGTTTGAGGTTACCTTCATATTAAAGAGGGAAGCATTGGCTATTAGAGAATGAATTGTGGACAAAGTGTGATCAACTTAACATGTTTATTCAGTGCACTGATACAGGTACGCTTACGGAAATTTTGTCTCTGCTGCTGGTTAATAATGAAACAGAGACAGCTGCCAACTGACAAGATTTTATTTCTTTGCAAAGAAAGGTCAGTTCTGCACAAGTGGAGATTATGAAGAAAAACCAAAGAGTTTCTCACAAGATTCACTTTAATAGGGTGAATCCCATTTGCAAGTGACACCTTCAGTCTCTTTGAAGGGCCTTTTGTTACCTTCCAAGAAAATTAAACACAGTTGGGGCATTTGGGTGAAAGTATAAGAATGTTTGCATACAGTGGGGGTATTCAGGAAAGGAAACGGAAACAAAGAAGAGAGTTAGATGAAGAAGTTAAACTTACATTAAAATCGCCCCCATTTGATTACTAATTAATCACGGAAATTTAAGTAAAACAATAAAAGAAAAGAATAAAAATTGACAAGGGAACAGCCAATCACCATAGCTCAATCATCTGACACATCGACTCTCATGGATTTAAAAATGCATCATCATTATGATTGATTTTGGGGGAAAGAAAATGAAAAGAAGAAGAAAACAAAGTAAAGCAGATACAATATTATTTACAAGAATCTGAGGACTCTCAAAGTATCCCACCAAGTGAAAAGTTAAGCCCAATTTATGCTAAAGTGGCAAATCCTCTGTGACGTGTCGCAGAGCATCGCAGACGCTATCAACCACCATCGTAGACAGTCAGCGCGCACCTCCAAAAAATTCTGTCCTAATGCAGACAGAGTCGCAGAGAGTGTCTCAGACATAGAAGAAAAGAGGGGTGTGATTTGTCCGCTGTACACCCGCTGTACACGTACTTCCGCTGCCCTTCCAGTGACTCATTCAAAGGGTGTACGGCTCACCTTCTGCAACGTTTTCTCCTTCGCCTCTCTGCCAATGCCAGTTCCAGAAGCCTTTCAGTTTCTAGATAAATCAGCTCCAACTCAATCAATGTTCTCACTTGTCCAGTCGCCATTGTTCAATGACCTGTTGCTCCACAGTAACCGGAAGATAAACACTTGCACAAACTACTCCTTGCAACTGCGACTTCACGCCCCCTTGCGTTGTGGTGGTGAATAACATAGCGCACATCAACACCTCCCCGCACAACCATAAACGAAAACCGTCTGCGACAAGCTATCTGCGACAGTCTGCTGCAGAAGCATAATGGGACCTTTAACACCAACATTTGTGATTGTTGTGATTTTACCTGCATTATGCGTTGCACTAACCATAGAGAATTTCTGCACAATCCAACCTATGTGTGAAGTTTAACAAAGTTAGGGAGGAAGTGTTTGAGTAGATAGGGTTTATTTTCTGGTTCCCACGACACTTCTCTCTGTGTGGCACCACAGCTTCTCCACAACATCTTTTCTTGTGGTGTAGCAAGTTAGAGTTGAAGTAGGAATTGAGACAAGCAAAGTATCAGAGGAAGTGGAATAGAGAGTTACTCTTTTTGCTACGGCATAAGCTCAGACAGAATCTGAATTTTTAGTGTGAACAAACAGCAAGTGATTTGGGGAGCAAAATGTCATTTCTAGCACTGTCTTATATCTTAACCATCGTGCTATGGAGAGGTGTGAAATTTTCTGTTCAAGTGAAATCATGGGCACAGCATGTGGAACCAAGAGAGCTACATCACAATACTCTACAATGTCTCTGGAGGCCTTAACAGCTTTCTTAGCAGCAGTCACAGCTCTTAGACATCTTGGGAGACCTGCAGCCACTCAATCCAGTTTTGCAAAGGAATAAGCTACAGGGCGTACTTTATTTCCACAATCCTGCAACAAAACAGAAGTCATACGTCCACTTTTTTCATCGACAGTAAAAGGCCTGGTAGGATCAGGCGGACCTAAAGTCAGGTGGTCTGTAAAGTTTTAGTTTAGAAAACTATTGCTCAGTTTCAAGAGTCCATGTGATCTTATCTTGTGATTGTAGACCTTTTCCATGGATGAAAGGTGAGCAGAGCTTCAGGAATGGCATTGTTTAAAATTATTTGTCTACAATAAGAGCACATCCCAAGAAACACCATCATCTGTGAGACTTCCCTTCCGAAGCGATGACATGACCTAAGAAAATAACTTTTTCCTGGACAAATTGAAGTTTTGTCAAGCTGGCGTTCTGACTACCACTTGCCAGAAGTTTCAAGAGTTTGACTGTGTTGTCTTCATACTGCTCCTTGGTCAGGGTGGAGATCAAAATTCTGTATCAAGGCTGTACCTGGAGAGAGAATAAGAGATTCAAGACTTTTTCTGGGAGCTTCATTAGAAATGGTGGGACTTTCATAGTATCCTTGGCATAGATGGGTGAATGTGTAGCCTCTTCCACTGAAATGAAAAAAAAACCCAGAATTGGCTGTCTGGATGATCTGGAACACTAAAGAAAGCATTTGAAAGGTCCACTATTGAAAATAAATTTGCATTCAATGGAAGTTGAGACTAGATGGTATGAGGGTTTGGAACTTTTGTGGCACTAGGCTGGACTGCTACATTCATTGCTTGCAGATACTGAACAGAACACTATTCTGTTGGTTGTTCTTTGTCTCTGATTTTAACTGGAAACAATGGTGTGCACACCGGAGAATCATCACAGGGAGTAACGCGGCATTAGGAACTTCTTTTAGGGCAGGGATTGCTGCAGCTTGTTCCTCAGATAAAAAGAAAGACAAAGAACAAAGCAACAAAAGAAAAACAAAGAAACAAATGGCGCTTTTCCACTGTATGGTACCGGCTCTACTCTACTCGACTCTACACGGCTCTTTAGCTTTTCCATTATGAAAAAAGACCCCGGAACCAGGGACCTGATACTAGTTTTTTAGTACCGCCTCAGTTGAGGTTCCAAAATCTTGGAGTGGACACCAAAACGTGACATCACAACACTGCAGACACTGATTGGTCAGACCGTTTTCTCTGTGACCCTGATTTACAAAAATCCGACACGGAAGTAAGACAGTGAATAGCGAAACATTATTCAACTTGATGACAGAACAAAACTACACCATTAGACGGTCACGTAGATTCAGTCTTTGGTGGCGGACGTAAAAATCCATACGAAAAAATATGCAACGAGGGAGTTTTCGGCGACTATCTGAGCCGACAACACAGAAGTAACGCGCCGTGTAGGAGTAATGTGTTGAGCCGGTCCCATGTAAGTGGAAAAGCATACAGAGTAGAGTGGAGCAGGTACCATGTAGTGGAAAAGTGCCAAAACAGAACTTTTAAAAGTGTTTTCAGGTACCAGCTGGATTGTTCTTTGAGTGTGCACAATAGATGGTAAACTCTTAGTGTAACACTGCACTGATGGTGAAAATAGATTGATCAGACATTATTTGCCAATCAGCTGCATGCTGACATGATGTTATAAATACACCCAAATTATCCCAGTTATCTGATCTGTGTTTTGCAACCTCATATGGCTCCTCAGGTCCTGTTGACATGAAATCTGTTGCAATTGGCCAAACCTATTTCTGACTTCTGTAACAAGCTCAGAACAGACTGTTGAGTGTTGCATTTTCCATTGATATGCATAAAACAGCTTTGATGTGTGGTTAACAAAGGAGTGGGAAATTTGGCTCCAAAACCAAATAGTCTGTGAACTTTGACACTGTCTGACATTGAGATCAAACAAAGGCCTAATTTACACATCAAATCTCTCTGCATTAGATTAATGGGGCAGACTTCAGACAATAAAAATGTATGTTTGAAATTTGTATTTGGCCATCCTCACCTCTAAGTTGGATTGTGGTGTCTTCTGTAATTGTTTGACCTGATGAATCAACAGGGTGTACATGATTTCTGCTCAGTTTTGGCTTTGGAGATTTAGTTTTCCAATGGTCAATGTATGTTGTGGAAACTTCTTGAGATGTTCAGATGTGTACTGAATATATGTTAGGGTAGGGATGCATGATTATGGAAAAAATGATCACGATTATTTGGATCAAAATTGAAATCATGATTATTAATCTTGATTATTCAACAACAATAAACAACTGAATTTTATTGCACTTCTTTAAAAAAAAAAAAAGTTTCCAGTGCAGAATGCAACTTAAAATCACAAAATGAAATTTTGAATCTCACCCTCTGACGCAACTTCAGCTTGGCTCTAGGCCTGTTCAGTCATTCTCAGCACCAGTTTTGTCTGAGCTCATCAGTGGTGAGTCACCATTATCTTCATAATGCTGTGTTTCCACTACTGACTCGACTTGGCTCTTTTGCGTTTCCATTATTAAAAAAGGACCTGGAATCTGGTACTACTTTTTTGGTATCACCTCTGCTGTGGTTCCAAGAGATTCCAAAGAGATATTAAACTTTAAATGGACTGCACTTGTATAGCGATTTTCTCCACCTTGGTACTCAAAGCACTTTACATAGCCTCACATTCACCCATTCACACCACCACACAACTATACCATGCCAGACCTTAGCTGGGAGCAATTTAGGGTTCAGTGTCTAGGTAGGACACTTTGACATGTGGACAGTGGAAGCCAGTATTTGAACCGCCAACCCTTTGGTCATTGGACAACCTGCTCTAGCAACTGAGCCAGAGCCACCCACTGTGATGTATAACCACTGCAGACCACTGATTGATCAGACCGTTTACTCTGTGACCTGCTGTTTTACAAAAATCAGAAGTAGACAGTAAATAGTGATACATTAATCCACATAATGACAGAACAAAATTACACCATGGACAGTCAAGTAGATTCAGTCTTTGGTGGCGGACGTAGAAATTCAGACCAGAAAACACACAACAAACAAGTTTTCTCTGAGCAGATGACACAGAAGTAACGAACAGCATAGGAGTAACGAGTTGAGACATGGGGGCTCCCACTGACTGATGGTGCGTCGGTTGTGTTTCTCCGCACCGAAAAGTAGTTCCCATACAAAATGAGCAAGACAAGCCCTTTGCGCTGTGAATTGCGCCGTCATTCATCATCGAAGTGAATGCACAGTACGCGGAAAGTGATTGGGGGACAACATTAAGTACATTAATTCACTTTGGCCCAATTCACTTCTTTGGCAACATTAGGATGCATGTACTACCCGTTACTACGCATCGCCAGCCAGTGGTCAGTTGTCATGGATTTGGACATTGGCTGGGTTATCAGGAAAATGCTTCCATACACTTATTTAGCCTGGGGAGTGTGGGGGATACCCTGAATTTGGTCTGGGGGTGGCGTATCCCTTTAAGGGATTATTCAAAACGCTGATGTCGCGCATTGAGCACGGAAAAAAAATACAGCTATTAACTGTGTTATTCATCCCATGAGTAACATATACAAAATAGGCACCTGAGCGAATAATTTTCTGGAAATTACACCACATGGTTGGACCATGCATTTTTAATGGCGTTAAGTATATCATCACACAAGTCATTTTCACAAAGTGGCCAGCCATCTTTCTCAATGAGAAATCCATCTGGAAATGCTGAGCTTGAATAAAAATATGAAGGCAGGACTAACAGGCGCCCAGTAAACCAGTCACAAATAAGACAGATGTGATGTTTTAAAGAAATTGTCAGAGAAAGTAAAGGTGTAATCTATAATTCATCCTTATTTTTGAATCAACTGAACAACCGGCAGCAGCCGTAAAGAGATTTGCAACTTGGAACTGACTTTGACTCACAACAAAAATAAATCAAATTGCGAAGCACCTGCCCTCAGACTTGTGATTGGTCGGTATAGAATAGATTGTGCATATTTCACAGCAACTGGCCCAATTCCAGACTGTTTTCTCAGTATTGAATACACTGAGAAAGCCGAATTTATGACCAGGCTAGTAAATTGTTACAGTACAGAACAACTACATTTATCATTGCAAACTCTTACATACTTAAATGAATTACTTTGTTTCAAATACAACAATGAAAATTCTCAGATAAAAAAGTAAAAATGGCTCACATGTAACCGAGCCATTGTACCAGCTCAGCCCATTTTAAATTGGTTTCTTTCAGTGAATAAACATGCTGTTGATGTCTGACACTTTGAATATCCCAAGTGGTGAGACCTTTTCAAACAAGCTCATCAGCATTTAGCATGCCAGGCTTGTCATGGCAGAATGATTTCTGTCTGTCAGACACTTTGAGTAGCTGCCCCATGGCTGGCCCTGATATTTGCCTAGTCAGACCATCGATTGGCCCCAGTGTTTTTCTTCTGTGCCTTGGCTTTTTAGTGGTGGGCTACAACGTACACGCTATGGCATCTTGAGATTTGATTGTAACACGGTGGCCAGGCCTTCAGACAGGATTGGAGGCTGGAGTTGGAGGATAATATTGCTGACATTCACATAGATCTAAAGGTTTGAGAAAGGCAGACGATGGAACATTTGTTTGCTTGAGGGCACTGAAGTTTCTTGCCAGCGCTGAGGTTTTGAGCTGAATATAAAACACCATTTCTTTGTTCCCCAGATATGTTCTTTTTTAAGCAACTGACACATGGTAACATGATCATGTAGTTGTCCTCAGCAAGACAGAGGATGAAGACTCATTTTGTGACATAAGGCGCTGTATCTTGCAGTTCGTATGAGTGTTGTGTTTGTGGGTTACAGGGATGCGAAGTGGAGCACAGATGCTAGTCCGCAGGGCCTGTTAAACATGCAGACTTTTAGCTTACTGTGATGTGCAAGCAGAAAGGTCAGAAAAGGTCATTTATATGTTGGACAAAGTAGCCTAATTATAGCTGTCATTAGTGGGAGATTGAGGAGTCCAGTAAGATTAGATGGTATTTATTCTAAGGGCTTATATAGTTGAAAAAAAAAAATTAAAAAGTAACTCTGCATTCATTTATTGAAGAGTAATTTGTTATGCAGGAGTTCCACAAGCGTTCACAATAAACAAACTATAAAACCCAGTAAATACAGCAAAACACAATAAAAACCACAATCTTTCTGAGTTCCTTTTTTATATTCTTTTGAAGTCAAACATCATCACATTTTTCTACATTTCAGTTCTTTTTGTCAGTTTCAAAGGAATATCACAACTCTTATTGTACTTTACGAACATTTATTTTGTTAGGAAGATCTCTTAAGTGAACATCTCTTTCAGCTATAGAAACATGTCATGATCTTATGCCCATCCTGATACAAGTGAATCAGGACAAACACCTACAGACTGGAATTGGACAAAAGCTGTACCATGACTCCAATATGACGGAAAGATTTGTTGACGTATTACCAAACTGCCTTTCTCTCACCTTTTTATTTCCTGTCTGATGAGACATTATTACATTTCCCTCGGGATAAATAAAAATCGTCTCATCTCGTCTCATTCATATTCACATTTTTCTGTATTTAAACCTATGGGACCTGACTCAATCAAATAACTGAACATGCACACTAGCTTTAGTGCAGTTGGAAATAGAAGAAACTAGTAATATCATACACTATTTTAAAAGTAGGGATACACCAATACTTGTTGATACCGAGAGTACCGATACGAGTACTTAATAATTCCATTACAGTTCTTAAGCCTTTTGAAAATATTTGAACAGATCGTCTACCTCTACGGTTCCCCTGGTATTCTCCATCTGGGTACGCACCCTATGCACCCAGAAAACAGACAGAATTGCGTATGCAGAGGACCGACAGAAGGCTCCGTCCATATTCGTCTGTGTCTTTAATGTTATTTCCAGTCAGCGTTACTTTACTCACTGTCATTTATTTTGAAAAATCTCCACACTGCTAACATTACTCCTCCGTACCTGCTGCACTTAACTGTGAATGTCACACTGCTGTAAGTGGTATTGGTGTGGTTGTATGGGAGTATTTTTATGAGTATGAGTACAAGTACTCACGCTCAGTATCAGACCTTATATGAATATCGGGTATCGGTGTATCCCTATTTAAAAGTTTTAAAAACGATTCATTATGAATAAATACTTTGTGGGTTTTGAGTCACTAAAGTTCTATTTTCTTAAAAAATCCAGCATAGTTTAATGAATAACAAACTTTTGGCCAGTTAATTTGGTTATTTTAATGCAAAATTCTATGTCTAAAAAGATAAAACCAATTTGTGTACTTTTCTTATTTCATCCTCTCTGTGTGTCCCTTCATTTATTCACAGAATTAATCACTAATGTGTACTTATTCAGATAAATATCACATTATCTGTTTTAATCCTTTTTGTCCTGATGCATCCTGACTCCTTGTAAACAACAGATAGGCTATGGTTTTCAATTTTATGGAGAATGTGGGAATAAATGTGCGATTTTTACACTAATAGACAGATTGTTCTTTTGTTCAGAAAAATGTATCGTTACATTTCTAGCTTGTGGCTTTATTTCTAAATAATTCATTACACTCAATCTACTACTCAACATCCTTGGTTTAATTAAGAGGGAGGAGGCTCTGCGGAGTTTGCCCGTCAAAAGTTTAACCATAACTTTGATCTGTCAGCAACTGGGAATCTACTGTTGGTGTTAAATGTCACATCTACATATCATTGATCTGATTTCAACTTTATTCTCTGTTAAACTGTCGCTCTGAATCAAGATCAGGCAGTGGGATGTGATTACAATTTAAGAGGTGGAGATATTTTTAGATACAGGACATAGTTTTGTGCCACTGCCCATCTTATAAATCACTAAGAATGAGAAAAATGTGTAAAAGACTTGTGCCGACTACACGGTTTGATGTTAATATTGTGATTATACATTCTTGATTTGTCTCATAGCATGTGATGTTGATATAGTGAGGATATGTCACAGAATATGGCTTGTGTAGTTGCTGTATTAATGAGCTAATTGTGTCTAAACTAAAACACCTCTGAGTGAGAGGTAGTGCTCTTTCTAGCTGCTGTCTTACTGCAATCATCCAAATCCATCAGGAGCAGCACCGCTGAAATGCTCAGATGTTTACTTTTGACAAAATAGAACTGGAATAAAGTATATGAGGTCTCTACATTCCAAATAACCAATCTTTTCAACGTGTAGTGTTAAACCTAGTGCTGACATTTGTATTTGGTTGATTTACCGAACAAAATCCAATAGTCCTCTAGAAATTGTTGAAAATTTAGCTCTTTTAGGTCTGTGTATTGCATTCATGCTGCACTTTTCAGTACGGTCAGTTTGTATATATGTGATGTGTGTTTAGTTATGTGGTGTATATAGAAGTTGAGGACACACACATACACACACATTCTATCTTGTTGGCTGAAATATTCCAACAATTTGGTTGCGTCTTTGTTGAGATACACATGCAAATTAAATGAATGCGCTCGGGTGTCCTCTTGAGGGATTTTCTGAAAAGCAATCCAAGAGGCAATTTTGAACCATTCAAGTATGAGTCTGTCAACGTGGTGGGGGTACCTCACCAAGGTGCAGAGGGTCTAGACCTCTGTGAGCAAGCTAAAGAAAATGGGAAAGATAAAAAAGAGGCTTAGGACTTAACTGCTTTATTCAGCTCAGTGACTTTCAAACGGTCCTTGTTCATTTGTCAGGGCTGAATAAGTCTGTGTAAAGACCGTTGTTGCTTGAGTGACACCTGGATTGTTCATACTGGCAGAATCTACTGTCACTCATTATGCCCTCAGTCCTTTTCTACAGTTTTTTCCCCCTCTGGGCTTTGAAATGAAATGTAGACTATAGAAGGGCTGCAGAGATAATACGGTCTATCACTCCCTTCTCTAAGTGAGGGAATTAAACTCAGGAAAGTTATTTTAAAATTCCAGTAGAACATGTGACAAAGCAAAATATTAGAGAGAAAGACCTCAGCGTTAATATGAGGGGTTCATTGGATTTGGCACGAGAAGTAGGGCATTAAATACAGGGGAAGTATGTGGTTCTGATGGAGTGGTGTCCTCTATAATCTTCCAGATTACTGTCATTTACACAGAGGCTACAGGAAACTGTCAAATGTCAATTGGTCCTTGAAACGTGTGATCTGTACTGTTCTGTTATCAGTCAAACAGAAGAACAAGAAGGAGCTGATACAGTGCCAGTAACTGGCAAACTTATAAAACTCACAATTTCCTCATGGGATTCCAGCTTTTCTATTTTTACATTTTTTTTCTCAGTTTCAAACTGACGGGCTCTGTGGTAGTTAGACTGAAGGTGCAGTTGTGTGCTATGCTATCTGTAAGAGAGAAAATCTCTTTGCTGTGTAGCCATTATGTAAGTCTGCTGTCATTATCACCAATCAGGTGAATGTTACCTTTGAAGTCATTTTTACTTAGTCCGGCCTCAGTCAGTGGTGTCCCTGCAGCATTTAATGCCAAAATGAGCCATCGTTATGAATTCTTTAAAGTTGAATATCAAATGATGGGGGTTATTTCTCTGTTCTGTTTGATAGACATCATCTGCCATGGCAAATGTTATGCAAGACAAATGTGCTGAATGCCGTATTCATATTCAGCGAACCATGACAACAATCTGAACTCAGACATGCCTCAGCAAATGTGACCAGAGTGACCCTGAAAAAAACTAGTGGGCTGAAAAGAGGAAACTCTATACCATGGTCTGTGTGATCTAAGAGTCTATACTGTCACTTAATATACTCACATACTGTCCAGCCAGAAGGCTTCTTTTACCGTTTACTCCTTCATAGTTTGAAATATTCCACCATTTTATGTCTTTTTGCATTGTGCGTACTGTGGAAGTTACAAACCTTTTGCATACTTTATGCATATAGTTTTGTTTTTATTTTGTGATCATCATTTGCAGCGTTGCACTCCCTGGTACTAAATGGGGAAAAGCCTCACAGTTGTGTTAACTTTTACAGTTGGCACACTGCAGTTACCTTAAAGACCAAATCAGTAGCATTCCATTCATTTTCTTGCCAAGACTATCCTCTACACAATACTTTACAGCTGCCTTCCCCAAACTTCGGGTCAACATCCACTGGGGGATGTGGAGCTGTTTTTAAGCGCTTGCCAATTTTCACAGCAAAACACTTAATAATATGATATATGAATTCAGTTTGTAGTTAAAATAAAAGAATATTGTTCTTTGAAGAGTTTTTAACCAAAACAAAACTGGAAAAGATGCAAGAAAAGAGAGGCAAAGTTCCACCCCATCTGACTGGGACCCATGAGATTTCATTTCAGGAAAATGTAATTGCAGTCAGTGTTGAGAAACAAGTCATTTTCCATTCGAAGTACACCATCATCTACACATTTGATGTTTGTCAGTTTCAAATCTAATTTTAC
Organism: Maxillicosta whitleyi; assembly: GCA_029822895.1. Lineage (NCBI taxonomy): Eukaryota > Metazoa > Chordata > Actinopteri > Perciformes > Neosebastidae > Maxillicosta > Maxillicosta whitleyi. The sequence goes on from JAPSES010000211.1 coordinate 8,698,176, forward strand.
AAGTCAAGAAAGTCACAGGTTTTGTGCAAGTGAACATGCAGAAATGGAAAGACTCCACACTGAAAGCTGTAGAGGTGACATTGTCAGAACTGTCCGTCCACAGTCTGTTCTGGGCCACTAAACAGGACTGTGCTGCTTCACTTTGACCAAATTTCTGTTGATTTATACTTCTTTCAATATTTTACATGACACTTTTGAACAATGAGGTGAAATGTTCTAAAGTAAGAGTGATTTTGGTGTTGGTGATGTGTATCACACGAGACGAGATTCAGCCCACAGAGCTGTTTCACATAAAAGGAGTGGATACTTTATTATCTTTACCATAATCTGTAACTTTTAATGTTTCATAAAATTATATTTTAAAGGGGCCATATTATACCTTCTCATACTCCAGTTCAGTGGCGGAACAAGTGGAGTCCGGGCCCGGGGGCAAACCATAAATTCATATACATTTAAAACATATTCGGCAGCG
>JAPSES010000211.1:8710623-8748958 GCA_029822895.1 Maxillicosta whitleyi
ACATGTACAGCACTTTGTGCTACATGCTTTGTATGAAAAGTGCTATATAAATAAAGATTGATTGATTGATTGATTGAAACGCTGGCAAAAACATAACCTCCTTGGTAGAGGTAACAATACAAAAAGAGAGTGTGTTCTCCATGGTCTGTATTGGATTCTACAGTTTGATTCCTTTTTGCTATTAACAAATCAAGCATACATTTATGTAAAATAGTGGAATGGATAAGTGTAGATCAATGCTTGTAGATGAACGTATGTATTTTCCCCTGAGTCAAGAATTTAGCAGGAAGGGAATGACCTGAATGTCAGCAAATGTTGTAATATCCTTATGTCGTATGGCTCATGTTACCGCTATAACTTAAACACTTTCCCAGTCTTTATAATGGATGTTTCATCACATAGATGGTTGTATTCCAGACTGGATATGACATATACATCAGGGGAATGCAGAGGTCAGCATGTGTGTCTGTTATCGTTTTGTCTGTAAAACTATAAAAACCACTCAGTATTTTTCACCAAACCTGATATAATTTATCCATTATGTGTTGAAGCGGTTCCTTTTGTTATTCTGTCTTGTTCATTTTTCATCATTTGATTTCAACTGTCAAGACAATTAAATTCTCTATAAATATCTGATTCAAGGTGCTGTTTTCTGAAGCTACTTGACTTCCCTGCCGTCGGTGTAACTCAGATAACACCATCCACTTCTGGCTCTTGTGAAGGAGCTTTTCAGAAACAGTGTTATTCCTGTGTGTACATGATTTGATGATTCTTGTGCATTAAGGGAAAATAATGTGAGTTTATCTGTATTCTGGTTTCAGTGCTGCTCACTAACAGTCATGCAGATTTTGGTTGAATCAGAGCCCTGTAATTCAGGCAGTCTGGCTTCTCTCATGTGGTGTTTGTTTATAGAAGTCCTCTCACCATCTGTCCTTCCCCTCCCTTTGTTTTATCATCACTCTAGGTGCAGACTCGAACAGTGAATACAGCTCAGGGAGTGGGATTCTCTTGTCTGACAGCAGAGAGCCATCCCCAGCAGCTTCCTCCGTCCACTCTTCGCCTATATGGGATCAAGGGGATAGAAACTACAGAGGGAAAAGCTCAGGGGGAGCCTCATCTGAAGACCTGGACTGGGAGAAGGATGGAGGATGGCAGGAAGGAGGAGATAGGATGAATACTGGGGAGTCCACCCAGAAGACTGAGGAGGTTCCCATTCAGGAGTGGTGGGGTGTTGTTGGAGGGGAGGAGTGAAGAACCAGGGAGACAAAGTAGTTTGGAATGAGAACATAAATGATTCAAACTTAGGAGGTGAGGAGGTCCAAATGATCACAGTGTCTTCATTTCATGTTTACATTCAAAAGGGAAAATGGTCTTGTTCATTAAAGGATAACAATAGAGAAACATTATGTAGTTTTATATATTTTTTACTGCAGTAGATCCTGTTTTAAGGCAAAAACCAACAAATTCATTAAATGTTTTGATCTGCTGCAACATTGTGTTCAACAATATTGACAATGAACCAAATAGAATAGAATAGAATTGTGCAAAAAAAAAAAAAAAGTAGGCAATGAAATTGGTGTGGCACCACCCACAGGCAAGGGATAAAAAGTGCAAAACAGTGTAATGATTTGAGTGTATATCATTTTAAAAAGCATAAGAAGGCAGTAAAAAAGAATTAATAATTATATAAAACTACTGTTATTATTGAACATGTCTAGGGGGAGGGGATGTTATGCATTTAGGAGCCGGGCAGCTGTATTTCTTTTATTTGAATGAAGGAATGCTTTATTTTGGTTTGTTCATTAATCATTGCACTTAGTACAATAATTATAATAAACATAAACACCAAAAAATTAGTATACTAGAAGCAAAATCTTATTTCACCTGATACACTGCTTACATTAAGTTAACTGTGTACATCAAATATTCTCATTATAACAAAAGAATAAACAACAACATCTTCCATCTCAACTTAATATTCCTGAGCTAATCCATTAAAAAAAAATACTTTGTCAGAGAACCAACCAACTTAAATTCATCATCAAGTCCATTCCATAATTTCACATCCACAACCCAAATACATCTAGACTTCACATTAGTCCTGACTTAAGTACTTTTAAAAATATAAATATCTCTTAAGTTATAATTAGTCTCTCTTAATTTAAAGAAATCTTGAATGTTATTTGGAACAACATGATTTTTTAATTTTATAAATCCTATCTAATATTTTATACAATATCCTGCAATTTTAAGATTTTCAGTTGAATAAATAAATTATTAGATGCTTCAAAATATCCTATATTACTAATTATTAAAATAGCTCATTTTTGTAATTTTACTAATGTATCTATAATAGTTTTTTCTGCATTTGTCCATATTTATGCCCACTATGTTAAGTAGGGCATAATGAAAGAACAGTATATCATATATAGGCTGTTTTTGTTTAGTAAATCCCTTGTTTTTTTGTTTTTGTTTTGTTTTTTTAGAACAAAAGGTAAACAAACACAAAACACATTAGATGTTGGCCTGTAAACACATAGAAGAAAATAAAATATTACAAGTTTATGCAGTCAAAATAATGAAAAAAATAAAATAAAATTTTTTTTGTTTGTTTTTACAGTATTTCTATTTTAACACTTTACATTTAACATAGTCAATATAGGGTTTCCAACAGTTTGCTATCTACTATATGATGACACCTACAGATTTAGCCTCATAAACTCTTTCTATTTCCACACCATTTAAATATAGTTTTGCATTTTCAACATTTCTATTACCTGAAAAACTCATGAATTTTGTTTTATTTTCAGTTAAAGAAAACTGAAATAATCAAACCATTTCATTTTCAATACCAATTCTTTTTCTGTTTCTTCTAATAACTCAAATATACCTTTTCCACTACACAATACATTTATATTATCAGAAAACATAATACATCTTAGCATGTCTGATACAGAAAAAACAAAAAATTATAGAAAGTGTAAATCATTTTGGTCCCAAGACCGAGCCTTGTGGAACTCCACATATCACATTGTCAAACTGAGATTGAGTATTTTTCATAGCTACTGATATCTATCGTATAAATAACTGTAAACATTGTTTTGCTCTACCCCTTAAACCATAATGTTCACACGTCTTTAACAGTTTAGATCAATCATACCAAATGCCTTACTCAAATCAATAAACATGATTGAATAAAAGATATGTAAAAGTATTAAAACCTGCTTGATTTATGCTGACACAAAACAATGTACTTGAAACCTCTAGACAGTTACTTCAGGTATCCTGCTTTTCTTGAATCATTTTTTTACATACTTTTTGATAATACAAGATCTAGTTTTTAGACAATATATAAACTGTAAGACAAATATTTGCATGGAAATGTATGACTTGAAGAACATTCATTTCATTCAACGGCACAAACAAATACTGTTAAAATGTCATTTTTGACTGAATATTTTTATACCTGTGTGTTTTTGATAATGTGTCAGTTCAGCTCGTGTTTGTGATGCTCATGTTTTAATGTGAAATGTCCTTCAATTCCAAATAAAAACCTGTGAATTAATGCATAATTAGCTTCTTCCTGTGGTTGTCCTGGCCACCCCTGACACCACAGGTATGCCTCTGGTGAAACTGTGACCTACTGCTAAGATCAGCCAAGAAGCAAGAGGACAAGACACGAGACCGTTAATATTCATTTCACTGTGATTGAAAGCTCTGCTCCGTTGTATTTACAGACACTGCACTCCTTGTATGTCCTCCCACTTTTATTCCCAGCTCCTCGTCTTGTTATTTTACTTCCTCAGCCTTTGTTCCATCTGCTGTCGCTGTACACCAGCTATCCTCTGATTGTTTTTTTTTTCTTCTCCTTTTGTTCTCCCTTTATTCTCTATCTCTCTGGAATAACTATGGCAGCTGCAGCCTCAAAGAACACCTGATGGCCTACAGCCTGTAATGTATGTCCAGTAATATCTGTATCCTTTATCTTCTAAAAAACAAGAGGTCGCTCTGAGCTCCTCTGCTCATGAGCCACGCTTAGAGTGCAGGTGGCACAAAAACTGACAAATGTGTTTCATGAAGTGAAGTCCAGTTTATAATGTGCATTTTGAGCTCAAGCTGGTTTGTATGGAATCCTTACGTTTTGTCTAATGAAGATAAACCAACACAATGTTAAAATGTTATATACTCTTAAGAAGATGTTATGTATGCTGGGTAATAATCTGGAGGGAAAAAAAGTGTGCCTGAAGATGTTCTTTTATGAACTTTAAGCATAAATATGGATGGGTAGCACGTTTTAACAAGGCCTGCACAGAAAAACCTTGATTCTGTTTCTAAAGGAGAATTGCGAATACTATAAAATGAGTAGATTCATTGTCATTCAGATTTCTAATAGACCTTCCTTGGTGTGTATTCAGTCAGAGCTCAAATACACTGAGTATTTGGAAAACATGACTGAATCCCAGAACTAATAAAAACCACTTATGAGCCTGGATGGATTTTAAAAGACCTGTTTATTTAACCTAAGCTTGACTGCATTCACCGCAGCTTTAGTCTCATCTAATTTCGTGCTGGTTTTGGACAATAAATAACATTTCAGTTATTGAGGAAAACAAACAACATATTGCTAGAAATATTTGATTTTTGTTAATAGCCATCGCATAAGTAGCAACAACATATTTCTCCAGCTTCAGGACATGGAAAAATAAAATAAAAATAAAAAAAACAACTGCCACTCATTTGTTAATTAACTCTAAACTGAAGTTGCCTCTGAGACTTAATTGGCAGAATGCTGAGGTTTTAACCGACAAACGTTTAGCAAATAAGATGATCTATACTGTGAGGTGTGTCTACATTTTTAATCTAAATGCTGATTACTCTTAAAATTGGGTTAGTTTTCCCAAAAGGATAACATTAAATGAGATAAATGAGCTTTAAAACCCTGAGATGCCTCCTCTGTGTGTATAATTACAAAACCTCACTGGGAGTAGAGGATGTTCTCTACTCATTAGTATTTATACACATCAGGTAGTAACCTGAATATTGTAGGCTGACTGTAGGTGCTATTATACCACAATAGTTCAAGGACATTCACATCTAATTATGCTGAATTACAATGTGTTAATTATTTTTTGTAGCTTAATCCTTCTAAATCCCTCTAATTTAGTACCCTCTGTGGACCCTCGAACCAAAAATGTGCATGCACAAGAACTTCAAAACTGCTCTAAAATCATCATGTATCAGTATTATTTTATTCCTTCTTTTTTCTCTTCTTTTTGTTGCATAAATTCCATACACCTCTTCAGCTCTGCTCAAAATGACCAAAAGTCAAAATTCATAAGTTTCAGGATTTTAAATGTCAATTTGAACATGTCTACTTGTTTTCTTAAAAAAATAAAAAAATAAATAAAAAGGAAAAAGAGAGAGAGATTTTTCATATAATATGTAGTATTGTTTTACACCAGTCTTGGACACATTACAGATTAGTAATAATACTGATTTCATTGCATTATTAGTATTTTTTTTTAATACATGCTTCAATGACTTACATTGAAACCACATTTTTAAAATCTCATATTACATCTGCAAATGCAATGAAATGACTGATGTTGCTATTGATGTTGACATTTCCAAGACATAATATACAACAATATCATATACTGCTATCATGTGTTATATAAGAAAATATCTCATATTTTGTGTGTCTGTGTTTTCTAATTATTTGTAGAAAACAAAACAAGTGACATAAATTAAATTGGCATTTAAACGGTTAAAATCCTGAAAAATTTTACCATTTTGTAGTTCTGTGCAAAGCCTAAATGTTTAACAGATTCATGCAGAAGAAAAACAGAAAAATTATAAATATATGTTGATTTTATCTTGGTTGTTTTGTTCATTTTTGCCTCGAGGGTCCCTACAGGGTGCATTAAATGTCTGTAGTGTATAACAGACCAAAGAGTAAATTATAGTAGGTTCAGTAAATATATCTATGCAGTTATATTCTGGCTAAAATTCTTGGCATGAGCTTTAACAGCAAAAATGACCACCAAATCAAAGGTAAATGGGGTAGAGGGTTAAGAAAACGTTTATTACTATTAATTAAGATAATGATTAAGAGATAGACATCTGGATCAATGCAGAAAAAAATTCTTAGATTATTCATGTAACCATTAAAGACCCAGTGCTACTTTTGTGACACTTCCCACATACATTTTTCTCTTTATTTAACCTATCTTAAGTGATTTATCAACATTTATTATAGATGCATCCTCTGTATTTTGTGGGGGTTTTTTGTTTTGTATGTAAAAATTTGGTATTTTACTTCATTTAATTCACCGATCATGTACATGTTCATAAAAGCTCAGATTAAAGTTGAGGATTATTATATCAAGAACCGAGAAATCTAAAGAAAAAGTTACTTTTTCAGTAAAGATATGAATAACAGAAGCTAAAAGCAAATGTCTCTATCCACTGTCACTGATCTAACTCCATGGGTTTTACTGGTGAATCAATGTTGTAGAAGATGATGGTGTTTCCATGTTTATTAAGGACCTTCTGAATGTCCAAATAGGTCATATGTGATGCCCATGAAAGATGACAAACTTAATTTCACACCAGTTATTTCAATGCATTAATAGGTTTTGGTGGCCAGTGGCTGTGTGGGTCTTTATAGATAAAAAGGAAAACCGTGAAGTTACTATATAAACTGTGTGTTTGAAGCATCTCTTACAAGGAGGCTGACTTCTGAACCTGCTGCTGCAGTTTATCTATTTAATGTTTATAAAGGGACAATTATGTAGCACAGATTGGTGCTACAGACCCAAGCATTTGTAGACCGGGATCATTTCCAAAGGCAGGCATTAAACACAACATAAACTGTACAAAATACACACAGTCACAGTAGAATTATGTGTACTTACAATATTTCATGTTCCTTCAGTTTTTTTCGTCCTAAAAGAAGTGAGTCCAGCCTAAACTGTAAATATAAGAGCATATTTCTAATGAACTGAAATCTTCAGAGACTCTTTGGAACATTGTAGTTCTACATTTACAGGATGGTGTTTGACTATTAAGAGGTACAGTTCCTTCCAACTTTGAAACAAAAAACAAAATAAGAAGAAGAAGAAACAGTCGTGATGTTATCGTGATGTTTCACCACCACCACCACCACCCACCCCACCCCCCATCCACATTCTCTGTTCTCCACTTTACCAACAGGAAATATATGTTGTGCTTGTGCTCACATACTCTGTGGTTACATAGGAAGTAAATAGTTACTCATCAAGTGACACTACCCTGCTCAAAATAGATTTGTTCACTTCCTTTCATAGAAACCGTGAGGGCATTTTTTGTAAAAACAACAAATTTGTATCACAACTCACACTGTGAACTTTTGAATACTTGATCTGTCATTAAATATGACTTATCAGAAGAAAAAAAAAAAAGCAACAGAAAAAAGAGTAGCATTCAGACTGACCGGCTAGAAACACTTTGTATCTGTCCTCTATAATTTCAGTTGACATTAATTGGCATGTTCCTATCCAAACTCTGAATTCCACCCACATGCCCTTAACTATTGTAATATAAACTACAAATCTATTTCAGGAGAAAATTGGTCCCTTTGTGTTAGCCATGGGAATTATGCAACAGGCAGGACCCGCTCGTCATTTTAATTGCCACTGTACACAGGAAAAGTTCTTTTCCCCACCCCAAACTGCAAAGTAGCAATTGTTAGTCTGAAAATGAAACATCTGAAAAATGGTGAGATGTGTTTGTGTGGCGTAGAGAAAGGGAGGTGCTTAAATATTCAGACAGAACAAACTGTATTTTGCTATCTGACTACGCTTCTTTCCAAATTTAATTGAAACTGGTTTTGCAGCAGAAAAAAACCCCCAAAAAACAGCTCTTGTGCAGCAAAGATTTTCAGAACTCACTGCACTCACTTTATGCAACAGTAATGTTACTGATGAAATAATATTTGGAATAATATAAGGAAGTACACATTAATATAAATGCAAAACACAATCTACAGAAAACCATGTGGTCTAATTAACTTTACTCTGCTGTCACTGATGTGATTATGGAGCAACTGCAGAGCTTTTAAACAGTGAATAAAACATGGAAATACTTAAAGATGTTGCACTGATACATAATAATGAACAGATGCATCCTAACCTAAGGCTCACGAGGACCTTCAGTATGACTAAACTCCAAACAGACTCATATCAATTCTTCTTTTTCTGAGTTTCATGTTTTATGTGTGGGGGATGTTGTCGCATTTTGGGTGGAAAAACAAACAGTGCAACGTGCCTCTTGAATTGGAGAAGTGCTGAGCCTCTCGACTGGAGTGTGATTCAGTTTTAATGAGATAGAGGTGAATGAGGAGCTGGCTAACCTTCATAGAGGAAAATAAAAAAAAAAGTTGATGCTCATCATCTGTGTCTGTAATTTTTCTAAATTTAGATAAAGAGCAGCGGCGCTTACAATTGTCTGTGTGGAAAAATGACTTTGTTTGTGGCTTTATCATTAAAATTTAGATTGACATCAGACAAAGGCAACTCCACGGGGAATGCAATGAATGAGCCACTTAAAAAAAAAAAAAAAAAAAAAAAACCTGGCAAGTTAGGCATTTTTGATTAATGCGCCTTTTTATGTCAATTCTTGCAACTCCAAAGAGCACACAGGGTAACCTATTCTTGCAAGTTAGATGTGATTATTTTCGACTCAATCCTATGTCGTTGTTGTGACTGTAACTCACTCCACTACCTTGCGAACAAACCCTATATAGTCAGGTTGTTGAGAGGCGACAGCGCAGCGCAGTTCGGTGCACTCACAGCAGCGGAGCAGCAGAACAGTGGCTGCATGTGTGTGAGCCGATGGTTCTACAAGGGGATTTCTCAGCTGCTCTCTCAACTTAATTTAATCAACTTTCCGGTACGAGACGTATCCAAATGAAAAACAATGCAAAAAAAGAAAAAAATGCAAGATCATTTTTTAATCTAGATTGGCTCGTGTCTCAGTGCTGTGTGGCAGTGACATACAGCGGTCTATAGGAGAATCCTCCGAGCTCTACCCGATGCTTGTGGACATATGAGAGAGCACTTGGGCGATATTTTTGCTCCAGTCTGTAGGGTTTGCGCACAAGGTGGCTGTCAGGCACAAGTTGGAGAGCACCGAGAGGAGTTTGTCAGACTTGCCAATGTGAAAACTACACTTCAGAACCAAGGACAGAGCCAGCTGCCTGGCAAACATGTTCAAAGTGAACAACATCTGGAGTCTGCTCATCACATGAAGAGCTTGACGGTGTCACTGTCGCACGACTTGTCGAAAAGACAGACCTGCAGGTTTATGCAGAAAAATACATCCACAGCAACAGTAAGGTAAGGAATGACTCTTACTTCTGATTTAACTCCAAAGGACGTGGACGTTGTTTACACACATTCTATTTCTTGCGTATCTATGTCTGTTTTTTTTTCCTGCTGAAGACACCATTGCATGTTTTTGCATTTCAGTAAACCCTTTTCGTCTATGAACTTGAACACCTTTAACACACCTGCAGGGGAAAGTGAACAAACAGCAGGATAGAAACTTCACAGTTAAAGAGTCTACCTGACATCTGGTGTTACTGTGACTTTGGTTCTTAATGTGATAAATCGCATCCACAGGTTTAACTTGATACAAAAAAATAAATAAAAAAAAATCAACAGTCACAAATTGTCACATTGAACAATGCACTGACTTGTCTCAAACCAGTCATGGCAATTTGTTTTTATTTTTTAGCAGATCTACTATGGAAGTGCACAGGGAGTACATAAATTCATCGCCCTATATTCTTAAGAAAACCACAGGTTATTTCCTTTTCTCACATGTAGTAAAGATAGGAAGCTAAGGGAAGGTGTCAGGCTGCTGCATTTCTGTTTCCTCATTTTACACTTTCATGGGTATTATGATCACGTTTTGCTGAATGCTGCCACCCATCACCTCTTTTCCAACAATCCAACCTGTTGTTGTATTGTTTCACTCTCATAGCTGCACTTTGTCTCTCCTGTGTTAATTTTTTCCCCTCTTTTAGTTGAATAAAAGATAGGAGAAGCATTTTAAAGAGATAAACATGCTGACAATCAGATGTCATTGTTCAGTGTTAATGGGATGAGGCACTGATCTGTGCACAGATTCTCCATCAGCTGGTTGCTGGCCACCACTGAGGCATCATAATTCCTTCAGCTGACAAGTTCAGGTGGAAGGATATACTGTGTCCCCATGGGAGGAGATAATGATAGAAAAACATCACTGCACACAGAGCTGCAGGGTTTTTTTTTTAGTCTATTTTTCTGTATTTAATCCATTGTAAATAAGGACCACATGCTTTGATAATGTAAGATGTGCAGATCAGATAGAAAAGTCAGGTTTAATATGAGCTTAATGTTCTGAACAAATATCACACAGTCCACCAGATTTAAGATAAAAATCTGATATATTTCATAACAAAAATTAGACCTGGTTTGTCTAGGCAACAAGATGACACTGATACACTATGAATTATCATCTTATCTATTTTAGTCTTGTTAAATTTTGAAGGCAATATTTTAATTAAGTCTCAGGGGCCGGGTGCTGTATTTAGGCTGTTATTACTCAACAGGATTAATGATTCATGTATAGTGGATTAAACACTAAATTAAATGCCGTGTCATGTTCATTCAAGTATTTAACAAAAGTGCACACATAAGGTCTATGTGCCAAACAAACCCGACAGGGAAATCTAAATGTTATGCATGAAACTACTGAAATAATTCCCAATTTATTGCATGTTAAATTACAGATTTAATAGATCTACGAGGCAGTGGACCACATAAACGATCACCAAAAGGTGGTTAGTCATCAGCATCAGGTTTTTCCCTCAACCCCTTAACCCATCTTCCAGCCACGAAAGTTATTGTGTTTCTCTGTTTATACAAGTGCATAGTACACGGTACGTGCCAATCACCACTATTGCTGAAAGCGACTCTGTGGTGAGTCATACATTACACATTAGCTGTATTTGGATAAGACAATAAGAAATGGTGCATCTCTATGCTAATGCTGGAGAAATCCTCTCTGTGCTGAGTGGGAGCAGTAATGCATTAGCTGATGGTTCAAAGCTGAGTAAAGCACACTGCCTTTTCTTTTTGAACTTGCCTTTCAGAGGGAATATTGTACAGGGACAGTGAGGGAACGAGTGACTATTGGCTGCTGAGTGTGACAACCGTTTCTACATTAAGATAGTTTTAATGATGTGATCAAGGGCTGATAGGAGATACTTTAAAGTTAAGCTGAGCCTGAGGTTTAATGCTCATGCAAGCTGATAATACTTTTCCTGTTTATAAAAGTGTCAAATAATTAGTTGGAAATATGTTTTTCATAGCTATATCATTTGTCCACTTTTTATTTAAATGTCTTAAAAGCTTCTGACAGGATTTTTTGGGACTTTCAAACTCATTTTGACCTAGTTTTCATAGGTCTGCCTAATTGGCTGTTTTTTTATTGCACCATTAATTCACACTGTGACCTAGTCTTTACAAGCAGAGAGCCCCCATCTGCTCCAACAGACAGAACAGAAGAGCAATTAGACTCTTAATCTTGAACTCTCAGTTACTTTCTCACCTTGGTTCTAATAATAGGGCAAATGTTACTGAGCAATACCAACCACCTGCACCAACACTGTCTGGGATACACAGCAGATCAAAGATAAGCTTTACATTATGACTTCATACATGTATAATATGTAATCCTTTTCATCAGATTGAATGGTGGATTCATTAATGCTCCATACGGTTTCACACCCACACCTGATGTAATATTTATCTGGGGGGGAAAGTCAGCATTCATTACAGTTTTTGCTTCCCGTTTTCTCTGCTGTTTGTTGCTCATGCTGCTCCCTGGGATGTCACAGAATATTTTTCAAAACTCCCCATAAGAGCATGCTTTCACATACACACCACACACACCGGATGAACTTATCCGGGTGTTACTGCAGAGGCTGGTGTGTGCAGCTCCGCATGCATACCCCACAGTGAAGGTTTTCCGCCTCTGTGCACAGGAAACTGGACACATTGTAACTGAATGAAATGATGGTCAACGTATCACCATAGAAAACCTTTTACATTTGTGTGTAATTTTCCAGTGTCAGAAACAAATACATAATGGAATAGATAAAGTCAGTAATAAGCTTCCTGCTGTTTGATAATGGAGGAGATGTAGCAAATACACAGAAAGGCTCTGAGGGTTTACCAATGTCAATCCTGTATAAATTTCTGGTGATTATCATTGCTGCTTCCTATGAAATTGTATTATTAATTTCCTTCTGACATATGTGCTAACGTTACTTTAAACAAAATAATATTCACAAATAACAAATAAATCGTTTTTTTTTTTTTATCTAGACATGTGCAGAAATGTCATGAATTACTGTTTCAAAGCAATTGGATTACTTCCCTCTCTTTTATAATGTTATGTTTTTATAATGACTGAACCAACCCGCCTCCCTAATCACACATCATAACAACACAGTGTGAAATCAAAACCTGTAACCTCCACATGATAAGAATCTATATTAGCATATATGTCTGACTGCCCACTTTGCTGCAGTCCAACTCTTATTTTTTTTACCCACCATGTTTCCATGGCAACCCCACCCATTGAAGAGAACCACCATCTATGTGATACCACCTTGTAAGATACAAGTTTACGCTTCATCCAGGAAGCGCCTTAAATGTCTATAAATGTTTAATACGGTCACTTAACAGGGTGTCTCTAATAAAAATGCAATGATTATGTTTCATTGAGGAATCAACAAGAACTTCCCAGGAAGACTTTGTACTCTCACTGGAACAAAATAACTCAGAAGATTAAAATTCAGATATGAGCCCAGTGATAAAATAATCCTGTGCGTAGACTATACAATAATAACATAGCATTTCTATAGATCACATTAAGCCAGGAAAAATGAAAATATACTGTAGGCAAAAATCCATATAGAAACTGGAAAATATCTCACCAGAGCAATTTCAGATATAAACTGCCTGTCTTAGTATTTGTATTTCTACATTGATTGTTTCATATAACTGAATAAACCATATATAGGTGAACAACTGGAGAAAGTAAAGCTACTTCTGAAAATCAGTGAGTGGAGACAAACCTGTAATTGGATATCAAAATAACACTTTTGTCAAATAGCTTCACACCTTTGTTTCATTCCGTATAAGCCGAGGAATAATGTTTATGGTTTCTGATATACCCCCTATCATGAACATCCCCTATGAATATGTTTCTAACTTTTTTTTTTTTTAATACTTTATTGTGTCAATGATAATGATAACATTTTACAATTGTCTCCTGGTTAATCACACTTTTTTTTTCACCCTGTGTGTGAAGTAAAGAGGGAAAAAAAAGGTACAAACAAAGAAATGTAGGCCTATATAGAATTTTTAAATGAATAAATAAAGTAGAGTAAAAATAATATTAATGATAAATAAATAACAATACAATTATCTAAGTCCAACTTATCAATAGCAGCATCAATAGTATCTTCAATAAAGATGATTAACATTTTTATCTACCATATAGGCGGAGGAATTATGTTTATGGTTTCTGATATACCCCCACCTATCATGAACATCCCCTATGAATATGTTTCTAACTTTTTTTTTTTTTTTAATACTTTATTGTGTCAATAATAATGATAACATTTTACAATTGTCTCCTGGTTAATCACCCTTTTTTTTCACCCTGTGTGTGAAGTAAAGAGGGGAAAAAAAAGTACAAACAAAGAAATGTAGGCCTATATAGAATTTTTAAATGAATAAATAAAGTAGAGTAAAAATAATATTAATGATAAATAAATAACAATACAATTATCTAAGTCCAACTTATCAATAGCAGCATCAATAGTATCTTCAATAAAGATGATTAACATTGTTATCTACCATATAGGCGGAGGAATTATGTTTATGGTTTCTGATATACCCCTACCTATCATGAACATCCCCTATGAATATGTTTCTAATTTGCTGAGTAATTAACTGTGTTTTTATTCATTTTATTCACCTAGGAAATATTGAACATGCTGCACTTAATAAGAAAACACTCTAAAGTCATCTTCCTTCCAACTCTGTGAACTTTTACTCCTCTGTACTTCAACCTGCTGAAACCTGCCACTGGATCTTGCCATGCTGAGTGTGGTGTTCTGCCCCGGGTCGCCGGCCAAATTTGCCCATTACTTGCCTCTCCACATGTTCCTGCTGGAGCTGCTGATACCAGGAGTCCTGCCCAGCATCTCAAGATTCCCCCCCGCGGCCAAACGTGAGATCATCATTGATGGAGACTTGGTGATCGGAGGCCTGTTTCCAGTGCACGAAAAGGGCGATGGGACCGAGGACTGTGGGAAGATCAATGAGGAGAGAGGGATCCAGAGACTGGAAGCCATGCTGCTGGCATTAGATGAAATTAACTCCAGCGACCGCATCCTTCCTGGACTCCAGCTGGGGGCCCACATCCTGGACACCTGCTCGAAGGACACGTATGCTCTGGAGCAGTCTCTAGATTTTGTCAGGGCATCTCTTACCAAGGTACACGATCCCGGGTTCATCTGCCCCGACGGCTCCAGACCCATCCAAAACGAAGTTCCTCTGGCCATCTCGGCAGTGATCGGAGGATCCTACAGCGACGTTTCCATTCAGGTACATGTTTGTCGAGATTAACATTCCAGTGTAATTTGCATCTATTAATGACAAAACACAGCCTTTTCTGTTAATCTCAATGAAGATGTGTATGACACCAGAGGAACATCATGTTAATACTGAATTCTGAATTTTTCAGCACAAACTCATCCAGTAAAATCCATGCAAATGGGGTGAGAATCTGTCTGTTTTGATTTGGTGTGAGCTTAGCTGTAGGCATCGTGCTCTTGTTTCATTCATAACCCTCCCATAACAAAATTCATAAAGCTAAACTGTTTAATTAGTCTAGGCAGTAAGTATGTTTTGGTAATGAAGTCAGTTCCTGCAGTTATGTCAGGGGCTTTGCAATGTTTAAACACCTCACCTCACAGAAAACCTGCAATAATTATTTAAATCATACATTTATTTATGGATTCATTTTATCCTGCACTCAGAGATGGATAAACTCACTTCAGTCTGTATTCATTTTCACTCCCGCAGACTTTGCCAGACACAGATAATTACCAAAAATACCCTGCATCTTTACTGTCTTGGCTGAAACACTGATGCTTCTGGAATGTTTCTGTTTGAAGCATCAACATTCACCGAAGCATCCATCACTTTGTCAGCGACTTCATTTCCGCCTTGCAAAGAAAACTGACCTTTCACACACGTATTAAAGGTTGCCAGAGGCAATGCATCTGAGCATAATTAATTAATTCCGATTGCCCTCACACACCATAATTACCATGATGCACCGAGTGTTAAGGAGACAAAGTGTGTAGGAATAATTTAGTTACACTTCCCATTAAGTCTAGTTCAAAACACATTTATTATAGCCACACACACACATGCACGCACGCACACACACACACACACACACACACACACAGATTATTCACTTATTGGTGAACATCAAGACGTGCAATACATTTTTAAGTTCAGTGAGACCTTTAACTTTTTATCTGCACCTATTTTTTGATTAGTTAACGACTTATCAACACATCCTCATCTTAATACACATTGAAAACAGTAATGATAATTAAATCAGGTGAATCATGTACAATAACGCATATGACTCACTTATACCACTGTAAGCAAAACATGAATATTTCATAAAATAGCTAAAAGATGGTGATAAACTGCGTGACGATTCATGAATATGCATCAGTTTTTCTGCATTTGAATAACATAACTATTCAGAGCAAAGCTATTCAACAAATGAATGTATCAGAAAACATAAAAAAACAATTTTAGATTAGTTTTTTTCAACAAAATTAAAAAATAATCAATTCTCAAACAAACACCATTTTTCTTTCCCACTGCTAATTATGCCTCTACCATTCATTACAATGCAGTTTCTCATAAAAAAAAATACATTAAAAATGGAACTGTCTTTGTCCAAAATACTAGTTGTTATTGTACAGTGTGAATGAACATATTCAATTACTCATGTGTTTGACTCATTTTTATTCTCCAGGACAAACATCATTTCAGCTCTCTCGTCACTCTGTTTTTTTCAAACTCTCCAGTGTTTCTTATACATTCTTATAATCTCAATCTCTCAATCACCTTGCTTTCGTTTTAAAAAAAAACATGTTTTTAATCTTTTCTGGCTGTATTTTTACTTTTCAATATCTTCACATTTTCTATCATGTCTCTACATTCCAGCGCCTAAATAATAGATTGGCCCTTTCTAACCAAATTACTTTTTGAGTCTTATTGCTGTCTCTTTGGAAACAATGAAAAATGAATTTGCATTTTATTTATAATTCCTTATTTTGCTGCAGTGAGTAATACAGAAAATGCAGTTGTACAAGTAAGCTGAGCACTGCAGCCTCTCTGAGTGACATTTCCTGTTAATGTCTGCTAAAACAGTGCCAAAAACACAATCCATCCCTAGATGAGTTTGACAGGAGTCTGCAGTGATGAATGCTTTAACCCAGTATGCTCAATCTGAATGGAGACCGTCTACATACATTTAGATACAGACAGTCAGAGACTACATGGTGCATGTCCACCTTATTGTGTGCAACCTAAAAACAAGTGGATAACAGGGATCTTCTCCTGCAATGCCGAGGTCCAGACAAAAGAACAGCATGTCTTCTCAAGCATGAAAAGGAATGTGTGTGAATGAGTTTCAGCCAACCTAGTCACAAAGATTCATGAAAAAACTCACAACTTTGAGAGCTTTTGTATAATTGTGAATACATACCTCTACTGTCACTGTGCTCCACAGTGTCTTTCAGTTCCACCGTACTATAATGAATCGAGCCGTGAGAGCTGCGAAGCCCACGGTGGGATTCTTTTTAGAGGTCACTGGTTAACACAATCCCTTTTTATACCAGAGAGGCACTTTGTGTGGAGACGAAGGGCTTTACTGAACTGAGGAGGACAAATGCCAGAGATGATGCTATGGAACCTAAGAGGATGTGTTTTTCCCATCTGTGGGGGCATCTCCATTGACTGACTGAGACACGTCCACCTGTGAGTGTTGAGGAGGCTGACACTGCCTGTGACGGGGGCCAAGAATGAGATGTGGGAAAGATGTGGTAGAGGTGGCTGATTCTCTCCAAGCTCAAAGGATTCTTTCATAATTTGCCAAGCAGTCTTTAGGAGGCTTTCATCAGTCTCACACTCATTCTGCTGTATTTAGTTCTACTTCTTATATCCACTCAGATACATTTTTTACACCCTGCATTGTCATCTGGGATGTTAAGTGCGGAGAACTGAACATGAATGATGACTCAGTTCAAAACAGCCTCCACATTTTACAGTTATGAATGTAAATTAGCATCAGCCGCACACAAAAGGAAAACAATGCAATTGTTTTAATTCTTTCCACACAAACAAGTTCTTCTGTGTACGAGCCAGTGGGATTTCAGAGGATCTAATAGCAGGAATACAATACAATTTTAATTACTGTGATTTTGTTTATTATAATCTGAACAGTTTATATCTGTAGAAGGAGGAGGTCATGTCCGCACAGTTATCTGGAAATAGCGACAGAATATGACATTTCTGTTGTAATGTAATGTAAAATGCCTATGCCAGATTAATGTTGAAAATGTAAAAGTGAAACCTTGGCATTAACCCTTAAAGTCCCAAACATACACTGTTAACCAAAATCATCTACCATTATACAATGTTTAATAACTTCTGATCCACTAAAACTATCAATACATGTAAATAAATGATGGTAAATGCATTTTTTGCTCTTTTCATGGTCATCACATATGATCTATTTGGATGTTCAGATTCTCCGTAGTTACCATGGAAACACCGTCATTTTCTACAATATTGATTCACCAGTAAGACCCATGGAGTTGGATCAATAACAGTGGATGGAGACATTTGTTTTTATGTTGAGTTATGCTATCTCTTCAGTTTTCTCTGTTTTTGATATAATAACACTCAACTTTACTCTGATCTTTAACAAATATCTACATGATCAGTAAATCAAATATGTGAAGAAATGCAAATTACAGGGAATAATATTGTAAGAGATGGTGATGAATCAATTAAAAAAGGTTAATAGACAGAAAAATTCACTGCTGCAAAAGTATGACTGGGTCTTTAAGGGTTAAGATGATTATAAGGTGACAATGTATGTGACAGAACTAGTACATCTGCTCATTTATTTAATTTAATTTAATTTTATTTTATTTTTAATCATAGATCTGGATCGCATCCAAAATGTAAGTGGTTCCTGGGTAGGTTCTTGGTCCATATTCTTTCTTTCCACCAAGTTTCATAAACCTTGCACAGTAGTTTTAACATAATCTTCTAAACAGAGATAGACAGAAGTGAGTGATTACATAACCTCCTTGTTGGATGAAAGAACCACTATCTTGGAATACAAAACACACTTACACAACTACACACTGAGTTATTTTATTTTGCTTGGAGGTGCATTCACAACTTAGGTGTCATTGTGGACTTTATGTAAAACACAGCTCCACTAAGAGGTGTTCAGTAATATATTACTCATACATATACAGATAAAAACATAGAACTACAATCACTAAAGAACTGTGAAATTGCTTATAGTGCAGTTCAGCAAGCACTAAATTAAAAAAAAAAAAAATTATATGGCAATATAACCGTTCTCCCTTAAGTTACTGAGAAGGCTGTGTTCTAAAAATTTAATATCCTAACATGTATACCCAGGAACACCCTCTGAATTCTATAAGACCCTTAGACAAACATCATCTTTCAGCTGCGGGGCAGGTCCTCTGTAATTTGAAGTTGGTAGGTTATAAGAGTTCATATCTGTCCTGTCTTATTGATGTTTAATATTTTTGGTTTGTTGTAGTTTATTAAGTCTGTTGATGTGTCGAACGGAGGAACTCGCGAGGACTCTGTCTTTATTGTGTTTCTGTCTTCACACAGTGCAACGGGTGAAAAAAAATCCTGCTTTGGTGTTAACTTCAAAAGGATCTTGTTTATCATGTGATATTATAGCTGACGCCCCCTCCCTCTCCAGCTCTCTCCTCTTAGAAACTGTTATTTTTGAACTAGAAATTTTAGCACATTCGGAGGCCACAGCTCCACTCCCTAATTAGCGCATGAGAATGTCATTCAGAATGAAGGGAAACATTTGAATGACTTGAAGGTTGGTAGAGTCAGGACCCGTGCAGTCAATAACATTACTAGCGTATCGATTTGAAGACGCCGTTTTCATCATCCTGTCTGTCTTCCAGATGCTGTTTTCTCTCTTTGTTCTCACGGAATCACCAGAATAAACTGCAAGTCTCGGCTCAGAAACTCTACCTGTTCTGTGTTGCTTTCGAATAGTGTGACAAATGCACGGCAATTCAGTCTCAATGACAGTAAAAAAAAATAATTAATGGACACATTTCATAAACGCTTTACTCTCAAAGTGATATTTCAAAGCTTTGAGAAAAATGCTTTTTTCTTGAGAATGGTTCAAAGGGTCATTCGCGTTTGAGTGTTTTCGTAGGAGTGAAAGGAAATTATAGGAAAGAAGTTTAATGTGGAGAAGTTACCTCTCAATAAATAGAAAATACATTTTGTCTTGCTTGTGTTACCTACAATCAAAGTAAAATGAATTACATTACTGCCGTACAAGCACTGATATCATTACATAGTCGCCTATTTATTGAGCTTTTGCTTTTTTTTAGTGTCTTCAAAGTCTTCTGCAGTATATGTTTGTGTGTCAGTGTGTGTGTGTGTGTGTGTGTGTGTGTGTGTGTAGTCTACGGGGTGACTGGGAGTTCTTTACTGCTGTTGTGTGGGTGGATGTCTGCACTTGTATTTTTGAGCACACAGATGTATGCATTTAATAATTCCCTTGCCTAACCATTTGTTTACAAAGTCCATATGAGATCAAATTAAGCCACTGTTATCATATGGGCATTTCCATATTAGACAGTATTGGGAGTGATACTTCAGGAGATATAGTTATGAAATTATTATAATGTGATCTTTCCTCTTCATTGCAACATTCAGTTGATCTTAGCTGCCCATTTAAAACATGGCACCAGGATCTGGCATAACATATTAAAACCTAAATAATCCTCATCTGCTCTTATATAGAGAGAAATATATGTTAACCCTTATAAACTGTTAATTTTTTCTCACAGTTTGGTTTGGGTCAAATTTAACCCGGACAAAGAATTCCCTCATGGTAAGTATCTATAAACTAAATGTTGAACTATAGATTTATTTAGAATGTCTAAATAGACTCTCCCACATTATTAAATATATGTCATATATTTGTTTGTTTTTGTAGAAAAACATCTACTATCACACAGTATCATGCCCTGTTTCACATGGCACATAAAAACATAAAAACCATTATGATTTTTATATAAAATCAACCTGAACCAGCCTCACTGTCCAAAAATCTTTAGCACCTGTACAAAAGTATAACATTTTCATTTTTGTGTATTTTGGCAAAATTTAGGAAAAGTCATGAAACTTCAGGATAAAAGAATGATGTTTAGGGTGTTTTTACTATTGAATGTCAAAAACAAGTTAAATTTGACCTGACTAATATGGAGGGGTTAAACTCCTAGAGGCCATAGACTGATACATGAATATTATGTACCACTTTACAATAATGGTGTATAATTAGATTATAATTATATAAGTGATTAATACTGTTTCAGTGTTGTTGTTTGCCAAGTTTAAGTTATTGTTGCTTTAGTTTCAATGTTTCTGTTTCACATCTTGCTTGTTGCTTTGCTTTTTAGTCTCCCATTATAATTAGCATAGGAGAGCTTTACTCTGAAGTGTGAAAAAAAAAATGCAACAATTAATTAGCAATTAATGTTATTTGGAGAAGCCAAATCAAACTTTTTGAGTATTTGGATGTAATGATAATGGTTAAATGCTAGTAATGTATAAATATGTATACATTATATGCATCTCACATTAAAAAAACAGTCGTTTGAGGGTTAATGGGAGGTGTAATGTAAATGTCGTCTCACTATTTAACAACAAATCACGGTAGCTTTTGCTTTACAACAGCTCAATAATGAATGAATGAATGAATGTCTTGACAATCAAATTATATAAATGAAATGAGTAAATATTTTACAAGGATAGTGAAAGTGAATATTGATGGTTCTAAGCATTAACTTTCCTGTGTAAAAGTAGATACAGCCCGCACTGGGAAGACAGACTTACTGAAAAATGTTTGTACTTGGACCTTGAGTTTTCCTCAAGCTGTCAAAGTGAGAACAAACTAGATCCACACGGCTGAGCAGTGGAAATGCATCTAAAGTTTAACGTGTGTGTGTGTTTGATGTTGCACCATCAATTAAATCACACTAGCGCTTTATGCGCTTTCAGTCGCCTCTCGAGTCATCTTGGCCTATAGCACAATTTAGCCTTGATGCTTTCTCCTCTCGTGAAGCGTTCAGATCAAAGCTCAGAGTGTTTCATACAATATGCAAACATGTCATAGACAGTCTCTACAGGAATAATTTAGCATGTGCAGAAAATGAACTATATTTTTGGACCCGATACAGCCTCGGGTCTATTTGCACAATGACTGTTTCTTTTTCTTTATTAGATGGCATTTTCAGATAATTAATGCTAAACAAAACATTATAATTAGATGTCAAACTGATTATTTAATCCCAATTTGCCTCAATTTAGACACCGGTGCACTCGTACGAAACACATATTACCCACATTTATATAAACTAGCATTCATTCAAGATGTTATATGATTCACACGGGAATTTATTTCAACATCCTATTTTTTTTGCGGTCAGAATTCATATATGTTGGGGTAAATCTAGTGGCAGTGTGCACCTTATCTATTATACATAACATAGTGTATGTGTGGACCCTTGGTAAGTGGCTGAGCTGGTGTACATACTGAAGTCTAACTCTGCATGTCATCTACTGTATTTACTGTAGGGCTCAGCGTGACACATACCTCAGGGACATATAGATGGACTTTCCATGTTGAAAAAAATCATGACAGACTTATGAGTAAGAGACTGCCTATGTTAGAGTCCTCCTATATTTTTCTATCTTTCCTTTCAGCCTTGGATCCCACGGCACATCAATAGACGCATATATTTTTATCTTCTAGCTTTATTACAATCTTATTAAGTTAAACAGATATTGAAACAAATGGCTTGTTCTAATCCACATGCAGTGTTGTGAGCTTGTACTTTTTTTAATCTAAAAGAGACACCTTACTCTCACGTCTACTCATACTCACATTTCTGACTTTATCTATTCGCTTTGCCTTTGAAATATAAGTGCTCCCTGCAGCCCACCTTTATAAAACTGTTTTATCACTTTTTATTTAATGACAGTTCACAGAGGAGTGTGACAGTTTGGTGTGAGATTGCCATCAACCTCGCTCTAAACATGTGTTAAGCTATACATAGTACTCATGGCTTGTGATACATTTGTCAGAAACCAGCGGTAATAGTCAGCGAGAGACACAGACACTTAAACACCAGAAATCTTTCACCATATTTGTTTCCATGTTGATGCAAATAAGGGTAGTTGGAAGAGTTGGTAAGTTTGCTTACTTATGTTTTCTTCCTTTGAGGTCCACTCTGTTATTTCAGTGGTGCTGCAATGCTTGAATCCCTTTCATATACAGGCTTTTATCTTTAATGGTAAAAAAAAGACCCTCTTCAATGGCTGCTATAACCTCGTCAAGACTTTGATATCTCTTTGTAGCCAAATGAGGAAATCCTGTCAGTATGAGTGTTAAACCCTTCTTCTGCAGGTACTTGATAATGCCACAATGCCAAATTCTGTCCATTTTAAACACACCGGCTTCCACCAAGGTTTGATACCATCTATTATCCATTAAATACAACCTTACTTGGAATAGAGATCACAACTACATACCTGGAGGGGTGAATTAAATGCATGCCGATCAGTGTGCAATAACCTATGAAATTTACTGTTGATATATGGTGTAACTTTCAGATGGACTTATAAGGTGATCGATATCCCATCTTTAAAACCCTGGAAAGCCTTAACTATTAAATCATTGATAGAAAATTGCACTTTTTTTGAAACTGGAACATTTATTAGTCTTTCTGCACAACCCCCAAAAGTGTTTTTTCAAATATCAATTTCCACCATATCCATTTTCACTGAAAAGTCCTCTAGTGAATGAATTCCTCCCTCCTGGTGAAATATCTATGTATTGCATGTATCTAATTGTATACATCAGGTTTTCCAAGAATAAAAATATCACACTGATCATGTTGAGGGATTCAAACTAATGTATCAAATATGATACGTTTGGCGTTATAGGGTTAAGGACCAGTGTGTAAGATTCAGGAGGATGTGATTGCAGATGTAGACTATCTATCTTTAGTCCAGATGATTCTACAGCATTTCAATAATAACTTCCTGCTTTTTGTCTCTTTTACAGTGTGTGGTATCCATTATTAAGGTGCATTACACCAGAGTTACATAATATCCTCTTAATTAAACAGCCCAGACAGGACAAGCCAAACACTGGCTCTAATGAGGGACCTCTGTGTTTTCTGTGACTACTGTAGGTCAGAGTGGCAGAATTCCGTTGTTTGCAATGTGCAGCCTCAGTCCAAGAAGCCACTAAAAAATCACATAGTGATCCTTTAACTGGGACAAATCAGTCAAAGATGGAGACACAATTGGTCTGGAATAAAGGTTGTCGCTGACTGTTAAAATATTATACAAGATTAAAACTCTTTTTCTTAACATTTCTTCTTGCCATATGGTATTTGTATGGCTGCATAGTCTCTGATAAACAATTATGCAATCACAGCACTGAATATAGAATACAGCATGACACATACACCACAAAGAAATTCCCAATGGACAGTTGTGCTTTAAAGAAACATAGAGGAAGAATCCATACTGTGTCATCTCTTCATGAGCAAATATTGTAGAAAAGCACACTTTTAATGAACCCTCTACATAATTGTACCAAAACAAGACCTAACTGCTGAATATACTATTATGATCACTGTGATGTATGATATACAACCTACAATGCTAATGAGGTCTAATGAGGATTATTCTAATTATTGTAACAATTTGCAAATGCTGCAATTTTGCCACAGTACTTGTCCTCACAACAGAAGTAGTCATATAATTTCCATATTTCAAAGTAGCTGGAGTAGTCTTGAGAATGTTGTTTTATGCACTTTGCATTATGCAGTATGGTACTGTGAAAGAGAAGACATAAGGAGTCTATGGTGCAAATGCAATTAACATTCTTTTTTAGATATCCGTGATCTAAGCTTTGTCACATTAGGGGACCATTCTGGATTTTAAACCAGTCGACTATGAAGAGCTCATCTAATTGCAGCCTTAACTGTTGTTTTCGCCAGAGCTGAGGCGGAGAGGAGGCAAAGTATTTTTTGTCTTCACTAGGATTTGGTTCAGGTAGAAGTTATAGTTGTAAAATGGATATGATTAGGACTAGCATAAATGTAAAATTAAAACAGTTCTACAATAAGCACCAGTGCAGACCCATCCTCTGTAATGTACTGCATGAAACGTCTCAACCACGGCTGTGACTGTTCTTATCTGACTTGTTGATGAAGAGAGCGAGATGGAAATCCTGCACGAGGATGAACATACGGTTCCTGTCACACACTCCAGTGCCATCCTGAAAGGTGTGCTGTCAAGTTTCTCCAAGAATCTATTGATGAAGGCCAACTGCCTGTCTGAAAATCCTGCAAGAGGAAACTACCTTGTTACCATGCGAGTGTGACTGACTGGCTCAGTGTAGCCGTTCATATGTTAACCTTCAGCATATGACATCTTCTATATCCGTGGAATCTAAACAAAACCTTAATCTTAATAACATCAGTGCTGTAAACAGGAATCTAATCAGTCTTACATATGCACCTACAAATTAGATCATGTCTATCAGTTGGTAATTTATTGAGATCTCTGCCCTATATTCTTCTAGAGAGGACTACTGCCGGGTGCAGTACGCCTGTCTAAATATATCATATTTACTTCATTCATCCCCTCAAGAGCTTGTAGTACCACTGTGTTTTCTCTCGGCATTTATCTTTGGGGTAATTTAGCTAAAGGAGGTTAAGCACACAGCCATACTCAGATCAGAGTAAACATCAGTAATTTCTCTAGAAATCAGAACACTTCCAAATCCAGGTTGTTTGCTGTTAGTCTTACTCAATTTATGCACGTTTACAGATGACTCACTTTATATAAATGCTCATCATAGCAAGAAAAGATGTAGGTGTCTACAGGGACAATTGTGTAGGCATGAAAAAAATCTTGAGAAACATGTTCAGGTCATGAGCTACATGCAGAAAAAATGCTTGTGACTCATAATATCACAAACTAGATTGATGACTCTGTTAAAGTTCTTTTGGATCAGAATGAATGAGCTGTAAGGGAGAAAAGTATTTTAATAGGACTTACTGTGAAAGTGGAAGGTTGCAATTACATTCATGGGGATGCCATTGTTTGGTATGCCTCCAGGCATACAATGATGCCTGAGGGAGGAGATAGTCATATTAAAGCTCTTGGGTATTCATTAATCACCACAGGGTCTCATGAGGAATCCTGAAAAATGACAAGTTTTCACCAGCCCCCTGTCATAGTTACTTCTATAATGCTGTGTGGGAAAATAATTGCCATGGTTTTATGTTGTGACTTTGGCACAATGATTTCAGCAGGTTTGTGTGCAACACAGATGCCTTGCTGAGTTTTCAGTCTAAGATTATTATCCATCCCTGTTGAAATCAGCACACAGCGATCTTCTCCAATAAATCAATATATTTCTCAGGGTTAAGGTGGGCATTATAACTTGGCAAATTTTAATGACTACATAGACGGAACAGCTTTAACCAGGGAACACAGCACAACATACTGATACGATTCTTATCTCTTTGCCGTTGTTGTTGTTGTTGTTGTTATTTGCTGCTATCTGTTCATGGATTTGTGCCACTCATGGTGTTATGGTTCTCTGACGGCATTAACAGTTTCAGATAAACAACGGATTGTTCCTGTTTATACTGCCAATCTCATCCATGGAGGTGAAACCCATCAGTTCTCCACTTGAAGGGTTATACTTTAACAGATAAGATTTGTAACTATAAATAGAAAAGAAAAATGCTTTCCAAAAATGATCTGCTACCTGCAATCTGCACTCGAACTACTGAGCCTAATAAAATATTTCCTTTTTTTCCTTAAGGTGGCCAACCTACTGCGACTCTTCCAAATCCCTCAGATCAGTTATGCCTCCACCAGTGCAAAGCTCAGTGATAAGACTCGCTATGACTACTTTGCTCGCACCGTGCCCCCTGACTTCTACCAGGCCAAAGCAATGGCTGAGATCCTGCGTTACTTCAACTGGACCTACGTGTCAACAGTGGCATCAGAAGGCGACTATGGTGAGACTGGCATTGACGCTTTCCAGCAGGAGGCTCGCACTCGCCAAATCTGCATTGCCACATCAGCCAAGGTGAGCCGCTCCATGAATCGCCAGGGATACGAGAATGTGATTCGCTCCCTGCAGCAGAAGTCCAACGCCAAGGTGGTCATTCTGTTCACACGCAGTGAAGATGCCCGTGAGTTGCTGGTGGCTGCTGCGCGAATGAACGTTAGCTTCACCTGGGTGGCCAGTGATGGATGGGGAGCTCAGGAGAGTGTGGTGAGAGGCAGTGAGACTGCAGCCGATGGAGCTTTCACCATTGAATTGGCATCCTACCCAATCAGAGAGTTTGAAGACTACTTTACTAAGCTGAACCCATACACCAACACAAGAAACCCATGGTTCAAAGAGTTCTGGGAGCTCCGTTTCAACTGCAACCTCCAGCAACCGGGCTGCAGTGAGCACAGTCTACGAGATGGAACTTTTGAGCAAGAGTCCAAGATCATGTTTGTGGTAAATGCAGTGTATGCCATGGCTTATGCTCTGCACAACATGAGGCAAGCTGTATGTTCTAACACATCCAAAGTCTGTGATGCCATGAAACCAGGTAATGGCAAGAGGTTCTACAAGGAATTCATCCTGAAGACCAAATTTGAAGGTTAGAAAAGGGAACAGAAGCACTAAATAAGAGATATAATGCTTGAAATACATGTGGGTACTGCTATGAATTTTCTAAATAGCTGAAAATTAGATTAAATTTTCCACAGTCTTTGTAAATCAGCATGGAATTGGATTTAGACTTCAAATGACATCCTCTATAGCGCTGAAAAAGGACTTTGTAATTATTCAATTGGCAGAATAATCCATAAAATTGCATGTTTGGTTGTATCTGGAACAGTTTATTCTGAGAATCCAGTTGATGAATGAATATCTTAATTTAGACGAACTAAAATAACAGAAATTCAGAGTTGATTCTGCTGCATTATATACCAAAACAGTTGTAAAGTTTTAGTTTATGATATTGGCTAACTTATTTAACTACCTGCAGCGCTTGGAGGAATGACCTGTTTTGTATTTCTACTTTGTTCCAGCTCCATTCAGACCTCCAGACACGGAGAACATGGTACGATTTGACTCTTTTGGAGACAGCATTAGCCGCTACAACATCTTTTATTATCACAAAGAGGAGGGCAAGTTCATCTACAAAAAGGTCGGTTACTGGGACCAGACCCTGACCCTGAACACCACCATGGTCCCATGGCATGGACAGGTACCACCCACCTCTCAGTGTAGTGACCCCTGCAGGAAGAATGAGGTGAAGAGCATGCAACCTGGAGATGTGTGCTGTTGGATCTGTATCCCCTGTCAGCCCTACCAATACCTGCAGGATGAGTTCACCTGTGCTGACTGCAGCTTCGGGCAGTGGCCACTGGAGAACTTAACTGGGTGTTATGATCTGCCTGAAGAATATATCAGATGGGAGGATGCCTGGGCCATTGGACCTGTCACCATCTCCTGCCTGGGTATTCTGTGCACTCTGTCAGTGATTGGTCTCTTCTTCAAACACAACGAAACTCCTGTGGTTAAAGCAAGTGGACGTGAACTCTCCTACATCCTATTACTGGGAGTGTTGATGTGCTACAGCATGACCTTCATCTACATCACCAAACCTTCCACGGCTGTCTGCACCCTACGTCGTCTGGGCCTCGGCACCTCATTTGCAGTGTGTTACTCAGCTTTGTTAACCAAGACCAATCGAATCGCTCGCATCTTCAGCGGGGTTAAGGATGGAGCCCAGCGGCCTCGCTTCATCAGCCCTGCCTCCCAGGTAGCAATCTGCGGTGCTCTTATCTCTTGCCAGCTGCTTGCAGCTGTGATCTGGCTTCTGGTGGAGGTGCCAGGGGTTCGGAAGGAGGTGAGCCCCGAGAGGAGAGATGTGGTCACCCTTAAATGCAACTGCAGGGACTCCAGTATGCTCATGTCGCTCACCTACAACTGCATCCTCATCATCCTCTGCACTGTTTACGCTTTCAAGACCAGAAAGTGCCCAGAAAACTTCAATGAGGCCAAATTCATTGGGTTCACCATGTACACCACCTGCATCATCTGGCTCGCCTTCCAGCCCATCTTCTACGTCACTGCCAGTGACTACAGGGTAAATGTCTATAAATATATTTTTAAACCATCAAGCAGGTATTCATTACATAGATTTCTAGAAATATTCTATAAAATAATGTAAACTTAAGCTATAAATGTCTATCCATTGTGTCCTCGAAATTCCTGAAAAATGTGTCACTTTCACATTCTATTTGATTACTGTCACCCAGAGTCCTCATGAAAGACTGAGTGCTCTTTTCATGTGAGTTGAAGTATCTTTCAAGATGAGAACAAAGACAGTGGAGACAGATCAGACCTGAATATATGGATACAAATAATTAATGATAGTCAAAGTGAGTCATTGAATCAGGCCATTACTAAATGCTTAGTAACACATTTTAAGGGCAGAAGATAAACTCTGGAGATTTATTTAAACTGTGATTGTGATATGACCGCTTTCGAACTTGAAAAACAGTATTATGACCTGCAGGAACATCAACTGTAAGCAGGGGCATTGAGTCCAGGCTTGTTTGGTGGTGCTGCCTCTTAAATAATCATGTGAAATTTGGCGTATCTGTTGCAGAGCTGTCAGATATACAGCTTTCCACAATAGGCTAAAGGCTGCATTTAACCCTTATCAGAGAAAAAAAAGATAAATTGAATATGCATATAAACATTACTCTACTGTTGGTAGAGCTGGTACAGGCCAAGAAATGAGAATTTACATTTTATTTTATTCCAAATACAAAATGTATAGCTAGAGGAATTAATCTATTATCTTGTGTAGTGTTAAGTAAGACAAGTAAGACAAAACAAAGCATATAAAGCTGACAGACCTTGTAAGTTATGAGTGCTGGTGCCTTAGGCAGACTCAAGGCTACTGCCACAGCATTTGGTCAGCGTGTGGAATGAGGCCTTTGTTGTGCAAGCAGATGGGAGGGGGGTCTAGGATCACACAAGCTTTGTATCATCATGAGGCACCTCAGGCTTTTCATGTCTGTAGTGATCAGCTTTTTTGGCACCCAAACCGTAAACCACAAGCCTTTACCTTTCCTGATCCACAGTGGGATTTATGAGAGCAGCTCAACATTAGGACATTAGGTTGCATACTGGAAATAAAGCATGCAGAGTAATCGAAAAAATGAAAGGTTTGGCACCGCAACACAGACCTTGTTGCTCAGGTTCTGTGTGACACCAGTAATCATAGCTGTGTTGCTATGTTTCAAATTAGGATGGGATGGTGCAGAAATATTCTAATGAGAGCTGAGTTTTGCTGCCCAGTGAATTATGATGAACCCAGTGTTTCCCAGACCTTATTTTCCCTCATGATTTTTTTTTACATTTTTTTTTTTTTTTATCAAACTTCACATTATCGCTGCAGCAACAATAGATGGTAATTCGCTGGAGACTCATTACTATTAGAACTGATTTTTATGACTTTACCATAAACATAAGCTCATAGCATCATGGTAATGTATAATCGTGGTATAAGGAGCTGTTAAATGAAAATAGTCACTACAAAGTCCTCTCCAAAGAGATAAGGAGTGGAAAACAAAAAAACAAGTAGAGCTAGATTACCCGCAGCTGTGTTGTTTTTTTTTCTCCGCCCGTTCTCATATTTCTGCAGTGTTGTTGTTGTGTGGTGTGTTTAGGAGGGATTTCACTTCATGCTGTGGTTCTGCAAATAGAAGTTCCTGGACTGCAGGGGTAACCAGTGGGGTGGGAAGAGATGGCGCTCAGGAAGATGACCCCAGCAGTCAGCTCACATTAGCAGCTGAAATATGACTAACGAAGCCCTGACTTCCCAGGACAGCAGCTGTGCTTATCCAACATAATTCCTCTAGCCGACATATTCATACATATACAAATGCACATTAGAATTGCTAACATAAATAATTTAAAACTTGGACACACACATACATAATTGAAAATGGAAGTGTCACTAATAATTCTAAAATAATAACTGCATGAAAAACAACGGAGCACCACAGATTGTTGTTTGTGTAGTGACTGCAGCAGTAGAATGTAGACTGTGGCACGTATAAGGACAATTAAAGAAGAAAAATGTACCTTGCATGTGTTTTATTAATACAAAGCAAACGAGGAAATGTTTAATGGGTGGCCACACATTTCTACCACATGATTTAATCATATTTTGTAAAGTAACAAAATCAAATTAATTGGAGCTAAGTGTCTCTGCTTCTCCACCTTTGAATTATATTTTGTTTAATATTTATTTGTAATATGCAATAATTAACCACAACACTGACTCCAGCTCATACATTTAATATCCAAATGCTTATGTGAACAGAACGAAGGTGACAGCCAAAGAGGTGTTTGTTATAAGACAGAAATAACGTTAAAAAAAAAGGATATGTTATTGAAGGTGGAGGATATGATTGGTCTAGTAGTTCAGAATCAGAATCTGTTTTATTGGTCAACTATGTGAACATATACAAGAAATTTCGTTTAGTTTTTTCTTAGCTCACAACATTATTCAACATAAACACAAACACACTTAAACTAATATAACTAAATGTTAGACTAGAGACAAGGACAATGATGGGTTGAAGAACGGTATAAAATAAATATAGATAACTAAACAGATGTGTACAGAGATCTGGTCTATTAAAATATATGTATATATTATGTACAGTGAGGATTATGTTGAGTTCTGTTAGGAAAACCTTAAAGGTTAAGTGTAACATTTTAGAGGATTTAAGCAGATGTAAAATTGAATATAATACAGCTAATAGGTTTTTATTATTGTTATGAATAATGTGTTTTTGATGACCTTATAATGACAGTTTATAGCTACAGTGAGTCTTAGTTCATGATTATTCAATAGCTTCTAGTTCTACAATAACAGACGCTTCTGGCTCTGCTTCTTTTTCTGGCTTATGGTGGGTGGAATCCAGCATTAATGTACATTTTATCATCTTCTATGTTTGAATATTGATCAGACTTATCTACCTCCTCAAAAAACAGAATAGACAAACCAAACATTAACTCTTACATGTTTATCTCGTGGTTTTAGTGGCCGTTATACAGGACACTGAGATGAGTAGGGCTCAGCTGGATGCCACTAAATGTAACACTGAAGGTTAGGGATTTGCACTATATCAAATTTATTCAATTACTTGGGTTTTTATTCCTCTGGAGAACTGTTCAAAATACAACCTATTTGTTTCTTGTGTGATTGTGCCTTATACAGTATATCAGTTTTGTCTGTTGTTCATGTAACATAAAAAAAATTGCAGAATTGCAAATTGTTCAGAACATGTTTTTTTTTTTTTTTTTTTTAGAGATTTATGATTTATTGATCCCATGTTAGCCATTTGCATTCAGTGCTAAATAATCAGAGATAAACATCTGAGGGGACCCAAGAACCAAACACAGATTTACAAGGTTCAAAAAATGACAAGTGAATTGTTTGGATTGAACTGAGAAATAAAAACTGCTGCAATCTCTTTCCTGTCAGGTTCAGACCACTACCATGTGTATCTCTGTCAGTCTGAGTGGTTCTGTGGTTCTCGGCTGCCTCTTCGCTCCCAAGATCCACATCATCCTGTTCCAGCCCCAGAAAAATGTGGCCACACTCAGAGTCACAACGAACCGCTTCAGTGCCACAGTTTCTGCTTCTGCCCCTGCTCCCAGCTCCAGCTACTCAAAAGGTACTGACATTTACAACAGATGGCACTGACTGCTCTAGCATCAGGATATTCAATGTTCAATCAAATGGAAGTTAGTTCACTTTGTGTTTTTCACATAGAGTGCTTTTTATCTTACAACTGGATATTCTTATCTTATTATTCTTGATATCTATCTATCTATCTATCTATCTATCTATCTATCTATCTATCTATCTATCTATCTATCTATCTATCTATCTATCTACCTACCTAACTGGACAAACAAAACAAAATAAGACAATCATTATGTTGAACCTATAGTACAGCTGGATGTTGTACATTATTTTTCATTCAAAAGCATAAATAAGGAGAATGTAGAAGAAAATAAGAATAGGTTTGGTTTAAAGTTTCTGTCTGCCTGTTCTCTGGTTTTCCAGTAGCAAAGCAATTAAAATCCAGTCGTTACATATGGCTTTTTATCGTCAATGACAGGATGTCTTATCTAAAGCTCATTAATAAAGTGGTGACTAATTCACAGTAAAAATATAGAGATACAAACAGTACAGACGGCAGCATTTACATTTCAGAACTGCCAGAACTCAAACAGTTTTCAGTTTAACACTACCATAATATTCTATCGTGTGTATTGGAGCTAAAGTGAAAATAAATTGAAAGAGAGTTAATCATTAATATATAAACCCTAATCAGTGCGTACTTGTAGAACCTCCTGTTATTTTGCATGGTTTTTCTCACTTTACTTCATCTTTTGTTCATGATATCACTTCCAAAAGTCAACCAAACTGTACATTATATTACTTTTTTATTTTCTCAGGATCAGCCTCTAATTACGTGCCAGCAGTTTGTAACGGCCGGGAGGTGGTGGACTCTACAACATCCTCTTTGTGAAAACAGTTTCCTATCTACGCACAAAAAAACCACCCCATTGTCAGTCGTCCTCCATCTAACAGGGCCGTGTATGACGGAGCCCCCGTGCCATCCAACATGCTGCAGAGAGATAACCCCGACTGGGGAAACTGACTGATGGTGGCAAGGATAACTCTTACTGTGAAAGGTCTAAGATGTTCCTACAGCGGGCAGCGTGTATCAACTGTAAAGCCTTTTTGTATAGATTTAATATGCTGTGATTTCCTCAGTTTACAAATAGATGTGATTAAATGCACCGTGCCTTGTCCTCAGAAGTCGTGTTGTCCAATGGGTGGTTGTGAAGCAATAGTGTTATACAAAACAAAAGGCTGTTCTTATCTTGTCCTAACAGTGCTGTGATTATATCCAAATGTTTTAGATAATGATGAAAAAAAGCTATGAATAATAAATCTAGCCCTTCTGTTAAACAAAGTATGTAACTAACCATAGTGAACGTGGTGAAAACTAGGGAACTAGAAAATATACAGTAAAGGACATGTTGATGTTGAATGGAATAATGTGTGTTTCTGTAATTTATGTAAATAAAATGTTTTTTAATATTAAAAGATTCATTAATGCTGTATTTTGGGTCCAATTTCTTGTCTAGATTAAAATACAATTTGTTAAGAAGCAGTAATCAGGTCTTGTTCTGAATAATAGCCTTCTTAAATTTAAGCAGATGTGTGGTGCAGTAGTTACATGAGTTTAAATGTGCCCTTGTAAGAATTATTTGGAGCTCAGAGGTTGTATTCATGAACGTTCTCATAATCCTCTCAAAGAACTAGTAACGTTAGCTAAAACTTCCCGGAAGGTGTCCTACCTGAGGAGTTATTTTTACTTTATTTATTTATTCCCTTAACAGCTCTGAGGAAGGAAGAGACAAAAACTTTTATCTCAGCGAGGAAGTGGGGTGGACCCTGTTTTATGTGTGATCACACCTGAGATAATCCACCATGAAATCAACAGGCCTGGTCGCAGCATTAAAGCAAGACGAGGTGTTGTCTTACTGTAATGTGCACGTCTGCTGAATATACAAAGACTAGACCACCTGGATTGAAGTAAACAAATACTTAAGATGTTTCTATTGGATAACTACAATAGTGATTCACGTTTCAGCTTCAACAAGTTCTTAAACCGATGCAGTGAGTGGGTTCTCATTTCTTAAACAACCACCAGTTTGATAAAAAGCAATGGATAAAGGTCATGTGGTCTGAGAAGTCCAGACTCCTGTTCCAGAGTGATGGACAGATGGATGGAGAAGAAAGTAGAATGAAGCAATTACCCATCATGCCTAGTGTCTACAGTACAAGACTGTGGGGGCTGTTATGACCTGGGATTGTTTGAGTTTATCAGGTCTAGGATGTGTCCACAACATTAGGTCATCTGAACCTGAATATATTGAATGGTTGAACATCTGTGGATTTCCAGATGACACAAATTCAAAGATACAATACCAGAGATTCATCCGCCTCAAAGTAGTTCAGTCTCCTTTCACACTTGGATTGGTTAAGACCTGAAGCACACCCTATTTTCAACCTCTTAAATCTCACCATTCTTACTGAAGTTTTTCACTTCAGGTGCTCTTTAAGGGGTTAAGATGCTCTGTGAATACTTCTCCTCCTTACAAGGATCTATTCTTAAAAAGGGACCACTTCATATTTTTTCCTGTTATTATATCAGATGAAAACACACATTCATTTTCTGAATCCCCTTTATCCTCACGTAAAGCCTAAATCCCAGCTACTTAAGGGTGAAAGTGGGGTACATCCTGGACATGACCATTTCAGGGATGGATGAAAACTTATTATACTGATAAATAAAAATCAAACTCTGTACCTTGCTTTCATAGTTACATGGAGATCAATAAATCGACAGACTGCTGGATGTGGTTTCAAAGGGACATTATAGCTTCCATACTTAAACCAGTTTACATGAATAATTCAACACAAACATGTTGGAGGTGAAAAACAGTCACACATCTAAACCGAAGAGGACATCTGCAGGAAAGTTGAAGAAAGTGTAAAACCTATTTTTTTTTAATAATCACATTCATATCCTCCGGGAACTGTCACCTCGATCAGCTCATGTTGCCCGGAAATACATTCGAACTGTGTGGAATCCAGTGACTGACGCAGTGTTTGTAAAGTGAAATCAGCGACCTGATATTAAATACTGCATGATGAGTTGCTCAAAAAAACAACATATATATGAGTTGAAAGTAAGACTCCTCGTTATGTACACAGTCCAGAATTATCTTTCTGTACAATTTCCTCATGTTTTTTTTTACAGATTACTTTTAATGCAAAAAGATATTAAATAGTTTTTTCTTTGCTATAAAATGTGAAGTTCCACATGCACAGATGAAGAATCCTCCTGTGGAGTCAATCAGTTTCAGATTTGGTGTAATCTACAGCACAGCCAAGATTTACTGAAGAGGTGTTTAAATAGTATTTTTAAAATAAGTGTTTTTCCTATTGAGGCTCACACATTCTGCAGACTTTAAAAAATAAAATAGAAGTTTGTGCGACGTAAGGGAGATGGATCTTAGTCAACTGTGTGCAGTGCCTTCTCCAATCTAACTGACCCGTCCTCACCTGTGACCCAATCACACAAACCTCACACTGCCTGCACCGCTCTGATCCTGGAGCAGCTAGACAACTGATCAAAAACAAAAGAGAACAGAAGAACCCACAGACATGAGTACCAGCAAGTTATTTACTGTCTTTAGAAAATATGCTTCAATTTCTTACAAGAAAAATAATAGCAAAAAAACAAAACAAAAAACATTTAAACTTTATTTATAAAATATGTCTACTGTTCAGATACATTAGCTTCATCAGAATTAAGCAGCTTCCTCTTGAGAGGAATAATATAGATCCCATTCTTGGCTTCTTTTAGTCTCCACCATCTGCCCAACCTGCAGAAACACAGATAAACATTGTAATAAACAGATATGAATAACGGCAGTAGTTTCACACCCCCATCAAACTACAAATATATATTATTTTTTTCTTTTCCACCAGTGCCTCACGTTAGTTTAAATATAGACACCTCTGATTATTCCAATGATTCTAAAAATGTAAACAAGTATGATTCATCTGCATGTTCAGACTTTTATGAGAAGTAGCGAGATAAGAGTTCTAAACCAGCAATAAATACATCTTCATTACATTTCTGTAAGGCTTTGGTGCTATACTGTTCGCTAATGAACATTTGATCAACCAAAATCAACTATGAACAGACTGGTGTTTCCAGTACACAATAAGTTTTAAGTGACCAAATCTTATGTTATTTTATTAAATTCCATAAAAAATTGCAACATCACAGAAAATAATCTGACAGAACCAAGTGTCAACATATTAAATCAAATAATTTTGTTTAAGCTTCCTTCAGGCTCCATATCCATAATGATGTGGCTCATTTGAAGGTACCAATGTCAGTTTCACTAAAAACACTGAGGCTACACTGGAGCCTTGTGGACCACCCCCAGTATAAGTGATAGATCAACACTGCCATCTAGAGGATGTTTGACTGAAGGATGACCACACATGCGATAAATCAGGATAACCAGATGGTCTCTATGGAAACATGTCCATCAGTTCTTTTACCTGTGCTCTTGTCCAACACCTGCCACCAAGAATTGGCCTGAGCTGGAAAACTTGAGACTGTTGATAAAACCAGACTGAGACACAAAGCAAAGAAAAGAAGAATCTATATGAGCTGCTGTAATCCATGGTATATGGTGTGTACAATAAAATGATTACCATGTACTATTTTGATTTTAGAGGCAAGTTAACAACTTAAAACTCACCACAGGCACGTTGAAGAGAGGCTCCAGGCCTCGGTAATTGTGCCCACATTTCCACAGTTGGATCTGTGAATTATGGGAACCTGCAGTGAAGAAAATACAGTTAAAGTGGGACAATACAGACAACAAAATATCTTAAAAACAGTGTAGACCAAAGATAATTCAATTAACATACTGATGAGTCTGGAGCACTATTCATTTGTTATATTAAATACATTTGCATTCATATGAGATGACTGAAAAGTTTTATGATTGTTATATTAAAAAGCTGGTAAGGAAGACTCTCACAGCCAGAGGCACCTGAGGCTACGGTATCCGAGTTCTGAAGTGCTGCCACTGAAGCTACCCAATGAGGCTGCTCCAGCCCTGCATCACCATGGCAACCATGAGCCTGCTTCACTGTGCTGAGAGGCTTCTTCTTGTTGACACTCCAAAGAGACACAGAGCTGAGGTCGTTTCAGAAAATTGGGAGTGGGCACAAAAGAGAAACATGAATTAATCCAAGA
The DNA here is from genome assembly GCA_029822895.1 of Maxillicosta whitleyi. Classification (NCBI taxonomy): domain Eukaryota; kingdom Metazoa; phylum Chordata; class Actinopteri; order Perciformes; family Neosebastidae; genus Maxillicosta; species Maxillicosta whitleyi. The sequence goes on from JAPSES010000211.1 coordinate 8,748,135, forward strand.
GAACATTAAGGTCAGTGAAGAACTGTGGCTCAGACAATACTGTGAACACTACAGCCCATGTCTTACCCATCATCAGCTCCTGTGATCATGTGCTCTTCATTTATAAGTTGAATGCAATCAATTGATCCTCTGCAGGAAAACAGTGATGACAAATTTGATTATCAGAGGCTGTATAACATTCATTCTATTAATGTAGCCTTCATCACGACCTTCCTCCACTGAGCTTTAATCCAATACTCCAAAACATTAACTGGTCAAAATATAAGCCATGCAATAACATCCAGTCATCACTCCTGGGCTGTAAAACACCTGCCATTTGTAGAGGTGCAATGACTCAGCTTCAGTTCATCCATTTAACACCTATGGGTTTTATTAACTCAACTACAATATGGAATATTAAGAGCACCAAAAACACTGTAACAGTTATTTATTTACTAAATTAACTAAACAAAAAAAGAACTTTGCTGAGGCTAGCCTACATACAAAGAAAATGTCAAAATACTTAATTGCAATACAAGTGATTCAAGATCATGTGTGTTTGTATTATAGTCCGTTACACAACCATCACAGCTCCATGTGTTACATCATTATAAGCAGCTAAATGTAATATTTCACCCCTAAATTTTTTTTTCAGATGATATGCCAAGATGTCAGGTTTTGTTGTCTGGAGATATGAATGGAATTCATTTATTACCTCCGCCGAGGAGGTTTTTTTTTTTTTGCCGGCGTTTGTTTGTCTGTCTGTCCGTTTGTGTGCAACATAACTCAAAAAGTTATGGACGGATTTTGATGAAATTTTCAGGATTTGTTGGCAATGGCACAAG
>JAPSES010000211.1:8750432-8760440 GCA_029822895.1 Maxillicosta whitleyi
GAGATATGGACAACAGTCTCATGATTAAAAAAAAAAATATATATATATATATATATATATATATACACATATATATACTGAGAATAGAGGGAATACTTACAGACACTGGTCCTTTGTGTCCTGTGAATTTGTATAGATGTTTACATGTTTCAGCTTCCCAAATCATGATCAGCTTATTCATGTCTCCTGTTGCCTGAAAATGTTACACCAGATACTATGGTAAATGAACAATGCTGAAAAAATGAAAAATTAAAAAAATTTTTAAAAAAATTCTCAGAGTACTGCTCACCAAGTATTTTCCATCTGATGATATGGTCATACACAGGATGTGGGCAGTGTGTCCCACGTGCCGATTTTCTGTACCTTTCCTTCCACCATGTATTGTGTGCAGCTTCTTTCCACTCTCAACATCCCCTGAAAGTGTATGAAAATGCTGCATTAACACAGATCTATAAAATGGCCCTCTGGAGAATACTTTCATGTATTTTATGGCCCCAAATTTAAAAAATTGCTTTCTGTGGCTGAATCCCAATTCACCTTTGACCCTAACCCCTCAGCTTTGCATAGTCACATGAAGGGGTAGTGTTGATTATCAATTAGACAGAGGGGAAGGGCTAAGGTTGTATAGCTCTCAAAACAGAGATTTTCCAGGACCACACTATGAACGAAGGGGTAGAAGAAATTTCCCATAATTGTGTTTGAATCATTGGCAAAACACAAATAAACGCAGCAAAAAAACATGCAGCATTGTGATGAAAAAAAATACAAAAATGTATGTACTTTCTTTGTAAATAACTTAATCATTTGATCAACCATTTAATAGTTTCAATTTATTATAGATCACATTTCTGTGGTTTATACTGATAGCCATAAAAAGATGCCCAAAGCCTTTGCAACACAGACATGACATGGTGAATACTTTCAGAAAAAAGTTTTCGCATCTGTTTATAGCGGCATCAATGACTGTTGATGACGTAATAGGTTGTGAAGGCTTGTCCCATTTCATAGGATATTTCAACCCCTACCCCTTGCAGCTCCATTTCAAGGGCTAGTGCCAAGTGCAAGGGCCAAGGGTAGGGGGTAATGGTCAGGGCTAAGGGGTGAATTGGGATTGGGCCTATGACTTCAGTGTATACTAACATTTGATGATTGAACAGTCTTTGGCAGCAGAAAAGATGCATTTATCATCAGGAGAAATGACCAGGCATGTTATTGGTAGCTTGTGTCCTCTTAACACTCGAATCTCTGAAGCATCCGGTGGCAGGATCTAAAATATGTACCAAAAAAAAAAAAAAAAATTAAAAATCAGTGTTTGATAGATTAAAAGGTTAGTAAATAAATAGTAATAATTTAAGTCTAGGCAATTGTACTTACATCTTTGGCAACAAGTCGTTGAAGCTTTCCTTTTTGTTCGAGCTGAGGGTTGTATAAACAAAAGGATTAACAACTTTTTACAGTCAAATAGTAAAACAGCCTACAGAAAACCTAAAATTTGCTTCACTTAGTATTTCCAATTACATATTATGCTGTGAATGTATAACATCATGAATCGCAATCACTTTCCCCGCATTTGGACAAATGGCTTCTCACTAAATGAGACATTTAGTAATAATTTAAGTCATCTAAAGCAGAGGTTCTTAATATCTTTAAGATACAAGCTATCGTTTGTCACTCCTGAAGTCTGCAAGTATGGTGGTGCTGTCAGATGCTCTGAAAGCAAGTCATGAATTGTAAGACTTGGTGGGAAGCCATGGACTCCACAGTTGTTTCACATTCTAAACAAACACTGGTGATCTCCTAAGTTAAGCAAAAAAGTGCCAAATTTAAAGTACCCCCCTCCCCCCTTCTTTCTTTCACCTTATTTTGGGTCATACTCGCATACACATTCAAAGATAAATTATATGGCAAATCACACCCTTGGTGTGTTTTATGTAGGTCAAAAACCATGACAAGGTCTAGTCTTTTTTTTTTTTATTCCCCCCTTCACATATGGCAACCCCCAGGTTGACAACACCTGCTCTAGGACTTCTAGTGTGTTGACCAGAAATATGACAATACAGAAATGACAACCAATAACCTTCATTGTTTATTCAAGACATGCTTTGCCACAAAGGAAATTCCTTACCACTTGTTCTTGAAGTCTGCCAGCAATCAACTCGGTCTCAAATGACTCGTCATCTGCCTTCTTTTCCTCTGATGAAGGAAAGTTCCAGAATTAATGTTGTCCACAACAATGTAGACTAGTTCTAGGAATATTTAAGGGGATGAACAGAAACTTACCTTCTTCCTTTAACTGTTCAAGGTATTGCTTAGCTAATCTAAGTTTCTTCTCCTGTGGTGTTTCGTCATATTCATAATCTATGTTGGCCTGTCTTTTCTTGGGCTCAACGGGACTGTGCAACAAAAAACACGCATAGCAAAAGGGTTTTACTTTGGGATAACAAACGAAGATCATAAAATAACTAGGCCTACTTGTGACAATAATGAAGATTCACCTCTCTGTCTCTGAGTCGCTGGAAATCTCCTCGTTGTATTTCGAGTTAGGTTTTTTAGCTGGTACTTTGCTTTTACCAGCTGAATTGCCATCGTTCTGCGAACGAAGGAACATTGTATGATGAGTACGTACAACTAGAAGTGTTTAATGGTGAGATAAAAAGATACAACCTGACTACAGAATTGCCAATGAGCACACCTGGTAGTTAGCTAACTTTAGCTATCTTGCTAACAGTTCACCTACCTTTCGTTTTGACACAGCTGTGTTTTTCCCCTTTTTGGCTGATTTAGGGTTTTGCTTTGCCTTTATGAAGAATGACGACGACATGATGAAACGCAACAAACAGCGTTTCAAAGTAAACGATAATTGTATACAGTATTTCTCTCTCCACCTCTGAAGCAAATCAATATTGAACCCACATGGGTACACGCCAACCAAACTAGGACATGGAGTGAAATGTGAACTCACACGCTGATTGGTTGATATTCAGTTATACCGCACAAAGTCCCGCCTTTTATATAAATACAGCGTCTCTATTGGTTAAATTGAGATTTCGGATTAGCAGGAAATTGTACTGTGGAAAAATACTTCCCTCGGGGAAGAAGTTTAGACAGTTTTGTTCCGCATATAATTGTTAAAAATTTAAATCCTAACACACAACAATCTTTTATACAAGTGCATCACATATAGTGGAAGGTACACTTAACCGCAGCATTTCACACATATTTAACCCGAAACATTTTGCGCAGGAGTTAACAATTAGCCCTTATTGTAGCAGGATCTATGTACTGTACTACTGCAGTAGTACTACTACTTCCTCTACTACGCAGTATTTCCATTTACTGCGCAGTCTTTGTCCTCAGAGACGGTCGTTACCGTTTTTTCCTGAGGTCGAGGACATCGGCCAGGTGAGGCTCATCTACAATGTCTGGCACTGAATATCACATGTATAACGTGCAGAATGAGAGTTTTTATCACTCAGAGGTTCCAGTTGGAGGCTAGTAGGAGGGGTTGTGCAAGCGGGGGGTGGAGATGCGATGTGTGAAAGAGTTAACTTTTTAGTTTTGCATGAACGAGTTAAAAACAAACGCTGCGATCATGTCTGAAAAAGTTTGCCTCTTCAAGTTTATTCTACATATTGTACAGAAAAGCAAAAATGATTTTAATCAGTTTACTAACCTGATCAAACTATAACTGTTTAGATTTTGAACCCCATGCCACCCAAGAGAGAGGTAGGGACGAACCCAACACCACCCCCAGTTAAGATGATAAAGATCGGTTCAGACACCCAGGAATTTGGATGCGATGCAGCGGAGAATAGATACAGGTTACCCGAAGAGTCCACCTACTCACCTTTTCCCAACAATGAGGTGAGACATATAACCTGTTGTGCCTAAACACAGCACCTCTCAGATGTGTCACTAATACCAAATGTTTGTGTGATTTCTTCTCACTTGGCAGAATGATACGATTGAATTTGATGAAGAAAATGTTGCCAGTCCAGGCATCAGAACAGACACAATCAGTCTCCTCATGAAAATAGAGCAACTGCAGGCACAACTCAAATATGAACGCAGATGTAGGATTTTGGCTGAGAGAGAGCTGAGGGAGCTGAAAGGTGGGTGGAAATATGACAAGCATCACCAAGTGTTGGAAAAATACCTGCCAATCAGTCAATGCCAAGATGGTGTAAATATTGTGTACATTTATTTCTGGCTCCGCATCCTGAGTTGTGTTTCTTAGATTTTGGCTTGTATTACACTAAAAGTACTTACATCTCAGCTGTTTTGCTCCAAACCCTACCAATATCAAGAGATCTAGTTCTAACAGTTGGTGCAAGTGATAGTTAGTTTTTAAAATCTATTTCCAAATATCTGAAAACTCGCAACGTCACCACAAGGCCAAAGAACATAGATCAACTAAGGAACTATTGTACTATTATTGACTGAAAGTAGCTCTTAAAAACACCACTGGTTCATCTTGTTCATCTTATCACAGTGTCTGTCTTTGCTACTAAAGAAAACCTTATATTGTAGCAGCAGAGCCACACCTCCACCATTTTGAATTAAAAAATGTTGTCAGAGAAGCACCATGGATTCATTTCTTTTCCCCGACTGATTCCTAAGTTTGCCAGAGGCATTTAGTGATTAGAATAGTTGAAAAACAAGTCCAGTCTTTGCCCCTTTGTGTACATGTACTAAATTTAATGGGTCCATCCTTGGTTCATTCTTTATCTTTTTAACAACTTCCATGAAAATTTATATATTGTTTTTTCTTGTAATGATGCGGACGGACAGGAGTAGTCACATACCCTCCTCTGGGCAGAGGAAATATATTAAAATTAGTAAATTGAAAAAAATAGACTCTGGAATATTTTTTACAGCAGGGCAATAGCAGCAATTCATGAACAGATTGTTTGGACATGACTAGTTGTTCAGCAAAACAAACATTTTACACACACTATTTGTTATTTTTGCACATATGCATATTTTTGATCACCCAGTTTTCTATCCTGTGTGTATATTTTGCTCTATTTTTATTGTGCCTATGTTTTTTTTTAATTTTTTATTATTTATTCTTGTGTGCTTTCTCTTTGCACCATGTGGGGCAGAATTCCAATTTTATTGTACTGTGTACTTGGTATGGTTGTGCAATGACAATAAAGATATATCCTGACTTATGTTAGGTTTCAGTTATTTCCAAATCTGAGAACAGCATCATTTTGTGCGAAATCAGGAAGTAGAGATGATTAGAAATGGCAATTAATGCTCAGCCATATGTAATTTTTTATTTTTTTCAATTCCATGTCTGTTTTCTTCGTAATTAGTGTCAGAAAGTTTTGGATTATGAGGAGATTTCTTAGAGGTGTTTTTATCTGCAAATTTTTGTTCCTAATGTGCAAATTTCTTGTTTACCTGAATCCATATGGTGCCGTTATTAATTTTGGACATATATTCTGCAGAAATGAACACTCTCATGATGCAGATGCGGCACACAGCTCATGAACTACGAGTCACTTTGGATCATGTACTGCAAGGAGGCGAGGCGGGGGTTGCACTGCAGAGCGCTCAGGATGAAGTCTCTTTTCTGGCAGAGCCTGAGGAAGAGATGAGAGCAGTTCATAACATCCCTGAGGTCAGGGCTCATAATGTCTTCTAAGAACAGATCCATTTCAGCAGCAGTGCTCGATTCACTTAGCCTAAATGGTGCATCTTAAATTAACTGGCTGAATGCTTCTGTTTCTGTTTCGATATTTTTAATGGTCTTGGCTTATAAGTACTAATACTTAAAAACATTGTGTATTGGTGGTTTTACACATTAATGCATCTTAATTTAACATATATTCTTACCCTCAGGATGATCTCAACTTTCTCTATCTATCGGAGCATCTTCGAGTTCCCAAAAATCTTTATGAGCGTATTGCAGAGATTGGAGACTATAAGAAGTACACGTCGGCACTGCTCATGATACTTTTTGATAGAGAAACTTTGGCCACACATTCTCTGCAAGGCCGAAGGAACACCTTACCTGGAGAAGATTCCCACAAGCCTCAACTCCCACCTGAGATCTTAAGGAGTATAATCGGTAAGAACTCGAAGATTTTTAATGACACATGTTCTGGCTTTGTAGCTGCTCATTAGGTTTATTTTACGGTGCCTGTTTCCAGTCTAATGTCCACAATTGTAGACAAATAGTCTGGTTTTGTCAAGTAAATTGTGGCTGCTGTTTTTTCAAAGGTCAAAGATGGTCGAAAAACTTAAATTATTATTTTTTATTAAATGATGCAAACAAGGTTTTTAATTCAGTACATGCACTATTTAAATATTAATATAATTAAAATTGATTCATAATCGGATGTAATGCTTTGACCAAGGTTCAGTCATCTCTACAAACATATACTTCTCCCTACAGCTCATGTAATACCACCAAATAAATGTATTTATTTGTTACATAAGTACATACACTAATCAGGAAACCACATACTGATGAGAGAAGTGATATTAAGTGTGAATCATTCTGTCACCATGGCACCTTCCAAGGTGTGGAGGAGGATTAGGAAGTCCTCAAGGTTGATGTGTTAGAAGCAGCAAAATGGGAAAACGCAAGGGTTTGAGTGACTCTAGCAAAGGCCAGTCTCCAGAACTGTAGGTGTCAATGTGTGTTCCTGGCCTACAGTGACTGGATTGTACCAAAAATGGTCTAAGAAAGCAAAGATCTCAACACAGTCGAGCATCTGTAGGAACATAACACTTTGACTACCCTCCAAGATTGTGTAGGTTTTGCTGTTGACAACAAAAATAGCTCTGACCCGAGGCCAAGACTTTACCAGACCTTTTTCGTACAGTGGTATCTGGCATTGAGGCAACAGCAGCACACCCTTTAAGTCCTGGACATTATAACATATTTGTTTGTCCAGCACGTCCTGCAGATGCTTGATTGATTTGTGATCTGATTTCCCTTCCTTAGTCCACTTTTGGTCAGGTCTAGCCACTGCAGAACAGGATTATTCAACATGATCTTCGGTCGTGGAGATGCTCTGTTGCAGTCTTTTTGGACATTACAGTTTGGATCTTGTCACTCAGATCCTTATGTTGCCTATTTTCACACTTCCAACACATTTACTGTGAGGACTAAATATCCACTTGTTGAATAATATATCCAACCCACTAACATGTGCCAATGTAATACAATAATCAACATTATTACCACTTTATCTCTCAGTGGTCATAAGGTTATGGCCGAGCTTTTCCAAATATTGTACACTGATCTGCTAATAATAATGGTCCAAAAATGATGTGCAGTTTACAGTTTCCATTAAAAATGTAAACTTTTTGTGGCTGGAATCACACACTTCAATAAAATGTAGGAATCTATACAACAAGCCTGTGGAGAAGAAGTAATATTTTCTTTTTGTACCTTTTACTTAGTATCTTTAGTTTTCTGTGTTTGTATCATTCATTAATTATATGGTTAATATGAAACATTAGGGCAGCAATGTTAATTTACCAATGAAATATATTTATATATTCTTTTAATATTAATCTTCATATCCCTAATTAATGGAAATAAATGTTTTAATGCAGTTCTAGAAATGTCTGTTTGTTAACCTAGGGCCACATTTTCTAAACAACATATCATCAACATTTGATTCTAATTCACCACATACATATAGCTTTGAGATTTAGTGCCAAAAACTGTTGGAGATGATGAAAGATCGAAGGTCAAGGTAGAAGAAGTAGAAGCTTCATTTTCTTATAAGAGCTTATACACCGGTGTTTTTGGAGTTGTACCTCAGGTATCTTTGGATGGTTTGTCTTCCTGAATGCCAAATAAAATCTTGTGCGAATATGCATACATTTACATAATCATGCTGGGTTGGAATTTATCTGCCTTAGTGAGGTTTATGTCCTCCAAGTGCTTCTTTATGAATTTTGATGTTGAAGAAAGATTCTAATCTTTTTTTTTTTTTTTTTTAATCTTTCTCCTTTCAGAGCACGTTGCAGCAAAATTTGGCGCCGATAGCAGCCAAATTAAAACAGCAATCAGGACAAAGCTGAATAATGAAGACAAGCTATTAAAGAAGAGATTGGGGCTGACCAAATCTGACACTAAAGCTGTTAATGATCAAAGCTTTTGCTCAGATGTGTCAATTCTACCTGAAAATCCAGTGATGGAAAATGAACCTCAGTTATAACATTTCAAATGTTGGGAAACAGTTTGCCTATATCTGTTTATCACAACTTTAATGTCTGATAGCTATGTGACAGACCATCAACTTTTTTCCAGGTTTAATTTATTCAGTATTGAAATCTAGCGCTCAGTTATATTTTCTAACACTTTTTCAGACTCTACTTTTTTAAACTGTCTTGTCTGTAGGATGTATTCAGTGTTTACTGTAACTTGACCAAACCCGGCTGTAAATCAGCATTACACAATGTCACATGTGCTAAAACTAAGTGTTCTTATTTGAGTTACTGTAATTGAAGTAGTGCTTGTCTATATCTACTTAACTGGTGTGTGAATTTGGTCTTCGTAAAGCACGTGTACTGGCCGATATATTTATTTAGCTGGCCTTTGTGTGTGAAAGGAAGCCATTTGAAAATGATTTAAAAAAAAAAAAAAAATAGTAGGTATTTCAGCTGTACTCTGCTGTTATGAGAACTTCTACATCACACCATGTGACACTGTGTTCCTTGAAGTTTCCACAATAATACTGTAATGATTATGAAACATCTCACTTTTTTTGCTGTGTTTTGTTACATAATGATAATAATATAATAGAATACAGTTTTGAAACCTTTATACTTGTGTTGTTTTTTGGCTTGCTGTCCATTCTTAGTCATCCTCACAATAGAGTGTTCTTTTTTTCCTTTGGTTATTACCACATCCTGACTGATGAGTGTGTATTTGTGTGGAGTTCATGTTTTTTGATATTTCATTTCCCTTAGTTCAGTTGTCATATGGGAATTTATGACAAAAAAAATAATAACTAATATACCCTTGTTACGGTCATCCTTGAAATGTGCATTATTTGCGTTTCATATTAAACGTAAGGATCTACACTCAGCATCAAACTCGTGGCCAAGAGCTCTTCGAAGAAGAAGAAGAAGAATGATTATTTTGGAACCATTATACTGTTGTTTTTATTTTTTACAGACATCATAATGAAGTACAGTGCGGTCTCATGGGAATCTGGTTGTTTGTCTCAGTGATGAACCAACAGATGTCAGCACTGAGCTCTGTTTCATCCTCTTCTATAAGAAGTTTGGACTGACCAAAAGACTGAGACTCTTTTGGTATTAAGTTTTCTGTTGGAAAAATCAAGACTGAGGATAACTTCATTCATATAAGAGACGTTGCAAATCACAGCTGTGTGTGCAATGAATTGCTTGACTTCCAGCTAAACGTCAGTGTCTTTATTCTGTCAGAAGCTCTGTGGAGGAGAAGAGATGAACATGTGTGAAGGCAGAAGCACAGAGGACAGTGTGTGACAGTCACTGCCACATACTGACTGATGAGTGTGTGTTTGTGTGTGGTTCATGTTAGTCGCTGCCGTCTGACAGAGTCATCCTCTCTTGAAAGATGTGATTTAAACAATCACCATTAACTGGCTCCTCCCCTCTTCTCCCTCCAGCCAGCTGTGCTGTGTCAGTGGACTCACATCACATCACCTCTGTGTTGGTATCAGTCCTCCATGGAGCCCTCTGCTCAGGCAGCACCTCAAAAAAAACCTTCAGTTTGCATCAGAAGTTAAAAGGTAGTTGAATTTCTGTCAGAGCTCAGGTGGATTAATACTTTTACCTCTGGAAGCAACACATGAGCTTTGAGTTTGATGCCTTTCAAGGATTCAGGAGTGAGGTGTCATTTTGAAGTATCAACCTCAGAGAACCAAAGAGAACGGAGGCCGCTCGGTAAGTGTTTCTTATTCACAAAAAAAAAAAAAAAAAGAATTGTATTTAAATAATAGAATCTTACCTTTGGTTACATTCAATAAATTACAGGAAAATGTGTGA
>JAPSES010000211.1:8788227-8808376 GCA_029822895.1 Maxillicosta whitleyi
TACTTTAAGACTTTAACTCAAGTAACATTTCAGTCAGTGACTTTGACTTTTACCAAAGTCATTTTTTGGAAGTGTACTTTTACTTTTACTTGAGTGGTATTTTTCAATACTTTATACAACACTGATAGAAAGATAAAGATCCTCTACGTTAGGGCTTTCAGTGTTTTTTTTTTTTTTTTTTTTTTTTTTACTTCACTTGCTCCATCCACTAAATTGAGGAGTTAAACCTAAACCTCTGCTGACCAATAGATGGCGCTGTAAAACCATCCCAGTAATTGCATGTCCTGTATGCATGAACATGCACACAATTATATTATGTTTATTCAACATCTCCCCACAGAGGGCCACTGTAAGGAGGACACTACAGCTACATGAACAATAAATATTAATGCTGTGTCACTGCTCAGTATAGACATAGTGATGTGAGTCTGTGCACTGCCATAATTATGAGCAACCATTGTTTCATTGAACATCACAGCACGGACACAACACGGCATGGGTCAGATTTCATGGATTTTATTATTTTGTTAATGTTTGTGCAAGGATAAGAGTTACAAAAATCTACAGACTAGAGATGATAATATATCCTGTTCCTATCATACAATGTTATTTTACACAAGTATCTTTAACAGTATATGTATATATTCATTCAAATGTACCTACAGTATTACACAAGATATATTGATCATCCTTTTAAGACGGACAACAAACACCACCAATAGTAAACATGTTCATCTAAACACCCACACAGCCCGAGATGACCATGTGCAATCTATAGATTTTGTAAGAGTCGATGATATGGATGTGCTATATCTTGTTTCTAGAACAACTTCATCAAAATGAGAACACAGGAATTACAATGCAGTACGATTCCCTGTTGTGTGTATAAGTGCATTAGTCACTTGAATTGTAAGAGAAGGTTTTACTTGTCTTTTGAGGTAACACAGCTAATCTTTTTAGAGGTGACTATATTATAGAAACATTATTTCTCCTCTTGTTTTCACGTATCACTTATATGGATGGAATGTCTGTATTGTCCATGATGTCCTATCTGTATCATCCGGTTCACTGTCATCTTCTGACACGTCATGACAGTGATGAAAATGGAAAAATGATGTGGTTTTAACCGAGAAAAGTCTTATCTTCTTGTCTCTTTTTATCAGATTCAGAAGAAGCTTTAGGAGGAGCCTGCCGGTACATGCAGAGTCACAGTGGGTTTGTAAGAGTCCACTGGTCCACTGTGGAGACATGAGAAGCAGAGGCTTGGACTTCTGTTAAGTGGACCCAAACAGACTGCGTGTCCAGTTCTGCTGCTGGTGTCCACACTATTTTAGGCAGAATCAACAGGTGAAGAACAAAAAATGTCAGGAACAAACGCCGATTTGTGCCTCAGTTGAAAAAAAACTCATCATCAACCTGATCCGAACCAGAGTCTCACCAGGACTGATTGTAACATTATATATTAGGATTATCCTTTTTTTTTTTTTAAAGCCACGTTGATTTTCTGTGCAGTTTTAACATCTTTCCAGTGGTACTGAGGCTGTTGGATTCAGGCCTCACACAAAACTGAGATGACACTATTTGAGCTGTCAGTCATTAACTCCATGATGTAGATGTAATCACTGATGTCTGTCACGCACTCATTTTTATTGTAGTCAAGGTAATTTTTTCCCCTAATCCCTTGAGACCCACCAATGCATTTATGTCCTTTGTAGGAGACAAGTGTTTCACAGCGTATTACCAAAACAAAACTAAAAGGGTTAAACCTGTTGTGTGTAGAGGGGTGTTTAACTGTTAAGGCTTCATCCAATTTAACAGCTGCTGTATTAACCACTGTTTCATGGGTGCAAGGAAAGTTGGTAAATAAATGCATCCTGATATTATGTTTCAGTCTTTCTAAGTGTTTAATTTGAGGTTTTAATGGTGATGTTGTCATGTTCAACTTACTGAATACTTTTTTACTCCCATGTGGATATGGAGATTTACAATATAGCTGTTCATATGAGACGCAAAGAGCCTATTTCTGAAATGCATGATGTGTATAAAAAAAATATGGCATGAAAATTGTAGTGTCAAAGTCGAGAGCAGCTCAGTGTAATAAAGTGTTTGGTTTTATTTTATTCTCATGTTTGATAATGGTAATAGAGCTGAACATGAGGGCAAAAAGCTATAAAAGCTGAATGTTGGAAATGTATTTATTTTTTTCTTTATGAGAATGTTTTCTTCATTCTAGCAGCAAATTGTAAAAGTTATTCAGTCACCTTTTGTCCACTACAAAGGACATCGTTTGCAAAATACCCCAAAATGCACCATGCTTTTTTTTTTTTTAATCCAACACAGTTATTTAATGCAAAAAAAGCAGAAATTGCAACGTTTTATTTATCTGGGTCTCAAAAGGCTACGCATTGTTTTTGTAATGTCAGTAGAATAAGGACATAGTGACCACTATCAGATCTGCAGGTGGATTGAGTTCAAAACTACTCCTCATCATGACTCCCTGAATCAAAATAGTTCAAATTACAGTAAGCAGTAAATGGATGAATGAATCAGCGCAATTTTTCTCAACACTAGCAGTAGTGTCACATAACTCTAATTCTTGCCTGCGTAAAATGTGACACGCTGCATTCTGAGATTGTAACAAGGAAGTAGTGAACATGCCATGACACTGTATTTTTAGGCTCCTTTACAGTACATAAATCTGAGACTCGAATAAAATGCCAGACAGTTATAGTGGTCCATATCATAAAAGAGGAGGCGTTTGAACACAGCCATGGCGTCTGCCTGCAGCTCAGTCGTACGTTTGTTGGCGTCTGTTTCCACTGTGCGACAGTCTCTCAGTTAATATAAATGGCCCCCAGAGTTTTAGGTTTATTGGACTACGTAGACCACAAGCACAGACTGGAAGTCTACATGATTAGGAGAGAAAATATTCTGCTCATAATAGGGGAACAGGAAACCAGACTGAAAGTCCAAGCTCACAGCATCTTTAAACCCTGCATTAAAAAAGAGCTTTAATTGTCAGATTTCAGTAAACAGACTTTTTTTTTCCAGTGCTTCCCTTTTTTTTTTTTTTTTTTTTTAACCCAGAATGGCTGTTCAGCATGGTTGATTAAATAAGTCTCATAGATTAAATTCCTATTTCTGTGTACTATGCCATTGTAGTTTAATACATTGACATGTTGAATAACAAGCAAAGACAGACAGTTTCAGAAGCCAGCGGTAGCCGTCGTACACTACACTGGATCTGGTAAATACACTGGTAAATATTTATCATACAGATCAGATGTCAAAGTTTGTTTCACTGTGAGAATGATTTGTAGGAGTGTGAAGTTAATTGCAATCAGTGTCCACTTGTTTCATTTCACTTCACTTGTGATTGACTGGCGCTACATGTTACCCTGTTTATCTGACGATGAGGAGGAATTGGATGGTGAAGGGGAGGGTGCTTTAGGGAAACCCCGCTCAGTGGGTGTGATGCCTGGGCTGCCCAGACCAGAAGAACTGGAGCTGCTGGAGCGGTGTGGTCCCTGGCCTAGCACAGGGGCCGGCCGAACAGGTCTGACAGGCGGGGGCCTTAGGGGGGCGCTCGGTCTGCGCGCCGACAGAGCCGGTTTAAAAGTGGTCATGGTTTCAGAGGAGGAGCTGCTGCTGCTCCGTCGCTGGGCTGCGTCTGGATCCCTGATCACCATCGTGTGGAGAGGACTGCCGGGAAGCTCCTGGGCTCCAGGGTGCTTCAGGGGCTCCAGGGTGTCCAGGACAACGTCAGGGGCATGTTTGGCTACATTCTGCCGTTCCAGCTCCCGCAACTCATGGAGAGCCGTGTTCATTGTTTTTTCTATATCCTGACAAACACAAACCAAAGGAACATAAACTTCAGAGAGAAACAATTGTACAGTCAACTAATGAGCAGAGATAGGAAAGGTAAGCACTCTATCTTTGACACTCTTGGGAAAAAAGACAAAAAGTATTAGTACTGATTCAGTGATTTTTCCCTTAATTTCCTGAAGGCTCTGCCCAAAGGACCAATGAACTTCTATCTAATCTAATTTAAACTAATCTCAACTTCTTTACACAAGTGAAAATGAAAAAGTGCAGGCTGTCAAATACACTTAAGGTAACAAAAAAAGTTATAATTAGCCATTTTAAAGCTAACTGCGCATCTAGTCATATTAATATATTGCACAGATTCCCAAACCATTTTAATGTATATAAAATAATATTAAAAAACTAAATACTGTATTGACAATAATGAACCTTAATGTGCTTGAGTCTGCAGTTTTCATTATTAACAGCAGAACTTATTCCATTATGACACATATTTCTCTGTAGCCCAGTCCCTTTTTTATTTTTATCCATTTCCTCTTGATTCATCTTTTCTATCTTTTTTTTTTGTCTAATTTCAGTAATGGTGTGATATACACTGATGGCAACATTACATGATTATATATTATTTATGTGTCCCATTTTTGTGCCATTAATTAGGATGAAATCAATTGTGATGATAGGGAAATATGCAATAATGAAAAATAATAATAATAATTTCCTTCAAAAACATTCAAAATAATGAACCTGTTTTGAAACTATAAGAGTAGAAAGTACAGATATTTATGCTTTAATGCACTGAATAAGTTAAAAAGAAAATTGTGAGAAAACTGAAGTTCCAGTACAGTGTAGACATCTGAGGATGCTGCTTCAGTACAGCGATAGAACAGGATGTACTTGCTACTAGTAGCACTCACCTCAGCAAGCGCTTCAGCCTCAAGGGCTTTGTGGTCTCCTAAACTCGCATGTCGAGTGGTGCTGGGTGACGATCGCTGAGAATGAGTCTCAGCGAAAGTCTTCCTGTCAGGGTGGTTGATGCAGCCGGCGCTGCCAAATGTGGTGAGACGCCGTTTCTCCGGGCTGTCTGTGGGGCCTCTGCTAACAGCTATCTTGTGTGGGCTGCAGGGCCGGGGCATAACCCTGGGGGGCTGGTCGCTGGCTCTGGTCGGACTGTGACTGTCAGCGCCGTTCCTGTGGCGTGGAACTGCAGCTCCATCTGATCGCACCCTCACCCTAACAAACAGGAATGAAATGCGTAGGAAATCAATGAATTTGTGCTTCTTTACCCCAATCATTTTCATATCAATATAAAATAAAAAGCATATAAACAACATGACACACAGCTTCATGGGTGGATTTCTGCTGATTTCTTCTTATAAATCTAGTGGTAGAATGTAACTAAAGCCCTGTTTGCACAAGTCTAGTGTATTCTAGGGACCTCTGGTGACTTAGAAAGGAACCTGTCTTGTCTATTTTTCATGTCAAGTCATTAGTCCTGGTTCTGATGGGAATACATTATTTTTTGTTAAAGACTTAAATTTGCTCTTTTACTAAATATTCATGCCATATTGCAACACAAGCCTCATCAGTTTCTACCTACAATTTTCATTTATCACCAGTGTAACTTCCAGTCTTTGACCAGGAAATGGGTAGAATGTGTGGAGGAGACATGCTGGGAATAATATTATCACTGGACCATGAGTGAAAAATACTTCAGTTACACTTCAGCCTCTCAGAGGTGAATATTATTACCCCCACCCCCGAATGGGAAGCAAGGGGTATTGTTTTTCATTCAGTTTGTTTATTTCTTTGTTTGTTAATACTGTAGCAGCAAAACTATTGGTTGAATTCACACCAAATTGAGTTTATAGATTACCAGTGAGCATGAATAGATCTGATTATATTTTGGGAAAAGTAAGTCAAAGTTCACATTTTTATGAGTTTTTAAAAACATTTTTTCCCCATTTATTATTGTATTGTAATGTAAACATTAATATTTTAAAGATACATATTTCTCACAGGATAGAACACTGCTGCTACAGACTTATGATGATGTTATATGTTACTGTAAATGAAATTACCAAACAGGATATGAGGTTCAATCAGAAGCAGCTTCAACAATCCCCATTAAAAACAATAATAGAGCTTCCTCTTAAAAAGCCCACCTTCCTATTGCCGGTCCAAAACGATGCTCTGGTGTGTGCTCACAAGGAGACTGGTGGTCACTCCTGGATGAAGCCCGGTCATCGTGGTGTGGTCCACTGCTGGCCTCACTGTCAGGCCTCTGAATGTTATCTGAGAATGCATCATCCCTGATGCAGACAGACAGCAGAGATTGATGGTGATTAACAACGACTGTCAGCAGGAAAACGCAGCTTTTATTTCCTTTTACTTTTCAACTGGTAAAAGTATTTACATCTGATCCATCCAAACAGGAATGGGAACATTTACTAATTACATTCTTGCACTAAAAACAAGACAAAATCAGATATGCCACCGCCACACTGACTTTGACAGCCAAAATTAATCACTTCTCATTCCCTAGAAGTCACTGTTAAATTGCTGCTGAACTGGTTGTCAGGCAAGAGGCTGGAGCGGAAATTATTGCATTTGAAATCAGTGCTGCCAGATGGTAAATGCTCAATTATCATACCAAAGGCTTAAAATTAACATATATTTAGGGCAAATATTGTAAACTAGCCATAACCAATGTAGTAAATATGCATAAATGTGCAATTTCAGGAAATGTCCTTGTTCCTGTTATCACTTCCTTTCTTTAACTCACTTTCTTTACTTTTTCACAAAGATGCTACAGTACAAAACATCTCGTACTCACTCTTTACAAATCAGAGCAAAAACTCATATTATAATAATAACTGCCATGCATTGGGTAGATACAGTGCTGACCTGTTAGCTACAACATACTACATACAATAAATAAAATATCTAGAATTACTGATGTGTAAAGAGGATTTGAAGTTTACACCTACACTATGATAATGAAAGTATGTCTGCGTGGGAAGAGACAAGAAAAAGATCTATGAACACAAATGTAGGACAGATATGATACTATTCTGATCATGGCACGATGAGGTGCTAATACTGTCACAAATGACCTAAATATTATACATTAAGCATTGCATTATTGATGATTTGTTTACATTTCATCAAATTGTATTAAATTAAGAAAACTCTTAAGTAAAGGTCATTTAATGCAACTGTAGGAAACATGTAATACAGAAGCCAATTTTATCAAAGCTGAAACAAGCTCTCCTTTCTCCTCAGCAAAACCAGGTTGTGACAGTTCACTGATATTAACTAGATTATATTTGATTGTAAAAAAACAAACAAAAAACAATAACAATAACAATAATACAAGTTAAAGATGCTCTTGTTACAGTTATTCTTCACAGTGGAAATGTATAGCTTTAATATGTGTGACTTACATGTCCTGTACGACAATATACTGATGTGGGATCAGCCCATCCACGCCATTATGTCGACCCTCCCACCAGTCCTCAGAGGCTCGTAGATAAAGTAACAAAGACGCTCCCTTCTTAAATGAAAGCTCTCTAGGGGTTCGACCCACGTAGTCAAACTTCGCTATTGCCTCAATCTGCTCCAATTCTGCACATAAACAACATAAGGGGATACAATGTAAGACATAGTATTACTATTATTATTATTATTAGTAGTAGTAGTAGTGGTAGTAGTAGTAGTATCATTGTTATTATTATTATTATTATAATTACACTCCAGTCCTGACCATAAATGTGCTCAGTAACTTGCCTTCATCACTAGTGTTGGGTCCGGTACCATTGTCTACTTCATCCAGAGCTCCTGGTTCACTGTGTGGACTTTCACTGCATGGAAAACACAAACAAGTGGAAAACTGGTTAAACTACGTTCAACAATATAATATTAAAGAAAAATATTTAATTTTCCACATCATAAATGGTAAAATCTATACATATGTAGATAGATCTAGTGATAGACCCCCTGGTAGCTGCTGAATAGTGCTCCTCCAATATTACCCAGTAGGAGTGTTTCCATCTGGTGGTTTTTATGTTGACTTTAATATTGTGCATAAAAAACACTAAATGAAAATGCTAAAAAAAAAATAAATAAAAAAAATGCAAAAACCTTTTTCTCTTGGGAGAGTTAGAAAAGAATAGCATAACAGTAAAAGGTAAATAAGGAACCTAAAACAAATGTTTAAGTTAACAGAAGACAGAAATACCACATTATATGAAAAATAGCAATAAAATGACGAGTTACAGAGAGAAATGTTAGAGAAAGCTTCGACAAACTGTGAGTCTAAAAAACATCATATGCTCCAGATCAACAGATCAGTTTGGTTCAGGGGCGACAGCTGCCAGCTGTCTGAAAGTCCACCAACCATACGTCTATCAGGTCCTATCAGCTCAGACAGACCATGTTATTGTATGAAATACAACATAATGTGTTGCACATTTTTGATCTCCCTCAGCCAAATATAATGAAAGATTCTGATGAAAGTTACTGCCCTATAATATTGATTAGATTGTCTTTGTGTAAAACTTATTATATACATATTTATATGTGCAAGAACTTAGATATTATAAATGCACAAGGTCATTTGACCTAGACTAAGTAGGTCAAGGTCAACCATTTTCAGCAGGCTTCTGCTCCATGTTAAGATGCATCCACTGTATACATTTGGTGCAGATATCTCAATGTATTTTTCAGATAATGTGATTATGTCATTGAATGTACAGAAAAACAGATGACGAAATTATTGCAATACCCTTCAACTGATGGGTAAAAACAACTTTTAACGACAAGACTCCTGACCATGATGATGATGATGATGATGATGATGATAAATAACCACCTTAATATTCACATAATATTTGTGGACTGAAATACACACACATTTGCCTTTTGCTGAATTTCTGCAAATCAAAGTACACGACTTCATCAGGCTGATTTGTGTTCCAGGCTTCATCTTTATAATCTTTTTTTAAAAGCTTATTCATTCTATTAAAATATCCAACTGGCAGCTGTAACAACCTGCCTATAGACTGGCTGTATGATTTTCTACATGTTTCCTGTTTCTCTCAATAAAGGCAAAAATGTCCTTGAAGTAATCACAAGAAAAAGTGGGCTGACCGTCTGGCACCTGTTACCTCCCACATCTCCACAGTACAAAATCTAACTTCTACCTTTGTCACAGAAGGAGCAGAGCAGCTCCTGTAAACACAATATTTTACCCAAACTTTTCCATAGCTCTAAGAAGCCTGACTGTGGAGTTAATGGCGCTTTTCCACAGCATGGTACCAGCTCTACTCTACTCGACTCTACACGGCTCTTTCACTTTTCCATTACGAAAAAGGACCTGGAATCTGGAACCCGATACTAGTTCTTTAGTACCGCCTCAGCCGAGGTTCCAAAATGTTGGGACCGACACCAAGATGTGACGTCACGACACTGCAGACACTGACTGGTCAGACAGTTTTCTCTGTAACCCGCGATTTACAAAAATCAGATGCGGAAGTAGACAGTGAATAGTGATACATGAATCCACATGATGACAGAACAAAACTCCACCATATACGGTCACATAGATTCAGTATTTAGTGGTGGACGTAGAAATCCAGATGGGAAAATACGCAACGAGTGAGTTTTCGGCGACTCTGAACAGACGACACAGAAGTAACGCACGGTATCAGAGTTAACAAGTCGAGCTGAGACGAGTTGGTCCCATGTAAGTGGAAAAGAACCACAGGAATACTGAGTAGAGTCGAGTTGAGTAGAGTCAGTACCATGTAGTGGAAAAGCGGCTTTAGATTCCTTGCTTTGAACTTACCAGTACTCTTCTCCTCCTGCCATACACTTTTCATACACAGGTCCATCCAGCTCACGCTGGGTTGGGAAGATGGCCTCATGATGGATGATGACAGTCTTAATGACCTCATTAACATGCGCTTGGCATGCCACAGGATCCTGGTCATCCGGTATGGGCATCAACGTGGGACCAAAGCAAATAGCCAGGTTGTAGGGGTCCATCATGTTTTCATCACTGTACTGGGAAAGACTGGAAAAACACAAGCTTTAAGTATGGTTCTGCTAGAATCATAAGACTGCGACGGAAACTGTGAGATGACTTACTGATTAAGAAACGCAAACAAGTATCTCATGACAATGATGACAGGCCGCTGAAGAGTCACAATTATCTGCTGAAGGTGATGAGCTCTGTCTGCGCCCGAGTCAAGTTCTGAAACGACAAAAGAAGAGTAAGAGTAGAACCAAAAACCGCCACACAGACTTAAACCTCACATTTAATGTGCGATGTTTTCCAGGAGAATGACTCACTGGTGGTGGATATGAGGTCGAGGAACCGCTCTTTAGGGAACAGCGCGTTTTCCAGCCCTCTGAAGTACAGCTTAAGAACGCCTGCTACAGAGTTGATGTCATGATCGGTCTGATCATCCACCAGTGGATCCTCTCCTACACACATAACACACATATAGTACACTCATACATCATTCAGTACAATCAACATTGATGTTACACCTAAGTGATGCAATTTTTATTGTATATTTCAAGTAAGTTTAATATAAACACTGACAATGCAGTTATGTTTCCTCATATATTATTACTCTACCATGCGGATGCTATGTATAATGTATCTCTAATGGTTTACATGTCCATTACAGGGTTAGGTGTGACACGCAGCCTCTTCACTAGCACTTCAGAGACCTTTGTGGAAGTCTGAGGCTTTTGAGGTGAAATAAAGCACAATTTAAAATCAATTTAGAGGAGATGGCCAGCGCACTGGGACTCACCTCTTTCAAATGCATTTTTAATGTCGTTGACTTCAACTTGGGATCCCGGAACTCGAAATATACCTTGTTGCTGAAGGCCTGTAGACAAATCCAACCATTATTGTCAAAAATAGACAGAGACACACAAAATAGACAGACAGTGCTGTCATTGAATTCCTCTGTCCGTCTGTGAGAGCTGTAATGGTGAGGATAACTGCAAGAGGCTACGAATTGCACTTACTGAAAACCTTCTGTGAAAGGCTTCAACCATTTATAAGAGCAGAGAATAAATAAAGAACGGGGCTGTAAAAATAGGGATGACCCCGATAGGAGGGTTCTCACCTAAGTAGCTCTAAAGGCCCTAGGTAACTAACACATTTTTAGTGGATTAATTATTTGATTGTTTAATTTGTTGTTACGATAATAACCAGTTGACACTAAGCTAGCCTGTAATCACTTGAAAATTTAAAAAAAATGTCATTTCACTGATTTTCTACATAAAATTGGCCAGAAAACTGTTATTACTTGTGCTAACACTAGATGATTATCTAAAATTACAACAAAAAAAAATACATTTGATTCTAACAAAATTACACATAATTAATCAGAAATAAAAACAGAGCACAGAAAAAATATAGAACTGTCACAGGAGAGATTCACATTTTTTCACATTACAAGAATCAGTATTTTTAGTATACTAGTATTAGTACTACATTTTAATGTCATCACAGCACATGATTTTGTGTTTTATTTGATTTGACAATTGGCTTGAAAACGTTGCTAAGTTTCCAAGTTTTGTGTGGTAATAGTATGTTTTTTTTATCACTCAAATTGGTCACTAATTAGTGTCAGTATAGGTTCTAAAAAAATATTCATCACTAAAAAACAAGTTATTAGTATTTAACAGAATCTGACAGGAACCTACCATACAGGTTAATGTATCGAATGCAGCTCTCAACCACCACTGGAATAGGCTGTCCCGAGTCCTACGGCACCAGAGGGAGTCAAACAGTCATTATTGGAATTACATTATTATGTATGATAATAATAATAATAGTAATAATTAAATAGTCATGTCAGAAAGGTGTTATTAACAAAAGCATATGTATCCAGTTCCTCAAATAGAACTGAGGGACCATTGTTAATCATTTAAGATCTTGTAGATAACTGATGTTAAGAGTATTAAAAAAAAAAAAAAAAGCAAATAAATAAATGTTTGTAGCACCACATTAAGTTATCTGTACAGTAATTCACACATCAAGAACAGGACAGAGGCAGAGAAATGTTAGCATATTGAACACAGTGTAACCCCGCCCCTGCTATAAGACAGAGTACCTGACTCCTGGCACGGACATTTCTTCTTCCCCTGGGCAGAGAGCAGTAAGGCACGGAGGGGAAGAGAAGCAACAACAACCACAACAGGTTAGTGAGAGAGAGACAGATTTTACAGGGAGAAAAAAAGAGGCAGTGTGGCCTGAGAGAGTAGCCGAAGCATCAGTGCCTTGTGGGGAGTGTGACATGAGGACATGGCTCAGGGATGTGTGGGGTTTTATCTGAGGTGGTGCTTCACGGGACACGAACCCAGTGTTTGACCTCAAATAATAGACAGACCACCGTCATCTGTGTGACGCTGTTCCAATGGGCATTAAGACTGAATCTGTATATGGATATCAGTGCTGGATAATAGTAGGTGAAAAAAAAACACAACACAAATATGATAAATTAGAGTATATTACCAGGCCATTACTGTTGGTAAATACAGAGAGAAGCTCAAAGAGAACTGAGGTTGTGACTAGTTTAGTTTTACACCTGTCCAAAGTTCAGAACAGAGACACACACATGTTCTTTTTGCCTGTATATCCTCCTCAGACCCAACAATGCATATTTACCTCCACCAAGGAGGTTATGTTTTCGCCTGGGTTTGTTTGTTTGTCCGTTCGTTAGTTAGCAACATAACATAGTTATGGACGGATTTTGATGAACTTTTCAGAATTTGTTGCACTTGGCAGAGGTCTACGTTCTCCGAGTGTTTTTCTCTGTAGAGGACAAGTTTCACAGCTTTACTTAAAAAAACAAAAGCAAAAATGCTGTCCCCTGCAAAGAATATTCCATAAAAAAATCTAAATCTGAAGCTGTTTCCAATCAAGGTAATTATTTACTGTAAAAAAAATTAATAATTTTACCTTCCTGGGTGTCAGGGGGTTAAGAAAAATTATATAGTTTAATACTGTGACCAAACAAATACATAAAGATATTGGGACAAAAACACTCACAAACCCTCACAGATCTAGAAAAGAAGTTTGTGGTGAACTCCAAATATTTTTTTCTCCACATTTAATAATCCCTTAATGATTTATATTATTCTCTGCATTTTGCTTTATTCATTGAAAACCAGGTATATTCTTATATTTCATTTGCTGATTGTGATGGTGTTCATAAAAATGCAGAGTACATTCAAAGGCTATTGTATTAAAACAGAGAAACCCAAAGAAAAAGTGTTCATTTAAAAACAAGTGTCCTGTCTGTGGACACTTGTTTTTAAATGAACACTTTTTCTTTTTCAGCCTCCTTTGAGGATCTCATTGCAAGACTGAATGATGGTAGGGGAAATTCTACCAGGTCTGGTCCCACTTCCTACATTTTATTCAATTTCAACTGATTAGTGGCCCATAATAAAAGTATTATCATGCATAAACCCCACTTGAATTTTTATTTATTTATTCTGTATCTTATATCATTTAGATTGTATTGAAGATGCATTATTTCCTCTTTTCTCTTTTCTAATTTTTTTTTTATTATTATTATGATGCTATTAATAATTTTCTGTTTCATTGCCCTGGCTGTGTGGTGGATGTATGTACTATTAGTTGTTAAAATTATTTGTATGTTGTGTGTTTCTTGACAAAAATCAATAAAAACTTTGATTTATATATTGATATATACTACTGCTCAGAGTCTCTGAACATCCTGTTTGCATCATATCTGATGACCATGAATGAAATGCTGAGAAACTGTATTTTACCTGCATTATTTAAATGCACTGAAATAACTAGTAGTTCAAAGATTTATGAGATGTTTAAGACCAGTAGATGCTTTTGGTCACCAGTTAAACTTAAACAAAATCCTTCCTTAGCAGCTACGTGCGTATGACCCACAGTCTAACTCCCATCAGGACAGTTGGTTTCCCTAAATATTCAGTGTAAATATCGTGCCTCAGTGTTTGTTTCAGGTCATTGTCTTGGTGCAGGTGTTTAAGTGTGGAAAGGTAGCCATGAACCATTGAACTGTGACACTGTTTTTCACACACCCATGCGCTCATTCATGAGCTATAGGGTATTTAACCTACATATACCGTATATGAGTTAGCATGTTCTCAAACTTGTGAAGTGGAAGATAACGTAGCTGCATGAATTGCATCAGAATCGACACTTATTGTAAAAAGTGACATTTATATACTTGTTTGGTCAAACTAAATCTTCCTACTGTCAAATGACCTTATTTGTTGCACATAAACGATAGGAACATGCATGTGTCTCTAAAAATGATAAAACACCAGGCTTTTCCACACTTGTGTGACAGGTGCTGGAACTCAGATCTAATGAAATTATTTTTGTAAATCAAGCCACAGATACTGAGAAACCCCACCTCTGTTTCCCAATTCTATTAAGGTTAATGGTAACAGGTAACAGTGGAGGGATCTCACCTGTAACTTCTCTGTATTTACCTAAGTGCTATAACTTTACAATAGACTATAATTTATTTACCGTGTACTTGCAGCGTAAATACTTGGTATTTTTATGTTACGCTCTTCTACACTGCAAGTTGATGCATACGTCTTACTTCCTATATATTATGCATCATTATATACATCATCTTTTGGGACCGGGTAAATGCTAAAATAAACACAGCCGTTATTATATACTAAACATAGTGAAATTAAAGTGTTTTTATGTCCTATGTAAACCTGACAACAGAGCAAACCTACATAAAGGCCAACAAAGACTAAAGCCAAGCCCAGCAGTAGAGGATGTGTTATATTTGTGGAGGTACGTAGCTGGTGCATGGCCAGCCAACATACCGTACATAAGGCCAAATTAATCCAGCATGTGGAGGCAGAGTCTCATGGGAGCACGAGTGTTTAAACTAGAACAGGTGTACTAAAAACAAACCATCTCTATCACCAGTGCAGTGGCTGATTTTCAACTGACATTGTCTTTTACTATGTCCTTTTTTTAATGACTTTGAAAGACTTACTGAGATTAAAATATCGTAGGACACTTAAATCATGATTGTTTACACAAGGCAATGAGCAAGAAGAAAGTGAGTGCATGAGTGAGCCAACGTTTGGGTAAAAGAGTGGTCAAAGGCAAGAGAACCCCCAAGGACTGCTAGCGAGACAGCTGAGCTCATGGAGAGACAAAGAGCACAGATGGGCTAATACCTGAATGAAGGCCTCCATATTGCCGTTAAACAGCTTACGGTTAAAAATGGAGCGAGGTCTAGACTTCCGCATTCTCTGGGGTTTAGGGGGAAGAGTGGGGGGCCTGGGGAGATGGTGGGTGTTGGACGTTGGTACATGGTAATTATCAATAGTAATACAGTTGGTAAAATGACACATGAAAATACTAATTGCTTCTTCAAAGCAGGAAAATGTAAAGAATTGCAAGTTGTCATGAAATGCAACATAATGTAGCTCTCAATACACATCACCAAACCTTATAATATGCTTGTTAATATCTATTAATTTTCCTGCTCACAGAACTGTTTATCAAAAACAGCAGGTAGATATTATTCAGTTCATTTGCATTTCATGTCTTAGTCTTAGCTTACTTGTCTGCATGAATATGTGAAGTGGGTACCACTGTCTTTAATTAAGGTGTAGTTCATTGTTCAACAAACAGTACAGAAGATAGGACTAAATTGTAAACTACATTCCCACACTATGATCTCATTTTTGTCCCATCCACAAACACACGGAAAGAATTTTACACATCAGCGCCTACTTTATTCGCTTCTTTCTTGCTGGACATCTTACCTTGTTGTTCCATATTCAGCCCTCTCCCCTAAAAGGGAATGCAGGAGAGAAAAAGGCTAAATTAGTATACGCTAGTTTTACAAAGACAGAAGTTAGCTGTATGGTTGAGTGCTGGCTGACTATACAAGGCTGGCAGATGGAGACGGAAAAGGGTGTTATGAGAAAACAGGCATCTATTCAGACAGGCTGAATGGGGTGAGCAGCATGGCTGCATTTGACTCACCGCCAAGCAGCGGTCATTCAGCGGTCGCCCTAGAAACAGCACAAGAGCCCCAGAAGGGGATGGCCTGTCTACTCTCCCTGCAGAGTGAAAATGTATCCAGGGGCAACAGGAGTGGGAGGTTATGGAAGCTGATTTGTACAGTGTGATGATTCCATGATATCTAATGTTGTGCATCACAGCCACATTCACAGATCATTGTAAGCAAACAAATTAAGGCCTTTGATCAGTCAGTTAGAAATGTTTGTTTGAGGATCACGTCATGTGTAAAGTAGCTTCTAGCACAATCCCACTTCATGTCAAAGACACATAATCCTCGGCTGAAAGCATAGAGTCACAGTTGACTCAAGAAACAGAATGATGACATGGACCATGTACATCTTTTTTCACTCTTAGAGCTTAGGTTAATGCATATTAAATCTGAAAACCATGTGAACACACTGTACAGAGCAGGCATTCAAGCAGAACAGCTAAAGTTGTCATTAAATATATATCTCAGCTCAGGATTTTTGCTTGTCTTTCTGGCATATGACCGTATTTTATCATCTACAATTATTAAAGTGCAGAGAAAAGAAATGTCAACCTATTTCATTATAATATGAAGAAAACATAGGTTGGATCATTTAAATTACCCAACAGTGTGCTTGAAGAAATTACTGTATATGATTTTCAATCTATGCTTCCCATTAGTAAATGAATCTTTTGTACAACATGCCTGACAATGGTATTACCAATTAAAAATCAATCACATCTTTTGGGGGAAAGCTGTACCGAGAAGGAGATGATTGTAAGAGTTTATGGAACCGTCGTCTACAAGTTCAGTTTTTCAGGTCTGAATGGAAAACACACCCAGATTTATATATCATGGACAATAATGTCTATAAAAGAGTGACCCCCAGCAATAAGCACCTCTTTCCTCTGCTCAACAACTCTTACCTTCCCCTAGTGTCTGTTTCAGAAGGTCATGCTTGGCCTGCAGTTTGATGATAAGATTGCTGCCATTCAAGTACTCCTTGTACTTCTGCAATGAGACAAAAAAATGCAAATAGTTACTAGTTATGTCTGCTCATGCTGCACATGCTCAGTGCATCAATGTTTTTTGTGCTTTTGTTGATTACAAACTCACAGTGAAATAGAAGCCTTCAGTTTCTTGCTGGTTGGCTCGTCTCTTAGCGATGTTTGCTTTGCTCATGTAGGAATCAGAGGAAGCTGATTTGACCGACTCCGTAGACTGGCTGTGCTGAAAGGCCTCCGAAACGTCAAAGTCCTCCACTGTAAGCATATCCTGAAGAGTCTGCAGGGTGGCATCAAGTGTCTTCCTGACCTGTCATACAAATATATAATGTAAAGACACCATTGTGTGTATGTACAGAAACAGTCATTTAATTGCAGATACTCGCTTTTTACCCCTCCCCCCTGAAGGGAAGGCAAGGGGTATTGTTTTTGGTTTGGTTTGTTTCTTCGTTTGTTAACACTCTAGCAACAAACCTGTTGGTTGACTTCTTACTAACTTGGGTTTATAGATTGGCAGTGACCCAGAATACATCTGATTTTGGGAAAAGTCAGCCAAAGTTAAAATTTTTCTTTCTTTTTTTCCCATTTACTTATAATGGGTGACAATTCAAATGTCTGTAGCAACAAAACTACTGGTTGAATTCAGACCAAATTGGTGTTATAGACTGACAGTGACCCAGAATAGATGTGGTTACATTTTGGGGAAAGTAAGTCAAAGTTAAAATTTGTTATGAATTTTTAAAAATCTTTTTCTTCTCCCATTTACTTATAATGGGCAAAATTTCAAATGTCTATAAAAACATCCATTTTCTTTCCAATTTACTTCAAACTTGGCACATATTTGGAGGCAACTGATATGCTGACATCACCACACGTATAGATATCAGCTGGATTGATGCCAAAATAAGCTACATAATGTACGAGGTGCGGGGTTTGTTGTGCCTGGTACCAATTGTATTTTATAGTTTCACTCTTACATGTTCTACCTGAGAGAAAGAAAGAAAAACATATCACATCACATATCACAGTGTGCATATTTCAAAATAAAACTCCTCATTGTCAGAAACAAGTAGGATGGTGTAAACAAACCATAGACGTCACTGAAAAAGATTATATGACTACAGGCCATTTTCACAGTGGTTTGACTGACACACTGTAAACAGCAGAGTAATTAGCTTCCTAGCATGAAGCGCCATGGCATGAAAGATTAACTATATTCCTTCCTTGTGAGACAGACAGGGAAGAGGGGGGGGTTTCCATATTCATAGCAGACAGGCGCTGACACATACACACCCTGTGACCTTTAAACAGGTCTGTGTCAGTCAGCGTGACCTCAGTGACTCCGGCCTGAAGACCGGGGTTCATGCTGAGGGGGCTGCAGACCCCACAGGTCAGTGTCACATCAAAGATGAATACAAATAGAGTGGGACTGTCCCCGAGACTGACTGTTTACTGTTACAGGTTCAAGCCAACAGAACCTGGTGGGGGTGGGTGTGAAACACAGCAGAACTACATGTGATGATGTAACTGTATATCATATTAACACCGTGTTCTTATGAGTCACAGATATGCATCTTTATTTACTTTTCTGTTATAATGCATTCATATCTTATTACAATCAGGTGAATGACAGGCATTTGTTTCCTGGAGGACTGATTTATGCTATTAGTAAGCGTCTGAGTATGTGGAAGCATGTGACTTTACAGAACAAAATGTCTGAGATGTTGATAGATGCAGCTGGGGACCAATTATTTCTTTTAATCTGTGTTGCCAGTTGTTTTTTTATTCTAATATGCTAGCTCTAGCGTGTGGAAGTGCATCTGCATACATTTAAGTACTTCATTTATTTAATATACTGTATTTTTTAGGTCAAATACAAAGCGTAACCTACATGCCAAAGCCTTTATACTCTAAAGTAATTTGCCGATCACTAGATGGTCAAGTTAATACAAAACTCAGCAACACTATACAGACTGAACAATGCAAGACACAAACACTAGAAAAGCAGCAAGAGTCAGGAAGTAGTAGATTATTATTACAATTATGATTTTAACTGATCACTCTGAAAATGTATTTGAATTTGAGCTTGTAATGAATGTTATAGAACAGGGGTGTCAAACTTATTTTAGTTCAAGTGGGCCGGACCAGTAAAATAATAACAGTAAAAAAAGTAAAATTATATTCTTAAAAATGTTTATATCTACACATTTTCCTTAAAAATCTGAATAATACAAACCTGAAATCTATTAAGAATAACAAGTGCAATTTTAACAATACTCTGCCTCAATTGATCAGTTTATCATTTATATATCTGCATTACAACCATAGAAATACATAAAACATTTAGTAAAAAAAAAAAGCAGAATATTAGTAAAATTACATATACTCCTTTTAAGACATTGTTATTCATATTTGTTCAGGTTATTAACATTTTTTGTAAAAGGATGGTTTGTTACATTTTCATGTAATAACATTTAATTTTTTTACAATCAAGCAAAGAGAAAATTTGAAGTTGTTATTATAGGTTATTATAATAGTATTATAATAGTACTGGTTCTGACCCACTATAGATAATATTGCTGTCTGTGGAAACTGAATTAAAATGATTTTGACACCACTACCACTGACTGTTAATATCTTCAGTATAATTTTTGCATTTCACAAATTCATCACAGGGGGTGGACTGGACCCTTTGGGGGGCTGGATTTGGCCCCCGGGCCACATGTTTGACACTTGTGTTATAGATAATTACAATAACTGATCTGCTTCGAAATCCGATTGTTTGACTGATGCACAAAATAACCAATAACCAAAAACTGAAAATAACAACCACTAACTATCCACAGTGGAGTATTATATGAATAAATGACTCGGTATATTTAGATCCATGTTCTCCCAGAGTCAGCTGAAAAAGAGATTACACCGGCTAACACGCTCGCTGTGAGCTCGCCTCCGTTTGAAATGAAACGCTGACACTTCACCCTGCGCCCTGAGATTTTTGTGCACATTTCCACTCACCTCTTCATTTTCTATCTTCAGTGTAGCCAGGCGAGACTGCAGCTGGTGGTAGCGCATTAGAAGCTCTGTCTGGACCGGCTGCTGTGCACTCACCTGGCACACCTGGCACGAGGGAACAAAGACACCTTTAATACGATGACTGTAAAAAGAGAAGACTCAAAAGGCTACATTGGAAATATTTTAATGATTTTACAGACCATGAACTAGAAAAGCACTCAGAGAGCGCAAACCTCC
>JAPSES010000211.1:8808476-8819015 GCA_029822895.1 Maxillicosta whitleyi
CGGATCACCTCCAAAATTTAATCATCTGCTCCTTGTCTCAGAGCGAACATTTCCTGAAAATTTCATTAGGTTTGGTCATTAATTAACCGAGATACTGAGAAACAACTTTTTTGGCCCCATTGACCCCAATGTAAATGAAAAGTTCAAAGTGATCCAGAATCCAGGATTTCTTCCGGATCACCCCCAAAAGTTAATCATTTCTTCCTTGTGTCTTTGGCAACAAATCCTGAAAATTTCATCAAAATCCGTCCATAACCTTTTAACTTATGTTGCTAACAGACAAACAAACAAACAAACGCCGGCAAAATCATAACCTCCTTGGCGGAGGTAATTATATCTTAAGACTGTTTCTTAACCCACACTGTGTCTCACCTCATCTCCCATGTGTGGCTGATAGTCAAAGCGCGCTGGAGGACAGAAAATCTGGCTGTGCGTGTCCATAAACTTTAGCTTATCACCTCTGATGTCCATGGCATCTACTGCTCCCTCCAATAAGTCCAGACCTTCATGGCGAGAAGTCTCCAGACTATATTCTGCAGATAGGTAGGTTCTCATGGTGCGTGCCAGACTTGCATGGTAACCTAAATCACAACACTAATGACAAGAAATATATTATACGGTGTAGTAATTGTAAACTCATTAATTCCCTATTTTAATGCTATGAGGCTAAAGAAGAATTTCTCTCAATATTTGCCATATTTTGGCTGGATGTGACTTACATCTATCATATCCGACACATCGTGGATATAGTATTTGGCCACCAGAGCATTGGTGGCTGCCAGATTGAGCAGATAGTCGTTGCGGGCCTTTGTGCATTTCAGCTTGTTTTCAGAGTACTTGGCTTGTCTCTAGGGAGAAAAAAGAAGACACAGTCTCATCAGTGCAGGATGTAAAATGGATTCCTAATGTACTAAAAGAATGCATTACCACATTAATCCGATTATATCTTGTATAATCAAGTCAATACATAACACTTTGTAGACTTAACTTCATCTTTTATGTTTTTACACACTCAAGACACAGATTATTTGCAGTACTTCAAAATATATAATGTACATTTGTTATAAATGACAGTAAAGTTCATCAATCAAAGGATCCATTAAAACACACCTTCTCCTTCATTTTCTCCATCTTCTTGACCGAGCTGCGCCGTTGTGGACGTTCATCGTGACCGTAACGCAACAAACCACTGCTAATGTCGTTGGATTTCCCGATGTGCTTCTCCTCCTGTTTCTCCGCCTCCTTCAGTTTGTTCTCAGCACTGAGACTCTCCGTATGGTACATGTGGTACGTCTTCATCACCTGAAAGAGTACACAACCAAACAAACTCCAGGTGACGTTGGCTGACTTTGAGAAGGAATATCCTGTGACTATGTGAAAATAAAAACCACGCATTTTTATAATTCAGTGTCTGAATAAAAATATAAGCAATAATACAAAATATATTAAAGAAATATATTAATATCTGTCAAATTTCACAGTGTGGTTATGATATACAGTAAAGTTATAAGTAATGCCAAAGCTCATACTGGTACTGTCATGCTTTGTTTGGTTATGGCTCTATTGAATTAAAATCAGTGTTGTTTTACATAAAATACATGAATAAAAGTAGTAAATTCAGATGTTTCATTCCTATAATGGGTCTTCAAATAAAATAACTCCAGAATAAAAGTAGTAAAATTGTACCATGTTTGACTATTGTTAAGATTTTTCCACTAATAAAGAAAAATTACGTCAAAAATGTTAGTTGCTGTCATTTCCCAGAACACGTCTTGGGTCATAATGTAAATTACAAGAATTAATGATAGAATGGGTTTTACTCAAAATGAATGTTTTGTCTGCACATTACAAAACATTCACTTTTCAGGTTATTTGTAGTGCAAGATTTACAAATGTATTATATGTATGTGCAGAAACTAATGCATGAGTGTAATAATACTTTATAATATACAACTGACTAGCAGTTTTTCATTTGTTTTCAATTCATGTCTTTAAAAAGTATATAAGATTTAGCATATTTAATCTCTGAGGCAATTAATTAAAAAAAAATGTAAACCAGTGAAATGACAGTCACCATATAATTTAATATGATGATAAACTATAATAAATGCTTACATTTAATCCAAATCTAAAACACTTACAAAATGCTTTAACCCATAAAGACCCAGTGTGACTTTTGTGTCACTTCCCAAATTAATTTTTATCTCTATTTAACCTTTCCTAGATTATTTATCCCCATTTTATTATAATTTTATCCACAGCATTTTGCATTATTTCAGAGAAAATTGTCTATTGTCCAATATTTTATTCACTGATCATGTAGATGTTCATCAAAGCTCAGATTAAAGTTCAGGGTTATTACATCAAAAGCAGAGGAAACTGAAGAAAAAGTGGCTTTTTCAGTAAAATCTATCATTAACTGAACATAAACGAAGTGTGTCCATCCATTGTCATTGAGCCAATTCCATGAATCAGTGTTATAGAAGATGACGGTGTTTCCATAACAACAGACCCTCTGAACATTTAAATGGGTCATATCTGATGACCATGAAAATATGACAAACTGCACTTTACACCAATTATTTACATGTATTGATAGGATTAGTGGATTAACAGTTATTAAACAGTTTAGATCAGTAGATGCTTTTGGTAAATGGTGGACATTTGGGTCTTTATGGGTTAAGCTTGACATTGTTTTTATCATTATACCTGTTGTAAATATTCATCCTCTCAATTTCTGAAACATCTGTAATAATCATTTTAAACCACAAGTAATGTCTGGTTTCTTCCACTCTCACCCAGAAAAAAACTGCCTTTAAATTACAAAAATAATGATTTGACATTTATTATGATAACTGTTGACAACAACTGATGTGAATATTTTACCATGTTCAAATCAACAGGAATTATAAGTCCTGTATGTGTGATGGGACCCAGTGTTTTTGTCCATTTAAAGACAATTCCAATGAAGGTTATTTCTGTGACTTATTCAGTATTAATCTGTGTATTTTGCTGAAACCTTGTCCAACTGTTTTGCACAGTTTGAACACTCACAAATACATGAATAAATTCAAGGTTTTCAAAATAATTGTCCACACTCACATCAGTTTGATGTTTGCCTGCTGCATGAACTGAAATTATGGCAGAATGTTTTATTCATTCCACTTGTAAATGTTAGGACATTCATTGATTACAGCAGTTACATTTGAAGAAGCTTGCAGATAAACTGAATTTCTTGGGCTGGAATATGTCTGTAGATGTTTTTGTGTGTCTGTCTTTAATGCATTCTTGAAGGGAAAAAAAACAGCAATAAGCACTTCATGTGTTTTTTTGTGTTTTTTTTTTTTTTTTACTACAAGGGCCTTTAGTGGCCGTTTGCTTCCTCTGCTCCTCTGTTTCCTCTCAGCAGCTGCTTTCATGTGTCTGCTGCTTCTGACAACCACAGAGCTTCAGATGAGTTTGTCACAAATTAAACTGAGATTCAAACACCCTGCTATTCTTAAAAAGATCACAGAGGAATGTTTAACTCTTAATCCATACACAGTGGAATTAAACTAACATCTGCTCCTCCATCACTCACTCCCAACTTCCGGTTGCCTAGCAACCCAGACTGACACTGATGTGGAGAGAACGGTGTGATCGATAAGAAGGAGAGAAAGGAGGTTACAAAGTGACAGTGAGCAACCGTTCCTGCAATACGTGAAACAAGAAACTATTTCCACATGAGACAGTGCCGATCAATAGCAGACACCGACAGGCAGGAAAAGATAGATTCAGTCATCATTAATTTTTCATGAAACACATAAACTTATCATAAAGACAACTAGTACTAGTTTCATTCAAGTTACGTAACTCATCTATCCTAAATATTAACAGGCTGCTGCAATTCCTTATGCTGTGTGTGTGGGAGCTGCAGATAGACATTTAATAATGCATGAAGCACAGTGAGGAAAAATCAATATCAGTAAAGCAGCAAAGTGCTGTATAATGTTACATGTGAGGATGTCTCTCGCATGGATTATATCACACAAGTATTTGTACTTGAAATCTATTTATGATGCAGATGCAGATGCAAACAGCCTTTTAAAAACCAGCAAATGCTGATCACAGGTCACTGACATACTGTACACACATGACAGAATGTCTATGTGTTCAAGAGTTTTCTATTATAAATAATTCATTATTTTACTTTTATGTTTTATTTCCTAAAAATCATACCCAGTACGATCCTACAGAATCTCAATATTTTAAAGAGAATTATATATCTGACATAAAAACTTTATGGAAGCTCCTAAACTTCAATGTAATTATAGTTTGGGTCACAATCAATTTTACAGCCCGATGATAAATGTGTCTTAAGTACTAGATGAAATACTGCTCCATGTTTTAAATATCTTTGATTGATCACCTACAGTATTTACCCAATAACTTCTTAGATATAAAATAAATGATTAAATGTGGAGAAAGTGGCTAAAGGCAGAGCTCATCACATTAGTTAAAATGTATAAAATTTCAGGAATATCCAGCTTCTGCATGTGTTAGTATATATCCCTTTGTGTCATTTTTCTGCTGAATAAATACATAGATTATGAAATCCCTGAAAACAACCTGTGTGGTGGAACTGCATCCCACAAACAACATCAGAAATCAGTGCGTTAGTATGATTTCCTCAGCCAAGCAAAGAGACATTTGCGCTCAAAACAAACAGTTTTCAATCTTTACCAGAAAATGAAGTTTTATAAGTGAAGGTATGATGTGTAATGGTGCATTTGAAAGTATCTGTATATGATTTCTGTATGAAGGTGCAACACATAAGAACACACGGACAACATTTACAATATCACACAAACAGATGTGCCTGATTACATGCAACATTAGCTGAACATATTAGAGCAGCCCATGTTTACTGTGAGCGCGGCACACCTCTGCAGCACATACTGCTGAGTCTGCTTGAAGCACAGCCAGGGGCAAGAACACTCTCCCCTTCAACTGATGTGGAAATTCAGTGGGAAGAAGAATGCAAATTTTCTCCTTTCATGACCTCAGGAGAAGGAAGAAGCGACCTGTTAGAGGCTGCACTGCTGATAAGGCATATCTGCTGTGTGCAGTGTCAGGCCAGCTGCTTCACTGGCTACAGGTTCAGGTCTGGCTCAGATTTAGGATTGATGAGCTACACGCAGCCAAGACAGGGAAAAGGGAAGCAGACTGTCTGGTTCAGACAGAGAAAGGTCAGAGAATAAAGGAGAATATTGGTTTAACTCACTGTGTAGAGCTCATTGGTGACTTTCACTAACTCCTCATGCATCTGAACTCCAATATCTTTGCTCTGTGAAGGAGAAAAACACAGGAAGGTTTTAGACGCAACATAAATATCACAGTTATAAACAAAGGAGACATTTCAATATATGAGTCTTACTACTTTCTAAATGTGAAAGGAAGAAGGCTGTGTGCCAGTTTTTGTATTTTGAATGTGAGGGATGTCAGCAGGCATTGAAATGCTGTCATTTTTCTCCACTAGAAAAGATCTAACACAATGCCCAAAGTGCACATGCAGACAAAAATAGAACTGTGCAGTAACGGCAGAACATTTCCCAGGGAGTTGTGTCACAGTTTCAGCTCAGTTACAGGGGCTAAGAGCCTATGATGAATTGGACATGTCCCATGACAGGGCTTATAGCCCAAGAGGAGGAATGGGGCCAGTGGAGTGTGACTCTAGAAATCCTGTTGAGGGGATATGGAGCGATACTTAGCCCAATCAATCCTGTTTTTTGCCACCTCTCAGGGACCACTTGTCAACACAGCAACCTAGCATTTTCACATGTGACGAGAATTAAAGTTCAAGACAACTTGTACATTTAAACTTTGACTAAACAAATGCCCGGGTTGACTCATTCCCGCCTCACATGTGTAATTTATTAGTAGCAGACTGCACTGCAGCTGAACCTGAATGCTACACCATAACAGGATTATTGTTTCAAAGAACTTAGTTACAATTTCATCTAACTTTTTTCAGGCGGAAACATTTTTCTCCTACAAACAGTTATTAGTTATTTTCTTCATGCTGACCACAAACCATCCCACTCTCATTAAGTCTCTGATCATGACAGTTCAGAGCCCCCTCAAGGGCATAAATTATTGGAGAGTCCTGCTGCTGTCAAGCGATACTGATCTAGAATCCCCAAAGCAAATTGTTTATCACAGCCTCTTAAATCGCAGGCTCTCCACCACCATTAAATGTACAAGACATTAAGCTTATACCTTATGAGGTGTGACAATAAAAGCCCTAAAAGAACAGTTTGTATTAAGATCAAATTACAACAATCTCACTCTAAGTTACGGAATGGGCATTTAGAGTATCATAAAAAGGCTGGTCTT
Source organism: Maxillicosta whitleyi (assembly GCA_029822895.1). Lineage (NCBI taxonomy): Eukaryota > Metazoa > Chordata > Actinopteri > Perciformes > Neosebastidae > Maxillicosta > Maxillicosta whitleyi. Next base: position 8,814,852 of record JAPSES010000211.1, read on the forward strand.
CTAAATATCAAATAGTATGAGTATAATATTTAGATAAACAGCACACAGCACAAATGATGCTGCCATTAAAAAGACAAACTAATATTTTTTTGCATCATCAGTGAAGCTGTTAATTGTGTTCAATTTGTATTGTGAGGCTAAAATAATAAAATTTTAAGTAATAAAAACAAAATGATTGTTCGGAGTGTGATTAAACTTAATTATCTTAACTTATCTATCTTAAAAGTATGTTGCACAATTCTCTTACAATAGCACCTACAGGCAGTAGACTATACAACCACATGGCATAAAACATTAAACAGACACACATTACATGCCCTGACGTCTGCCTGTTACAGTTCATACTCTTGTAGGTGTGGGGTCAACGTTCCAGCTGTGGGTATCAGTCATGCAATCTGTGTGCATTAGTAATGGTCTGTGTTACGCAGCCTCATCCATTTCATTTCAATTCTGACCTTTTTGAAAAGTCTGATGACATCCTCGCCCACATGAGCCAGGCGGACAATGACGTTGTTGTTGTAGATGTCACTGAGCGTGGCGTGGTCTCTGCTTTCCCGCCTGGTCTGGTCCAAGACCAAATACCAGCAGTTCACAGTGGATAAGAGGTTTTGGTCCTTTCTGAAACAGATGATGTGAGCCTTTTTAAACACATCTACAGGTAGGAGGATGCGTTCACTGGGGATTAAAATAAACTTTCAGTATGAATATTATATTATACATGTATTTTCATGTTTTAGCCAACACATATTACAACAGTTGGATGAAATTCTGTGTCAGATAACACACACACACACACACCTTGGGGAGCATTATCACATCAAAGATTTTTTTTTTTTTTTTAATACATTTTAATCCAACCAGTCAGCACACAATGTAAGATTACTGAATCATGTATCTGGTATACCTGCTTAAAGAAGAAGAGCAAGACTACGTACATACAAACATATCATGTATCACTTTCAAAGTAACTGTTGAGGAAGAGGGTAAAATATTCAGTCCTGATGACTAGCTCTGATCTAACAGAAAACATTTGATCATTCTGAATCATGCAATGCAAGTAGGGGCTGTGAAACAACCAATGAACTATTTTAGCAAAGCTGTCATCATTAGGTTTTCACGTGAGTTTTCTAAAAACAAATAATATCTTTCATGTCGTACTGGATACGAGCGCTATGCAGCAAAACACACTCTAAAACCTAATACTTGTAGTTGCTAAATCACATTAGCATACTTTACTTATTTATCTCTATCTTGTTAATTTAACTCATGTACTTTGAGTATTTTACTCATTTTCTCCTACAGAAGTATAAAACTAAGTTCATCACAGAAAACTGGATGTGGAACCTTATGTTCATGTATTGAACACCTTCTGGAGTCACATTCTGATCCAATTGGTGGCGTTAATTTACTTCTTTAAGCACCTTGAAGGAGGTTTGTCAACCGTCAAAAATGCCACAGTAGAAAAAGACACACGCCGCTTAGTTAGTTAGTGGCTGTCGATGAGCAGGAGAGAAGCAATCAAGTTTTCTGAAGCAACATGGAAGGTCATTTTAGACAGAAAGGAGCGTTAGGATTCTCAGAAATCGAAGAAGTAAACAAACACATGCTACAGTATTGTATTGTGACATGGACAAACACACTGATTTGAACCGCTGTTTACATGTCAGTTTAAGTTTCACAGAGCAGTCAGGTTCCACAGGTGCGTTTAAAGTCTTCCACCAATGTGGTTAAAAGTGTCATCAGTCCTAACACGTGTTTGTGGAGCGGCCATTTTGAAAAACCATGAGTCAATGTGGCCTTTTTCAGTCTAGTTTGGAAATCCTACTTATTCTAAAACTTTTGGCCGAGCTCTTCCTTGAGAAGGCCTTCCACTCTGATGATGAGAGGCTCTTGTGAAAAATAAAAACTGACAAAATTAAACAGAGATCCATTCCAAGTTAGATTAAAGGAATTATATATATTTTTTTTTTATTTTAATAAGCACACATAAAAATAGAATCATTATTTAATAACTTTAGATTTGATTTTGTTAATAAAGACCTAATATAAACAAGACAAATTTAAATACTCTTACTCAAACACAAACAAAACACATACAAGTACTAGTGTGGTCCTTTACAAATGGAATTATGCAATCTAAAACATTTCCCTGTGGTCTGCATTAACTGTAAATGCTGTCTGAATTCTTCATTAATTCAACTCCACAGGTCCATCTTCAACCCTATTTCTGAGTAATGACCTCAGAAAGGTCATTTTGAGTTCTGGCCTGCAGCTATCTCCGCTGATAAATGATCAGGTCAGCTCAAAAACTGGTGTCAAAGCGGTATTTATTGAAATCAAACCAGAATAAGCATGTCCGCAAAGGACCAAAACTTTACATAACCTATGAACTTAGACATAAAATAAATCCTAAAACTTATATTGCTCGACAACGTAAGAGCTTAGTGCCCTATCAGTTAAGGCATCCAATCTTCCCTTTTCACTCAGGCATCACTTTGCCTCCAAAAGTCTTCAGTTTCCTGTGTACAGTCCAGCACATTGTACGTTTTCAAAATAAAAGTCCAGGCAGTAATGCAAAGAAAATCAATAATGGTTCATCTTTAGATGCATAAATGTCCACGAATGAATCAGGTAAAGTCCATTTCTTTTAGCCCAAATAATAATGAGATTCAAATGAACAAAATAAAAATAAAAATTCAACAAATTCAAAGGTAAAACAGACAAGGTCATCTACATGACCCTTTAAATGCAAATGAGCCACTTCACACCCCACCCCCTCCATGTTGTTGGCTGTACTGCTCTGCCCCATTCAACCACTTGTGTTCATTAATACAAACAACTGAACATTTTAGATAATTGGCTCAAGCTTTGGACATATTTTCACTCTGAACGACAAATAATTATGTCATACTTGGTGAAATGTTTGTCAAAAGTCTTGAGCTTATATGTGCAAATGTCATGATGTAACTGGTTATAGACGTAACAAATTAAGAAGCAATTAAAACAGGTTGTAGAAATCCACTCAATTTTTGCTAAAATGAATATAATGATAGCTTTGTAGGACCTGGAGGGTTCAAATCAAACTTTATGAACTGTTAGGGTCCAAAGATACAAATAAATGAACCAAAGACTAATAAAATGGGTTTAGCAAATATGAGTCCTTTAAAACAATTTTAACATCCTATTCATTTCACTTCTTTTTCTACCTCCTTTCCTGTCTGAATGCATAAAATTACACGTGAACTGCTTATGTTTGCTGATTTTTACAATATTTTGCTTGAATAAAAAAATAACAATGTACATTAATTATTGTTTATTGTGCTTTCTTCAGTTATTTAAATTGCTTACACTTAGAAATATTAATTAACTAGTAGATATGAAGTTAACTGCACTTAAGACTAATAATCATGTTTACTTTCCTTTTTTGAGAGCAGCCGGTTTCCAATATTCGATTAAGAAAGATCAACTTATTTTATCAACGTATTTTTCAGTGCATGACTGTCAAGAAAACTCAAGAATGTTGTAAACTTGGACAAATATGAGTGAAAAACTAATATGACAGTCAGTGCTGCAGTTAAAATACTGTCTTTACAAGTGTTGGATTCATTAAAATGATGGAAAATCATTTTGTTGACCTGAAATACTACTGAAATACTACTTAAGATAAAACCACATTTTATATTAGATTTTGAGTCATAAATGCAGCAGTTATTTATTAATCTGTTTTAAGATGAGGTTGAGAGCGCAGCACGGGCATATTTTCTACCAACTATTTCCAAACTGTGATCATTTTTGTCCTTGGAGAACTGCTAATTAATTTATTTAGGGTTTTTTTCCCCTGCTTAAACTCTAATATTTAGCTGCAAAAGCACACGTTTCAACACTACAACCATGTACGTACGTTTTCATGTGGTTTGCTTAAATTTTTTGGTCATTTTTAATGTAATATTAATGAATGGCAACAGTGCTTTTAAAAATGATTCAATCCAAAGTCCTGGATGGTTGTTCATAATCCTTCATAATCCTTTAGTTTCTTCATTCTTCTCTAACACTGTATCAGTGAATTCTACTTTTCATGTATCTGGTTAACTTAAAGTGACACATAAGGTAGTAAATTCAAAATGTCATAAATTTAAAAGCCTTCGTATCAATTCCTATAGAAAG
>JAPSES010000211.1:8819115-8858992 GCA_029822895.1 Maxillicosta whitleyi
GGAAAATAGAGCCCCGCGGCTGTGGTTTATAAGCACTTTACCGAGACAGGTTTCATTTTGAATTTACTACCTTATGCGTCACTTTAATTTTTTTTGTCAAGTCTGAGAAGTTTTGTTTTGACACTGAGTTGAAGGAGTTGAACTCATGATGCCAAAGGTAGTCTTAAGTTCTTGGTATCAGCATCTGTTGCTTTTCCCTTTCATCCTTTTATTCTTTGATAAAAAAAAAAAAAAAAACACGAACAAGCATCTAAATCCCTTTGGGTCCTGCTTTCAAGAAGAGCAAGTGTTTGATCCTGGACATGGATCAGACCTGAGTATAACCTCACTGTAAACATTTGGCTGTAGGCCGCTTTAAACAAGAGGGCGTAGCATGTACAAAGGAGTGACGCAGTGCTCAGAACTGATCATAGGAGATGACAGAAAGCAGTTTTCTATCTGACATCCTACTAAAAGTACACGAATAACTGTCACACAATGGGGCTTCAACACTATACACAGAAAACACACCAAAACATTCTAATTTGTTGTATGTTGTCTTGGATAAATTGTCTTTTAACAGATACAAACAGTGACATAATCACATATTTGCTGATGTCTCTCTATTACACAAAATATTTCCTGACAATCTGACACGAGAAATGAAAGTAAAGGAAGGAACACTGATAATAAAGAAAGACACTGTGGTTTTTTGTAATTTAAAAAAAAAATTCACAGAGAGTTCAGAGCCAGATCTGAAACTCAACAAGAGCACACCATGTGGGATTATTAATGACAGAGACTTAGTGGGTCCATTGTAGTCTGAGTATGAATCTAGCCTTTGACAGACATATATAATGATGACCATTTAATGTGACGGGGGAGAATCTGGGCCAGAGGGGTGTAGAGGGAAGTCATGCAACGTGAGCTCCTACAGGGGTCTCCCCTCAAGGGAACGCTCCATTTATCAATGTCCCAGTGACGGGAGCTCACTGCCATGATTACGCTTTATGTCCAATTGGCCGGAGAGACTGAAAGGGAGATGGAAAACCTCCTCTGAATAAACCAACGTGTTTGTTACGCATGGCTGACAGAGCCAGGTCACATGAAAGAGTGTAATTCTACTTATCAATTAGAACATGTGAACAGGGCGATTGTATGCAGCAGGTTGAAGCAGAATCGACTTTAGAAAAACAATCTCATTCCTACTGTGTTTGATATTTTTTCTTTTCTTTTATTTGTGATCCCTAATTGTCCAAATCAACCGTATGGAAATGGGCAGCATATAAGAACATGATCTGAAAGTCAAATCAAGCTGCAGGCTGGTCAAAGCATCCAAGCAGTCATTTCTCCAAGTGCTTCAGGGTCTGTTTGTTTCATACACACACACATTTCCTTTACACAAACAGTTAAAACAATTTAAGTCAGTTGGAGTAAAACAGACCCTATTTCCTATTCCAGCTGGAACTCTGATTTATTTTATATGACCATTGAAAAAAAAATGTGAGTATTTGGGTAGCAGCCTAGCATGCAGTTGTTTGAGAATGGAAATGAAATGACAGCCACATATAAAAAATGAGGAGGGGGTAGATAAAGAGTCTGACCTAGTTGGGGGAAACAGCAGCCCGAGGCCGCAAGCTTCCTTGGCCCTGGCTACATCCCTCCTCTCCTTTGTGTTGTTTATCCCTTTTTCTTATTTCTGTCTCTGTCTGTGCCATTCTACTGATCAGTTGGAAGAGTGTAACAGTTGTTATTCAAACATGTCCTAGATTAATGTTCCAGTGCTTTACAGGCAAACATGTCGAGTGTCAAGACTCACTTAAAGTGCTGGTGCTCTCTGGAGGTGCGGATTTTGGCAGAGTAGCGCTCAGCCAGTTTATCCAGGCCTCTGGAGTACTCAAGCTGGAGCTCAGCCTTTCGACGGAAGAACTCCTGTAGGTCCTGCAGCAGCTGCAGCCGGGACTCTGACTGCTGCTCCAGACAACGGAACTGCTCCACCAGCTGGTTACGGATCTCTGCATATCAAAAAGGGAGACCACCTTCAGAATACTGTGACTCTCTAGAAGGCTGGGCTTACATGCTGGGCCGTACTTTTGCATGACAAACATTGCTGCGGGTCAGAAACACTTTAGCAGTGGGTTTTGTAAAGTATAATGTAGTATATGTGCAGATACAGTTGACCCAGCTGTGCATGCACTAATAAAAGAACAAAGTCCTCATAATTGGATAAAACCGAATGTCAAAGTGAATTTGGTCTGCTGTCTGTGAATGTGTGTGTGAGTGCAGTGGGAGGGATTGTGGGGGTGTCTAAATGCTGGGGTTGCACACGTGCATATGAGATGCATGTCTGATGATTGCAGCAGACAGCACGGAAAATATAAAATAGGTCAGCTTCTCAAAATGCATTGTGCTGAGAGAGCCTTCAGAGAAGTTTGTGTTAAAAAAAAAAAAAAAATCTCAGGCATTCTTTCGATTACAAGATTGCTGTGGTTTCTGCTTATGAGGTTTGCAAACTCACTGCTCCTTTTCTCAGTCTGAGAATGAGGACAGATTATGTTTTGGCCTAAATTTTATAAATATGGTTGATATTTTATTTGAAAATTCCTTAATACTCCAAAAATACATGTTTTATATTGTTATGGGAAAATCAATCTGTTCTAGTTCTTCACTTTGTTGACATGCACTGAGTTATTGTACAGATTCCACAGAGGGCATTGACTGTTACCTTTACTGCAGGTGATAAAAATGTCAGTGAAACAATAACATCTCCTTTATGACTCTACTTCAACACAGAACAGGAATATGTATTAAATTTAATCTGTGTACTATTTATTGCAAGATGCTCCTAAATAAATCCATTGGCCACGGAGTTTCTCAAAGTGTAACAATATAAGAATATGGTGTGAATTAGTGATGAAAACATGGCCAGAACCCTCTATCACAGCATATGGAATTTTATTTCACATTAAAAGTCAACATAAGGTAACTGCTCTGTAAATTCAACAATGAAATGGATTAAAATAACCATACTGTATTTCATTGTATTTCATTATTTTGTTCTTTTATGGAGCTTTAATACAAATAAAAACACTTCTTCATTAATTAAAAACTCAAATCAGTAAAACTAGTACTTTTTTTTTCTCAAAATGGAGGCTCCAAAACACTAATGATTTAAAAATACAATATAGTTTGTAAATATATTTTTCCGATATTTGAAGTAGGCAGTGACTTTAAACATAGACATGCTCAGCAAACCTATTGTCAAAATCACATTACCATGTAGAGTAGTTGTATTTGCAAAATTACAAACAGTAATATTAGTAGTATTTGCAGGGAAAATGTTAAGCCATCTCTCTGCTACTGGGACACATGTTGTGTACTCTCCTAAGTAGATGTGGGATCACAGAGTATCCAAAATAATACCAAAAACAAATGGTGATCTATAAACCCAATTTGAAATGAATTCAACCAATAGTTTTGCTGTTGGAGTGTTAACAATCAAACAAACCAAACCAAAAATAATACCTCTTTTCTTGGGGGCGGAGTAATAAATTATGATACGTCATAATATCTGTGTAAATGAGGAAAAAAATAATATCACATAACAGCAAAAAGCAGGTTTCGCAGAATCTGAAAACTGACATTAATCTGGATAAAGCCTTAGTTTTGGGCCTCTTTAATATATACAGACGAAGTGCATCTTCCATGTCTGTATGTACTTATCATTTCAAGAAACAATGACTCTGGTAACACAAACAGGATGCAGGAAGCAGCCACATATGTTGAGCAGTGTATCAATAATATATTGTAAGTATTGAGTAAGCACTGATGTACTGATCACTCATCCCACCCTGGTTACTAGGATACTTCTAACATTGATGGGAAATATAAAACAAACATCATCAGCTGAGGTCGACTAATAGTAGATTCTTTTTTTTTTTTTTAGATAAAATAGTAGATTTTTAAAGGCCAATATATTATTCATGTTAATAACACACATATCTGATGGTTGATAGATTAAGTAATATTATTACCATCATGAAAAATACAATATGTGTAGTTTTTGTTTAAATTTATTTCACACTGTGCAACTGTTCAACTTGACATCCACCAAAATCCACCAAACTTAACATCAAATTAATTAATAATTTACAGATAATTCTAGAATTGAACATCAAACTGACCACAGACATTTTGGTGACTCTAGGTACATTTACTGTGCTATTATTTTCCCTTAAAGTCAAAAATGCCACATGAGAAGCCTTATGTTTACTATCAGCAGTTATTGAAACCAAGTTTGGTTGTAAAATGTCCTATAGGTATCATTAATTCAAAACATGAATGCCAGATCTGTGATGCATTGTTCTGCTACACATTACATGTAATGAATAAAACAAAAAACATCTTCACAACTTTTCTTTATGACATATGGCCGAAAGTCATTAATTTTGTGGCATAAATTAGTAGACTTAGTAGATAACACCATGAGTCGTGTTCATTTACCAACCTTCTGGTGCGTCTGTATCTCAGGATTATGCACTCACACACACAAAGCATCACTCTAAATGAGGCAATAAGGAGAAGCAGCAACAGTGAGATGGCTGAATATTCCATTATGACAGACTGTTTCAACCATGCATATCATATAGCTGTGTAGTGAAAGGAACTTTGTCGAAATGTGTCAATGGAAAATATGTCCCAGTGAAAGAAAAGCCCTATTGTTTTGTTCTAAATGCTGTTTCTGTATCTAGAATAGAGGATTTCAAAAATGCCTCCCCTCACTTTGTCTGGGAGTGTGTGTGAGTACAAACGTGAATGAAAAGTCAAGACAGAGAATAAGAATGAAACAGACAGAGTAAATATGTAGTCCCTTGTTGTTTAGAGGTGCACCCCTTATGGTCCCCATAGTTGGCCAGTTGCTTGGTTACATGTCTCTGGAGGCATCTCAATGAGAGCGGACCAGTTCCCTGTTCTGACAGTCACAGCAGTCAGTCTGCTTAGCATAACAGCCAAGGACAAGGGCAACTTTCCCTGCTTCAAAATCCTCAATAAACAGGCCGTGCCGATGAACAAGACAGTAATCGAGTTCAAAATAGAAAGAAATGTCAGTGCGATGTGATCCTGAGCTAAAATAGACCATGAAACAACATAATTTGTTGGCCTATGTGACTTTAATCCTTTTTAATCCCTCAGTGACAGAGTAAAAAAAATGTGCAGCAAATCTAAATTGATTTAACTGCATAATTTTATCAGTGAGACATCAAATAGACTCATGATATTTGCATTCACTCTCCTGTAAGGATGTTATTTTTAGAACTTAAACTGTTACTAGGGACTGAGCAGAGCTGCACTACATTCAATGAATGATTCAAGCCTTCACAAAGTAATGCATAATTACGACGGAGCTGGCAAAGAGTTCAAGTGAATAATACACCAAGAAGTGGGGCTTTAAAAGTAAAGAGACTCCTTCCTGTCTTTTTATTGATGACACAACAGTGAGGATTTCCATAACTGAAATACAGAGTCACATGATACACCAGGTTCTCCGCTCGGGAACAGTGTTTGGCCAAAGTGAGTAAAATGTTCCACACCAAAGGCTTGAGGAAAATTCACTAATAGGATTTAACCCATTTGTAATGTTTGTTTTTTTCCTGACCCACACGGTTACCAAGTTGGTATGTTGTAGTGACGTTAACAAGCACTCTGAAGATAATTTAATTGCTTCCACACATCTCATGGTTACATTTAATCAGAGTTAATGCTCAGTTAACTTAGTGGGATTTTGTATCCTGTGATACACATATGCTGAATATGATAGAGTTGAATCATTAAAAATAAAGTCAGTCCACAGTTATTAAATAAAATATAATTTAAATCAACAGTCATTGAAATCATTATTGTCTGTGTTTTTGCCTTAAAAAGTCAAGAGCCTACTTAGACTCATCTATAATGAGCTGCATATTCAAAGAAACAAGCCATGCCACAGCATGTTTGTGGTGGCTTCATGCCTAGATCTCTGAAAAATCTTGCACTGAAATCCAGGGAAACTATTGGTCAGCGCTGCTGTGCTGTGAGTTGCCTGTTAGGCTCCTTTTTCTACTGCAGCAGAGTACCAAATATCACATAGTGAGGAGTCATTGTCACCACAGTTGCCTGCTCTGACTACAGTAGCCTTGCACAGCTATTGCAGTGGCCAGTAGCAGTCTCTGAGGCTGTGTCTGCTGTTAGCCATGCGTGGCTAGTCACATGTGGCCTAACCCAGACTGACACGTTGACACAATTTGGTACAAATCAAGCCTGTGTTCTGTGAACACTTGTCTTCTAGATGCAGTAATGGCTATGGTATGTCTTTGGCCTCACATTTCACTCTCACTCAATACAAATATTTCCTACAATCGGAAGGATCATTGTTAGTTCAAGCACAGAACAACACAATCCAACATGTATTAGATGGAATTACAAGCAGCTTGCATCTATATTTTGCAACACAGAACTATGAGTATGTATTCGTCAGCACAGCAACAGTCTGTCTCATACTGCATGTTACTAAAACACAGGCAACAAAGGTATTGTTTCCCTGCTGTCATGCAACCCTACCATTTGAAGGCAGTTTCAGTCAAAGCATTCTTTCACTAAGACGAACACACACTGAGGGGTGTGTCCACTGAGTGGAATGCATATCTGCAGTAAATATGGTGGCGATAGGACCGCCTAGTGTAAAATGCCACTTATGACAGTTAGGGTGTCATTAGACCGGCGTGTTTCAGTAGGACAGCACTTTTTTCAGTCCCTTAAAGAAAAGTGTCAGTGGTATTTGCAGATTCTATCATTTTTCTTCCATTGTGAAGACAAATATCTTTATCAAGTCAGTGTTAAGGTATACAGACTGAGCTGCACGGTCATGTTCCCTTAGCAACAACAATATTCAGATTTTATTACTGGGTCGATTTATACATCAGACTGAGATGTTTGTCTCTAATCAGATCAGATGGTATTGGGTATTATAACGTAATGCAGAGTATGAAGCATTACAATGGCATTCACTCATTTCATTTTCAGGTTTGGCAGGATGTTTAGGTATTCATTGAGGGTGGTGAACTAATGTTACTTATGCTCATGATATTCAGTATTAGGATAAGAATTTGAATAAGATTCCTGTTTAAAGAAGCAGTTCTAGTCACAAAAAACAAAGTCAAGCTATGACACAACAGTGTAAAATAACTGCTAAAAATAAATAATGATCAATGTTGAAACATAAAGCCATATATTTCATAAGGGACTCTTCCCCATCAATGAATCAGAGATCACATGCGACAATAGTCACAGATACAGGCCCAGACCTGTGAAGCTGTGAGCACAAAACACATGCCAACACACCAACAATTACTGTTCAAAGACAGCAGCCAACAGTTTGTTGAAATGTGGCATGTTATAAAATACTGCAAAGTGCATTAGGCTTGTGTCTGATTGAACTGCTGTGCAGTCAGCAAGTCAGCATTATTGGAGGCCAGTGTCAGTGTCAGTATAAGCCCCCGTAGCTCCAAAGTGATCTAAGCCCAGTTTGCAAATGAGCTTAAGATGTCAGCTTAAAAGCTTTTCCTGAAACTGAGAAGCGAGATGTAGCTGTGATGGTTCTTTCGCAGCCACAAAGTTGATGCAGAGACCAGAGAAAGAAAGAGAGAGAGAGAGAGAGAGAGAGAGAGAGAGAGAGAAAGAGAGAATGATAAAAATAAAGAAAAGAAAAACTGAACAAGTCAAAGGAATAAAAGGGCAACCATAAAGAGTGACTGGGTGAAGATAAACCACACCTGTCTGCAAAATCAGAATCCTACATTCTTCATTGTGCAGACACAGGCAGGTTCGTCGCGCCTCTGTGTATGTTAAACCACAGTGACATCTGCATCAATAAAATATTTAAACTAAAATAACTTCATTAACATCATTACAGTCTGCAGCATCACTGGGCTTTAAGACCATGGTCCTCTGTGCTCTAAAGGTTCTGTGTGTAAGATTTTAGGGTTTTTATGAGCTATATAATATTTATAATTGTGTTTTTAGAAGTGTATAGTTACCGTAACGCAAGAGTCACTGTGTTTGCTTTGCCTTAGAATGAGCCGGTCACATCCGTGCACAATATGTCTGAATGTGGACCAGCCTCTTAACTTAAGGAAGAAAACAGAACCACCAAAACCAACACTAGCTCTAACAAGTGTCCTTCATCCTTCATATGTTTTTTTTTTTTTTTTTACACTTTTATTAGCCACTCTAAAGGACTGGTTCAACTGGTTGAAATTTGCAACTGCACCATTCATTGCCATTACAGAACAAACTGAACCTTTAAAGCTAAAATATGGAATATTTCCACATTAATATATTACTTACTTTGTTGACTTGTGTACTTATTCAATATTTTTTTTTTCCCAATGAAGGGAATTCAGATTCAGTTTCATTCGTTATCTATCTGTGGGGTCATATCCTGTTTACTAAGTTAAAGATAAGGTAGGAGACCCTGGAAAAATGATTTGTTCAAGCTACATTTTGAAAATACACAATTCAACAGTCCAAACCCCTTTCTTCAGACTCCCCCCCAAAGCCACGCCTCCAGAGTACGAGAGTGTGCAATACTTGTTCCCGAGGGTTCACAGTGCATCACAGTGCATCAATGTCTGCCCCCAAAGAACCATGCATACCTCATTCATTCTCATTCTCATTCATGCCAACAAGCATTACCTCTGCATTCAGGTCTCCAGGTGTTCATTATTTTATTAGATTAAAAGTTGGACTGTTCACTTGTTATTTTCATACGTTTTCTAAGTAATCTGGGGCTACTAAGAACAGGTGATTGCAGTAAGACTGATGTCAGACTAACAGACCACTAAAGTTTGTTTTAAACGCTGTAATCTGTGCATTTCACTCTTATGTCTGTCAGCGGAACAACACCAATTCATACCTATCTGGCTAACGTTCCATTCCCTATTGATTTATGTTAGTGACAAAACGTTTGCCAGTTTACATCCTAATACAACTATAGCCAAACCCTGGCTGTTTCCTGTACAAGTGCTCCAAACCTCTGAGAACATATGATTTGTGCACAAGGGGGGGGTGGGGGGGGGTCGGGGCAAATGGTATTTAAGTTTAATAGACATATCACCAATCAATCATTTCGATGGGCTGGTTAAAATGATTGGATTGTGTTTTTTATTTCAGTCCTGTCCATTCCACAGGAGACAACATTGTGTTTGCATTTAATTAATTGCTTGCAAATGGGATTTGAAGGGGATTGTAAGCAATATAGTAAAAAATAAATGCTCCAGGAAAACATGTCCTACCCTACCTTTAACTTGCTATTCAGGTTACTCACACACTTACCACATATAAAACCAATAAAACTGTTAGCTACCAACTGATTCGCCCTGTAGTGAAATGCTTTTACTGAGCAATGTTTAGGGCTTTTAATGCCAAAGGTACTAACAGATGCACTGCAACATGTGATTGATTTTGTTTTGATACAGGGGCATACTGACAGAAAATACATCATATGCATTTAACAACATCATCTACTATATTATTATTCTTTTTTTATTATTATTAATTATTATTCCTAGTGACAGTGTATATCCTGTGTTTTTAATGGATTTGAGACACATTATTAGTTGCAACTACCCCTGGATTTCATTTGTGTTATGGATAGAGATGCATACTGGAATATGGACAATAGGTTCCCAAAATTAACTTGTAATAAAAGATAAAGTCCTTATGACTATGGCAAAGTTACTTATTTTCTGATTACATACTGTTTGAAATTAAAATTAAACATGGCTAATAAGTTTTTCATCTGTGGTCACCAAATCAGTCTTCCTCAGAGCTTCTTTACTGTATCAAACCTGGAAAGCCGGTTATGTTAAAGGATATAATGACATGACATAATGCAATATGTGACCTGTACATGTTGAAATGTGCAGGCCTGGGTCATGTTCTTTCAAGTGGTGATAACTATGGCCAGTGGATTCACAAAGAGCTAAGCCAGAAGGCGATGCACTGAAGTGTTAATTAACACTTCTTGAAGTTGTGTCTGAATGGGTGAGAAGATAACTTGCCCACATACATCCTGTAATATCTGCTCTGATACACTGACAGTCCTCCTGATTCTCATCTCTCTCTCTCTCTCTCTCTTTCTGGGTGGTTTATCCAGTCACATATTTAGCGGCAGACAGTAAAATCCTTTCATGGTTCATAATTCATACAGACAGCATACATTATTTATGGACTTTCTGAACTGTTTGCTGTGTGACCTTCTAAAGCATTCCCTTTTTTTCTTTCTGCTATTACACTCTGTCCTCGAGTGTCAGGAAATTATTGACTCATCATACTGTCTTTGGAAATGACACGAGAACAATATAATTCACTTTGCATTTAATGATATAGTGATGATCGCTGTCTGAGTTTTAACCACTTTCCTGCGGAAGCACTGATAAAATCCAGCTGTCTTAAACTACTCCCTGTGTGAGGTGCATGACCTCCAGTCTTTTGGAAAGATAGTCCAAGGTGAATCGTTGCATTCCCTTGTTGGGTGTGCAGCATTAGGGCAGCCTGGCATGAACACCAGCTGCACTTTGACACAATAATGTAGCTTCAATGGACACATGCACTGGTATTGCTAGGGCTCTGGAGCTCACATTGATTACTATTGTGATATTCATCTTAGAGAAACTGCTTCAACCAAGTTCCATCCCCCTTTTTTTTTTTTTTTTTTTGTATCATCATATTCCTGCAATAATCTACATAGTCTGGCTGAATGAGTCTGATTTATGAAAACAAAGGCATGATGCACAGGGATATGTTCACAAAAATAAGCATAACTATACAGTCGTCCCACCCCATAGTATTGCTCACTGAAAACCCAACAAAGCTTGTGGTAAAGTTACGCAATAGTGGCTTGACATACTGCATCATAAAAATACGTCCAGGCCTGCACGTTACCCACCTTTCACTTGAGTCTCATATTCGGCTATAATCTCTTTGTCCTTCTTGACTTTCGCATGAGATGACATTTTGAGGTGGATGAATTGTGCAATCCCCCTCGCGACAATCGGCGCCTCTTTCTCTTTCTCTTTTTTTTTTTTTTTTTTTTTTGCCTCAATGCAGCGGCTGTCCGTCTGCAGTTTCCTCTCGTAGTTGAGCAACAATCAGATGCGAATCATCGCCTACTTGACTCAACTTCAGAGATTAAACGCACTTGAGGTTGTGCGATGTTGCGGCGTTGCGTTCAAGGCGACGTCGATTTAAAAGTGCATGATGATCCCCGCTCCTGACCACTCCTCTATACCAGTACTCTTCACTGAACCGCAAAACACTTCACGTTTCATATACATTTCACAAAGCCTGAGGGGGGGGTAAGCTTCGAAAAGAACAGCCTATGTAGCAGCGTCGGCGGTAATGGATCACAGCTCCTTCTGCACAACACTGTCCAGCCTCTCTCCCTCTCCCTCTCTCTCTCTCTCTCTCTCTTTCTGTCTCTGCAAGTTCAATGCTGCTGCAGAAAAGGCTCAATGGATGTGAAAGTCAATCTGAGACTCCTCCCCCATCCCCCCTCCCTTCTTCACCACTTTTCTTCTCACGGATGATTTAATATTCGGAGTGAACTGCTGTGCAAACCTTTGGCAATAACAGACATGTTGTTAATCTGAGGACTATTTAGCTTAATAGTGATCAGGTTGTGACAGATCTGTTCCCACATGTAAAGCAGAAAAACTGCACTACACAATGCTGAGTGGGTGGTTATGGTATAAAATGATGAATAAAACAGTGTGTGCCAGTACTCACATATTCCACTTATAGTTTATATTGATTATAAACAACTAAAATATAGAATTTATTATGATACAAGCTATTAAAGCATTCTGGATATGAATGGAAGAAAAAAGGGTGTGATTTAACCATTTAAACCCTAAGCCTAAAATGGTCCACCTGGAGTTTTTATTATTATTATTATTATTATTATTATTATTATTATTATTATTATTATTATTATTATTATTATGAAAAGGTTAAATATGCTTGCCCATTTCTTTCAAAATGTACCAATCATTTACAATTTACTGCAGGTTACAATACTGCTAAAACAGCTTCTTCTCCAGCTTCTAGAACAAGTGTGAGTGAAATGTCCATACAATAAAAGTAAAAATTAAACCTATGATGTCTCAAGTTCCAGACACTGAAATTTTCCCGACTGTACAGTGAAAGTCACAGCCATCCAAGCTGCATATGCGTAGGGTGTGTCAGTGATGATTCAGGTTTTAAAGAAGTACACCATTTCACCTGTGAAACACAAAATGGCCGTGTATCACTTCATGCTTCTTCCTCCTTCTTGTATCTCTTTACTTAATACATTTGAGTAGTTTTACGGGAGGATTTTGAATTAACAACCTGCTAATGGTTCTTGGATTGTTCTAAGTTAGAACAGTGCACTTCCTTCAGCCTATTTCTGTGCAGATTGTATCCTTATCTGTAAATGTGAAATGGGCAGACAGATCATTTTCAGGAAATCTGTAGACTACCGTCTGACTGTGACAAGGGCTAACGCTGGAAAAGAGCCCAGGAAAAAATCTGCAGGAGAGCCGTTCAGTCTCACCAAGCAAGCTATGCTCCAACTTTTAATTTCCTGAGCTTACTCACCAATCCTTGCCCTTGGCCTTGGGAGTGAACCTAATAAAAGATTGTGTGGGTTTTAAAATAATGGAGAAAAATTGTGTGTTTATGATATAAGCCTTATTTATCATCACTACATTTACCAGGAAAAAACAGGGCTCTTTTGGGGAAAATGACAAAGATCCCAGACTATAGCCTGTGTAAATGTATTCACACATTTATATAATGCAGTTCATCGCTGTAGGCTTCCACACCTAAAGGCAACAAAGAGAAACCATTTAGTGTCACTTGAATGTTTTCAACCTTCACACGCCAACGTTGGCCTCTGACAATAATGTCCACCATAGTGTTAGTATTAGGACATCAGTAATTGGGAAATTTTATATATACAGACTACAACAGTTACAACATCACTTGTGTATTAAATGCAGGGGTAGGTTTTGTGACATTCTGCCCCAAGCTGTTTGATTAAAGATTGCTTGATTCTATGGAATAAGCTACTTATATGGTTAACAATTAACATAATAATAGTGTCACCAAATCACTTATAATGACTGATACAACTGAAATATTCCCTTTCTTTGGGAATGATCGAGACTATAACCAACATCAATCCCATTTGATCCTGAAGAATAAAATGGAGAAAGGTGTGGTATTTTGCTTGTTGATAGACCGTTTATTAAATTGTAAACTTCTCAGAAATGAGATTAATAAAGTACATATTATCTTTATTATGGAACAAATAAACATCAAAGACATATGCTAGAGAAATGTACCTTGAAAACGTTTCGACAGGTTAAAATGATTAGAATCCTTACTTGTTGTCAACTTACATTAAGATGTAGGCCTAATGTGAACAGAATAAAATGCAGATAAAACATTTGATATTACTATACATGACGCTCACATGTGAGATAATTTAAAACAGGAAAAGTTTGAAGGATACTGTCCAGGGCCTGGACTGCTTCATTATTTGTAGTAAAATGTAGTAGGAACTGAAGTTTGTTTTTGTTGCTGCTCCGATCATATAAGGTGGTGCACACACTGGTAGCCGCATGCTAGTTGTAGATCCTGTTGCAATGTAATCCAGTGGTGTTTACTATTTACGTTCTTTAAAATAAAAAGTGTTTCGTAAACCAGTTTTTTATCTAGTCGTATGGTCCTCGACAGTGTGTCTTTAAATACCAACAAAAGCTGAACAGTAACATAATCGTCTAAACGTAATTACGTTTATTATTGATTTTTGCTAAATATAATAATACTAATAGCCTTGATATTATTTAACACTATATAAATATTATCTGCAAATGTGTTTTTATGTTATTTTGTCAGAAACCGATAGGACAGCATAGATAACTTCAGGGTCTAATATATTTTTCCAGTCGCTGGAATGTGAGTATAGTACAAGTCTACCCTCTGGTGGTACTTGAACGCAGCACAGAAATACAATACACATTCAATAAAAAATAACTGCCATATTTCATCTATGTTATCATAGTTTGATAACTGTTTATTCACACATTATTGTCGTGGATTTTGTGCATTTCCTTGAGATCTTTGGTGCTCACGTATCATCCTTCTACACTAAAATTATATTTACTCATCCGTTTGTAACACTTTTTTAATATTTGTGAGCATAGTTGTGTTAATTGATATATTTGTAAGCACTCAGAAACCATAATTTCAAGGCTATTTTATTTTTCAAAACTTGACACTCACAACATGTCTTAACATATCCAGTCATAGTTTATGAAACTTACAGAAGTCTGCATTTATTTGTTTATTGCATTTCATATTATTTATATATTAAAACTTGTTCTTTCAAATAAAGTAGGAATGTTTCCTTAATCTGCAAACAACAGTATCTGTTATGTCTAATGGCACTTTGAGGGTTTGGAGAGGTTTATCAGAGGTTTCAGTACAGCAGTATCAGTGTGTCAGTGTGACACTTACAGTAGTCATCTTGATGTTGATAAATATAGATGTTTCACAATCTTACAGTAAAATCTAATGTTTCCATTAAAAGCTTCCCTATCAACAAAGCCTCAGGGTATGAATGACACATTGTGAAACCTATGCCCTGACATTAACCCTTACTAAACGAAACACAGCTCTGAACTTTCATGATGTCACTGCTATGAAATGTTCAGCCAAGTGACTGTGTGGTTGTGTATGAATTACACACAACATACTTCAGGAAAATGGAACAATGTCAAACTGAAATTTAAGAAAAATTAAAATAAGTAGGCTAACCTGTTATCTTTGGAGTTTAGTAACTTATGCGTGTTTTGTCACCATGTCACCATTTTGTGGTGTCTGACACTGTCTCCTGTAGGATATTGTGCAACACTTTGTGTCAACAGCCACTCCTTTCCACGCCCACTGAAAAGGAGCACTTAAAGTTGAGCTGGGTTGAGGATATAAGTGGATTCCCAGTGGCTATGAAGTAAATTATCTCAGAGACAGCAAGAGAAGCACGCTTTGTGAAAACATGTTATGGACAATATTCTTACTGCTTGGACTGTTTGTACTCATTCTAATTTGGTCTTCTCGCTCAAGGTAAAGACATTACTTTATGTATATTTTTTTGTAAATGTTAACCAATTGGCAAAGATTCATAGATATGAGATATTTTGTAAAAAAAAAAAAAAAAAGTAATATGGTATGGGTATCCATTTAGAAAAGCTATATGAATGTTTATAAGAGTAATAATAATGATAATAGTAATTTCAATAAATACAAAGTTCAAGTTTAATACTGCATAATAGACAAAAGAACTGTAAATGGTATAAACTCACATACTTTGATCATAATATATGCTGTTACCCATAAAATTGGGATTAAATATTTTTATCTCTTCAAATGAAATAATTGCAACCATGTGATTTATTATTGACAGATTTAATTTAACTGGGACTCAATATGTAGTTATTGGAACTGGTCAAAGGTGATTACTGGTGTGTATAAAAAGGAATAAAAAGAGGAATGAGTATGAAGTCAAAATTAACCCAACTTTATGGGCAACAGTTTATTATAAGGAGTCTAATACCTAACACTGCAAATAAATAAAATCTTACCAAGTGTATTTTTCAAATTTTTAGCCAAAATGTCTCATCACGCTTAAAATAAGACATAATCACCTGAAGAGTAACTTTTCAGTGATAAGAATTTATTTTTAGTCAACAGACCTTGAAAATCTTATTTCAAGATATCTTACCAAGATAAATGTCACTTGTTCCATCAGCAGATTTTATTTTTTTTAATCTTGAATTAAAACTGAAACTGACTTATTTACTTATGTCTTACTTTAAGTGTGATGAGATATTTTAACTAGAACTGAGAAAAATACATCTGGTAAGGTTTAGATTTTTGCGGTGAGAACACGTGATATAATCTGATATAATCTAGGCCTATGTGTTGTGTATCTTTTCAGTTGGTTTCTTTGAGCATGACATGTTTTTACTTCCAAACCTACTTGTTGAAATACAGTATTTGAATGAACAGAATGTACATCAACCCACTCTGTGTTTTTTTTTTTGTTTGTTTCTTTGTGTCTTTTTCTTTTTTTTTTTTTTACCTGACAGACAGAAAAATGAGCCTCCTCTAGACAAAGGACGTATTCCGTGGCTGGGACATGCCCTTACATTTCGAAAAGATGCTGCAAAGTTTCTGTCCAAGATGAAAGAGAAACATGGGGATATTTTTACAGTAAGTTCCCGCAGAGTCAGTGCACCTATGGTGAAACATTTATGTCCACATCAAAAAGAGCATTTTGTTTTCGCAAATGTGATTATCAAATGAAGTGGGTGAGTGTATGAAATAATTTGAAAGAGAATAGAGGTTTTACATGGTGAGAGCAGTGTTTTTATGGACATTAAGAATATGCACTGACAGGATAATAATACCCTGTACTGGTTTACATCCAAATGAATATTGAATTTGTATTTTTTTTTTTTTTCACAAATCATCACCATTTTTCATCCGTGCTGAACAAAACGTTTCACTGAATAAACCCACCAGCAAAAAATGGATTTGATTCTAATTTAAAGAAAATGAAGTAAAGATTTTTTTTAAGTCTTATTACAACAGAAGCTTGCATGCACATTTTCACATTAATACGCTCGTTTTTCTCTCTCCAGCTGCGTGTTGCAGGGAAATATGTGACAGTGCTGCTCGACCCAGACTCCTATGACGCTGTACTGTATGACTCAGTTTGCTTGGATAACACTCAAGGCAAAAGCCGGTTGCTGAAACAGATCTTCAGTCTGCAGCTGCCAAACATAGACTCCACATCTGAAAGAAGATGGATGGAAGAGTAATTAGTTCATCTTTTATTATAAATCTGATTAATACCAAATAATAATTTTTTAAAAATCAGGTTAAAGTGGGTCTTGTAGATTTTAACATTGTTTTTGTTCTGTTCAGGCATTTTCAAAGTCACAGTCTTTCACGGCTCAGTATGTCCATGAACACCAACCTCCAAAACCTGCTGCTGAATGACTGGAAAGGCTGCAACCCCACAGAGTGGAGAGAGGAGGGACTGTTCAGCTTGTGTTACAGCCTGTTGTTCAGGTGACATGACATTAAAAGGATGTAAAAGATTAGCTCGAGTTTAAATGTTGATAGCATCAAGAGTGACACACCGTTTACAGTACTGATTTCGTTGTGATTTTGTTGTCATTCAGGGCGGGGTATCTTACATTTTTTGAGAGGAGAAATGATGTTACTGCAGTTTACAAAGAGTTCCGCAAGTTTGATGATCTTCTTGCCAAACTGGCTCGCTCTTCACTCAAGCGAGGTAAGTTATGAAAGACTGCATCATCTTCTTTTTTTTTTCTTTCCCTGAATACACTATTATACTACACAACTATGCAGGTACAGCAGTTGAATTTATATTCTATCCTCAACAGATGAATATAGAACAGTCACGTCAGCTCGAGAGCGACTGTGGGAAATTCTGTCCTCAAACTGGTTGAGTGAAGAGTCAGAGTCAGAATCCTGGCAACAGAGCTACCGGCGGTTTCTGCAACAAGAAGGAGTGGATGCTGAAATGCAGACGAGAGCTTTACTGATGCAGCTGTGGACCACACAGGTGAGATGTGTTTAATTATCACTAAACCACAAACACAATGTCTCACTGTGGAACCAAGGCACACAAACCTACCACACCCAGATAGCACGCTTAAATTCCACTGCATGGTGTTCAGCCCACCAACAATACACAGGTCACAGTGGATTCTTCTCTGCCAGCTAGTCAGAGCTACATGCTGGAACCTGTTACACAAAGGAATTCTTGGCAGTTTTGATTATACCATTTGGTTTCCATGACATCATTCGGTAAGATTAGTATCTGCATAAGTCATCAGTTTGTAATAGCAATGTGTTAGACACTTGGAATCATTTCCTCTTTTTCCCTTACTCTGTTCCAGGTTCACATACCTCCAAATTAATGCAGTCAGTCAGGTTTTTTTAATAGGCCAAGAAAAAATGAGAGCTACAAATTCTTTTAATCTGATTCTGTTGATAGTGTTTAAAGCTGCATCTCTCTTAGACTCTGGGTCACAAACCTTGAAATCACTCACAAAAAAAACCCCTCCTTTTTTAATATTTTTTCATGTAATTGCCATTATTAACAATTAACAATTATTATGCTGGCAGCAGAACTAACAATAAAAAGGCGTGTAAAAAAAAAAAAAGTTTTATGGTAGAGGAACTGGTTGTACGTCTTAAGTAAAAGTGGAAAGAACATTCTTTCAAATGTTGTAAAAAGAAAATGAAAATAATTTCTGTGCAAAGCATACAGCCTCATATCATTATAAGCTGACTATATTTTGCCCATTAAGTTGGAATAAAATACTTTTTCCTCTTCTCTTGAAATGATTGTGATAATGTGATTTATTCTTCATAAATAAAGTGTAACTAGGACTCTACTGGGTCAAAGGTGATCACGGATGTGTGTAAATAGGAAGGACAAGAAGAATGTGTCCAAAAACAAAATGAATCCAATTTTATGGGCAACAATGTATTTAATCATTCAAACTCGTTCTAACGTCATATTTAACTCTATATTTATATTGTAGTGGTTATACAACAGAGAAAATAATAGACTTTGGGCTAGCAATGTCGGCAACAGAACACAAAGCATTTTTATTTCTATTCTCCATAATTTTTTCACTTTCATGGTTATAGAATAGAATAGATCTTTATTGTCACTGTCACAGGAACAGCAAAACTCAGTTTAGCAGCAAAAAAGCAACAACTATAAAAATAGCATACAAAATACTGAAAAAATGTAGGCATGTAAAAAAAAAAAAACTACAAGATAAAATACTAACAGAGATCCTGCTGGGTCTTAAAAAGTTTTAAAAGTCTCAAATTAAAAAAAAAAAAAAAAAAAAATCTGCATTTAATACCTTAAAAATGTCTTTAAATGGTATTAAATGTGATATGGTCTTGTGTTGCTATAAACTTGTTGGCTGTATTGTGTCTGTTAATGTCCAAACTGCAAAGAAAGTAACATTAGTCGACTCAGTTCCATCCGTTTCAGTGTAACATTCTACACTGAAATTAAGATCCAGGTATCACTAACTTTGCACAAATGATTACAGGACATTCAGCCCAACACAGAGAGTCACAAAGTTTCACCAGTATGAAACAGGCTGTGAAATGGGCATTTATTTCTGTTGTAAGTAGTCTTAAAAAGTCTTAAATGTAACTTGTAGAAACCTGTAGGAACCCTATGTTAAATATACAATAATAATAATAAAGAACCACTAAAACCACTGAAATATACAAGACCTAATTTTATACTGCAGATGAGAAATATGTAAAACAAATAAAGATATACACGTAAGATGAGGAAAACAGGTGCATGTGTTGTGACTATTGCACTGTAGATACACCAAGGACTGTCTGCTTTATGTTTTCATCTTCCTAAAATAATTGTCATTTTTTGCCTGAATCATTTAACACTCTTTACTTTCAAGTTTGTTTGTTTGTTTTTTGTTTGCTTTTCCCAAGAAATTGACAACAAACATTGGCAGTTATTTTATGGGGGGTGATGATGAAAGCAGAAATCAGTCCTGATATTGGGAAGGCGTATAATTATTTTAAAATAAAAATGATCAATAGCTACACTTAAATAAATGCATTACAACTAAATGAGCAAGCCTGTTTCAAAAATATGAATTTGTGTTAGAAATTACAAAATAAAAGACACTAAAATCAAGATACTGGAAACTCCACTTATATCTGGAAGCAAAGTATTTGCCTTTTATTCAGCACCTTTGGGTGTCACAGCTGAGCAGTTACTCTAAGCTGCCAGGTGGAGGAGCCAACATGCTGTTGGAGTTTCTTTCATCATACTGTTCATATCATGCTACATTTTAGCTTTGGTAGCTTCAGCCCTCTGTTAGCCTCCCCATCCTCTTTGTAACGAGTGCTCACCCTATAACACAGTCTGCAGGAAGTAAATGAAAGAAATCCTTGGCCACCCGCTCTAGGCTTTTGTTGTTGTTGTTGTTTTTTTTTCCATTTGCTTTGCTGGTTTGGGAAACACCACTTTTCCTGCTGTGTGCGTGTTTGTGCTTCATCATGCCTGCTGGGATACTGGAGCACACAGTCTCATTCTGGGATGGAAACTGGAGCACCACTGCAGAGAATAGAAGGATTAGGTGTAAGGCTGGCGCAGAGTGCCAGAGTGAACGTCGCCTATACATGTTACAGGCAGACATGGCCATATTTCAGAGTCAAGTGAAGTGCTAGGATTTCACTGACACCTCATCGTGAGTCTTGCTCAAGCTGTAGGTTGCTTTTCTCTTGCCATTTGCAAACAATCAATGATATTGACTGTAACCAATATAGACTGTGAGGGATTGATCAATACATTTCTTTTTAGAAACATTATTCACAGCATTCACAACAGCAAATATCTATTCCCATAGAAATAACATAATAATAAATATTAATAATAAATAAAACTCAATGCCAGAGCAGTCGTTTCCCCATAAAACCCCACACACACCTTATAGCTGGAAGAGTTGTGCCATTATCTGAGGCCTCAGTGATCAGAAGATCGTAAAGACAGTAAGATGCACCTCTAGTTGCTTTTAGGTATTTGCCCTGGCTGTCAGCGGAGATCTGACCTGAAATGTGCAGAGGTAAAAAGAACAGCTCCCTTAACCCATAGCAATTATTGTCTGACAGGTTCAGGTGTCTCTGCCCAAGAGGCTGACAGCAGTGTCTACAAAGTGTGCTCTGATTCACTGACTTCCCCTTCTATCATTCATATTCAGTCAGCAGCACTAAAGACAATACTGAGGGAATAATGCTTCATCATATTTACAGTAAATTTATGGCTGACATATCTCTGCATTATACATTATATACTTAAGTGATTCATAGCCTTTTTTCTGGGGGTGCATATTTAAGAAATGGCAAGCCATTGTCACCCAGTTCACTTTTAAAACCAGATTTTTGCCTAAATGAACAGTCCTGCATCATATTAAACAGATTAACCAATCAGATGCATGTCTAATGAAACACAACTTTTTATTTATTGCATACATTATTAAAACATTTATGTATTATGTACTTTGTAAATGATACCACATTAATACATTATTTATATTGTTACTCACATTAGTAAAACACTGAATGGATAGAATGGTTTTGTACCAGTTTCACTAATATGAACATTCAGTTCTTACTATGGAAACATGCTTCTTGTTCAAACTGGTTTGATAATGCTTCTGTAATGGGTCCTGGATGTTATATATATGCTGATGCAGATTTCTGTGCAGGACATTTAGGTATAAGCTGACAAAAATAAAATAGCATGCCAAGTGTAATGTTTTTTTCTTTTTTCCTTCAGTGTAATGCTGGTCCAGCTGCCTTTTGGCTTCTTGGTTACCTTCTCACTCACCCTAAGGCCATGGAGGCTGTTAAATCAGAGATCAGAGGCCTGACTCTGCAGGACAGTTCCCTTCAGCATGCCCCCATCAACCTACTGGAAGGGCCCAGCACACCTGTGTTTGGTACGTAACAGCTGCTAGCAGCTTTCCCAGTTATTCACTTGATGCTTCACCTTGGGCTTTACCCAATTCAATGAGATGGAAACACAGGGCTCATTTAACTTGTTTGAAATAACAAGATAAGCACAGCGTGGTGAAACAATGACAATGACAATGAAAGTTTGACCTTTTATTCAGTTTAAGATAATTGGCTTTTTCACATATTCACTTCAGTACAACTGTTTGTGTATCTGCTAATTTCACCTGAGGGTAACGCTGATTTAACTCATACTGACACCCCTCTGACATCATCCACTCTGCTGTCTTTTTCACTCTACAGATAGTGTTCTGAGTGAGACCCTACGGCTCAGCGCCGCTGTCCTGATCAGCAGAGAGGTGGTGCAGGACAAGATCCTACACATGGCCAATGGACAGGAGTACCACCTCAGAAGAGGGGACAAGGTGTGTCTCTTCCCTTTCATCAGCCCCCAAATGGACCAGGACATACATGAAGAACCGCAGGTACTTCTATCATGTCTAACAAACTCAGCGTATTCATATTCATGAAGGATACTGTATGTACAACATGGAAATACAACTGTTATAAAAACACTCATGGTTCAACACTGTGTGGGACACATCCTCCACTATCATGATATATACTGTGTGTACCCCCACTGTGATATTTTTAATCCACATTATAGGCAGTCTTAAAGAGGCAGGATTAAGCAGTGTGATTTAAGTCACTGACATAACTGTCCTTTGGGAAAAGCTGGTAAATGCCTACAAATTAAACAACTACGAGTTGAGGAGTAAGACCAGCATCTCAGTATTCCCAGTTCCCAGTGCTCATTCTGTGTATTTACCCCTAGGATTAGAATCACATTTAATTCATACTAAAAAATGTGTAACTTTGACATCCAAACAAGACTGTTTACATGTCATTAGCATGCACACGTCTAATCAATGTCTGTATGTTTTTTCTGCCTGTTTTCAACAGATGTTTAAGTACGATCGGTTCCTAAATGAAGATAAGACAGAAAAGAAAATATTTTACAAGGATGGAAAGAGGCTGAAACATTACACCTTGCCTTGGGGTGCAGGAAGAAACACCTGTGTTGGGAAAGAGTTTGCTGTTACAGCCATTAAACTGTGAGTGTAAAAATCCACAGCTTTTCTGTCTGATTCAGATCTATTCATGCCTCTCTGTGATGATGTAACTTTCAAAATGCTGCATTTATGATCAAAGCCTTTACTGCAATTTCATCCTGATCCTAAAAATGCACCTGCACCAAATATTTTATCTATTATCTATCACTCATTCCTGTTTTCATGTCCTCTATAATTGTTAGCAACAAGCTGTAACTGTGTAATTGCTTATACACTGTGGGAAACTGTATGAAAGAGGATAAGAGTAATAGAGTGTGGAGACTGTGTCTTTGGCAGACATCATTTATAGACATTAAATGTCAAACTTTCTAAGCCTCAACCCACAGAAAAGCGGTGATGTTTACTTATAGTGACTTTAGGAATCTACTGTTAGAGATTAACTGACCACTATTCATCATCTAATTCACATGTCTACTGTCTGAAAATGTGTTTATCAGTGTGGTTTGTCACTGCCCTAAAGTGATTTGTCTCCATGTTTCCAGATTTGTGTTCCTGGTCCTGACTCATCTTGATCTAGAGACGTGTGACCGAGAGGCTAAACTGCCACCAGTTAACCCCAGTCGCTACGGCTTTGGGATCATTCAGCCAGATGGAGATCTAAAGATCCGATGCAGACTGAAGAAGACACAACATGAACTGTGACTTGTAGCTTTGTAAATACTGTACACAGAAATGTAAAAATGAAGAAATTTGTATTTAATTGTATATTTACTCAGCATATCTGTATTTTCTATTATATTATATTATATAATATGTTATATTTGAATAAATTATGAAGAAACTAGTCTGCCTAATTTCTGAACCATGTTAAATTGTGTGCTACATCTGGATGAATATACAGACACAGAAAAAAATATTAGACTATCAAAGGTCATCAAAAACAATGGTTATGCAATCAATTTTCTTTTTTTGGCAGTAGAATGCCATAGCCATTGATGTAAGAACTGTATTGATTTTGGTTATTATCAAGAAAATGCAGAAAAAGGCTAGATATCAGTTCTTTAATTAAACACTTATGGGCTATTTTTGTTATTACATTTGTCCAAACAAATAGTTTTACCAGGCATTAAAATGAACAAGAAATTGAAGAAAACAAGAGGTGGTCTAATATTTTTTTTTCTCTGACTGTAGACTCTGAAAATTACAATGCGACCTACAGTAGAGTAGATGATAGCAGTGGTACAGTCATATTATTAGAAGTAGTTGGATGGTGATGACCAGCTGTGCTACAACATGGAGGCTGGACTTCAAATTAGGCAGCAAAGACCCCATTCACTTAACATACTGACATTGATTGTCGCAAATGTTTGCTTTCAGATCATATGACCCGAGGTCACGCTGCGGTGGGCTATCTTTATAGACACTACCACTGCGTCGTGCATTTTTTTTTTTTTTTTTTTTTCTTTATTGCTCTTTTTTTTTAACACCAGTGTGATCACCACTAAACCGCGGCGGGTGCAGCCAGGCAGCCGTCAGGACGCGGAACTGAAAGAGTTAATTTGATGTGGATGAGAGCGGTGATGTGCCATGGATCCACCTCCATTGACATGCGGTGCGTCCTCACACAGCTGACTGGAAACGCAGGTAGTCTGTCCGGATGGGCTCGCGGCGATACTTGTTGATCTTCCCGCTTGCGGGTGAAACAGGCAGCGGTGCGATGCGCGAGGCAGGAAGGCAGTTATAGGCAGTAGGTCGTGCTGTGGATCTGTCTGCCATGTCGGAGGCAGAGGAGGGGGAAATGGATTGGGTTAGACCCTGGCAATAGTAAACCAATAACGGCGCCTCCTTTTTTTTGTTGTTTTTGTTTTTTTGATAAATGCTATACTGCCTGATCTCTTTTTCTTCCAGCAGATTGATTGTCCACAGAGCGGTATGTGCTGGTTTGATTCAGTGCAGGATGACAACAACTCAACACGGTATTGTTGGCTTATTTCCATTTTTGGACTTTAAGTAATCTATTACCTATCAATGGCAGCCTGATAGATTATCCATTATTTGTAAGACTCAGAAATAAAACCGCACCAATATGGAGCAGACAGCCTCTGGAAAACACCAGAACCGTTAAACGATGAAACATTTGCATTCAAAACATTGCAGTTCTGTGTGATTCAATGGGTTATTCCTGGATTCAATGTAGCTACGCAACAGTACAGTGTGTACAGGGGTGGGAAAGCGGTTTGTTTTTCATTTTGTGATTTAATGCTGAATTATTTTTTTTATCGAAGCCTTGACTTGGAGCAGCAGGGTGGAGGCTCCTCTGAATTAACATTTCTTTTTAACGCTTCTCTGCAGCCTGTTACTGCGTGCACAAACAATGTATTTATTCGCAATTATCCAGTCTTTGTTAATGTTTCTGCAGTGTATGTTCACGGTACGGTGATGTAATGCATAGGCCTAACTGTTTTGATGAAGTATTGGAAACTTTATGTGACGGTGATCTGCACATCTCCAGGGCCCAAAGGTGTTTAGGGCTCTTCATGGTCTCGTTCAGACGTAAACAAAAATGCATGTAAAAATGCGCAGGTTGTGCCACGTCAGCTGCTTCATAAAGTAATGGGTCCTCGGTCATTAGAAGATGGAGGCTATATAGTTTCTTTCTTCTCAGACTCAGAGCTGCATCCCCATGGGAGCTCGCAGTGATTCAGGGAAAGAATAGCGCTTCCTGGCGTTTCAGCACCATTAGAGTGGACAGCGCTCACTTTGGCCCAAACTCATTACTGTGGCATGTGCGTCCCCACCCTCTGCCCCGCGTGGTGACACATGAGCAAAGATCAACCAGCATGTCAGGAAGGGCAAACGACTTCATACAACAAAATAACCCCAGACACCTTCTTTTCTTTTAAATTAGCAGCCATTACTGTTCCTACTCTTTTATAATGAAGGGAAGTTTTATTTCAATGTACTCCCTTTGGTATATCAGAGAAAACATCAACAAATATATAGGGGAGAACAAATAATTTTATACAACAAAATAACACCATAACTTGTGCTTTCTATGAGATTAGCAGCCATTAGTGGTGATGCTCTACTGCAATGCATGTGGTGGGGAATTTCATTTGCTGCATAAGATAAGATGAGATAAGATAGTCATTTATTAGGCCCACAAAGGGAAATTCCAGATTTAAAGCAACAATAGTGGAGTACAAGCAAAGTACAGAAGACCAAAAAAGAGCAAAAGTAAAGACAAATTAAAAAAAAAAAAAAGCTATAAATACCTACTATTTGTGACATGACATGTAGGAAAACATTAGCCAAAAATATCAGGAAGGATAAACAACTTCATGCAAAACACAACAAAAAGTCCAGAAAATGTGTTTTCTTATTATATTGCAATGTGGTGTTAAGTTTAAATTAAATTATGTTTTCTTTTGCAGCATGATATGACATATAAGACATGCAAGAGAAAGGCATTAACCAAAATGTAAGGATTGACAAACAACTTAATACAAAAAAAAAAAAAAAAAAAAAAAAAAAAATTAAAACCCAGGACTTGTGCTTTCTATTAAATAAATGGTCATTGGTACACAAACCCTATAAAAAATGAGGTGGGAACTTTTATGTAGATTTATTCCTTGCAGCATAACATGTGACGTGGAAGAAAATGTCATCTAAAATGTCAGGAAAGACAAACAACTTCATACAAAACAAAACAAAAATCCCAGAACATGTGTTTTCTTATTGTATTCCATTGTGGTGTTGAGTTTTAATTAGATATTGTTTTCCTTTGCAGCATGATATGACATATAAGACATGCAGGAGGATGCATTAACCAAAATGTAAGGATTGACAAACAACTTCATACAAAAAATAAATAAATAAATAAATCCCAGAACTTGTGTTTTCTATTAGATAAATGGCCATATTTCACATACTCTATTAAAAAATGTGGTGGGAACTTTTATACAGATTATTTTCTTGCAGCATAACATGTGACGTGGTAGAAAATACCAACTAAAATGTCAGGAAAGACAATCCACTTTATAACCAAAATAAAGCCAAACCCTTTTCTCTTATATTAGTAGCTATTAGTACTCAGACTCTATTCCAATGTGGTGGGAACTTTTATTTAAATTTGTTCAGGTTCCAGGTTTTTGTTCCCAAATATTTTTTCTCATAATCCCGCATTATGTGACTGTATCACAGACTCTGACTCATCTCAATGCAGGTGTTAGTGACTGGGGTTGTGTTTTGCAAAATTCAAAGCAGATAATTTAGAATATGTAATAACAGTGACATTTTTGAGATAGTATAAAGTGCACAAGATTAATTCCTATATTGTATTTGTGTCACCACAATACATTAGTGTTTCAAACAACTTTGCAGGATGTGTTATTGTACTGAATGTTTACCTTTTCATCTCATAATTTCACTTATAGCAGTTAACCTGGTAAAAACATAAAACAATGCGGCATTTTTTAGATAATAATATAATTTGTCTGTCTCTTGCCCCCTTTTAATCCCTCTTAACCCATAAAGACCCAGTGCTACTTTTACATCTGTTCCCAAATTATATTTTCTTATATCTAAGCTTTCTTAAGTGATTCATCACCATTTATTTACAATATTATCCTCTATTTTGTATTTTATCAGTATGAATCAGATATTTTCAAATATTTAATTTATTGATAATGTAGATGTTCATAAAAGTTCAGATTAAAGTTGAGTGTTATTGTATCAAACAGAGAAAACTGCAGAAAAAATAACTTTTGGTAAAATCTATCATTAACTGACCATAAACCCAGTGTCTCCATCCACTGTCATTGATCAAAACTCCATGGGTTTAACTGGTGAATCAATGTTGTTGTTTCCACATTCACTACGGAGCCTCTGAATGTCTAAATGGGTCATATCTGATGACAATGAAAATATGATAAACAGCATTTTACACCAACTATTTACATGTATTGATAGGTTTAGTGGATTAACGGGTATTAAACAGTTCAGATCAGTAGATGGATTTGATCGCCTGTGGCTGTTTGGGTCTTTGTGAGTTAAACAATGACTTTTAATCCTTACTTCCAGGACCCCGCACTTCTTTGCTACTTCAATTCTACTTTAATGTTATGAAAATACTCTAAAGTTTTCTTGGCTTTAGTTTGTTAGTTCTCCATTACTCATATAATAATGTCAGTTTTAGGTATCTAGTTGTCTGCTTTCTCTCACAATCACTGATTTGCAAAATGATTTTGAAAGGATTTTAAAGTTTGTGTAAAAAATGTAAAAAAAAAAAAAAAAAAAAAAAAAAAAATAAAAAAATTTTTGTTATTTATTGGTTCAAATCACATAAGGTAAAGCTGAAAAACCTACTCAAAAAGGTGGTTAATGTCTCCACTAAAATAACTGGATCTGCTCAAAAAACTCTACGGGCATTTGTAACAAACCGTTGTATAAGAAAACTTCTTACTAGATTGTTGTCATCCTCTCCATCAGCTGTTTCAGTTTCTTCCATTTGGCTGACTTCTCAGACTTACACTTGCTAAAACTAAGATACAAACATTCCTTTATACCACAGGTGTCATAGATGTGGCCCGGGGGCCAAATCCGGCCCGCCAAAGGGCCTGATCTGGGATTAATTTGTGAAATGCAAATATTTATTAACAATAATTTTAGTTCAGGTTCAGGTTCCACATTGAGACCAATTCAGTGTCATAATAACCTATAAATCGTCACAAATCCAAATTTTTGTCTTTGTAAATGTAAACACTTTCATGTATTTAGACTAAAACAAAGTCTAATTTTGCCCAAAAAAAAGTGAATTACCTGAAATGTCTTAAGAGAAGTATATGCAATTTTAATAATATTCCACCTGTTACTAAATATTTTGTGTATCTGTCGATCCAATGTGATCTGTAAGTTATAATGTACGTGTGGAAATGATCAACTAAAGCATAATAGTGATTATAGTGTTGATATTATTCACATTGTTTGAAAGGATAAATTGTAGATTTAAACATTTTCATCATGTCATTTTACTTTTTTCACTGTAAAATATAAAGAAAAGGTGACATTATTTATATATTATACTGTCATTATTTTTACTGTTTCCGCCCTCCGCACATCAAATATGGCTGAATGTGGCCCCTGAACTAAAATGAGTTTGACACCCCTGCTTTATACCATCAGCTATTGCCCTACTAAACTCCAAGAGCAGAAGATCGTTTACCTGTAGTGTTGCTTTTAATCCTCTTTGTTTTGATTGGTTTGAAGTCCTGTGGTTTTATATTTATACTTTTTATCTATATTTTTACCATTACCAATTGAGTCTATTTTTGATTGAGTTGATTGAGTAGATTGATTGAGTTTATTTTATTATGTATTTATGCATTTGATCGAATAATGAGTATTTGTGTGTCGCTCCCACTGTTGCACATCAATTGCTCCATTGGGAATAAATACTACTGATTGACTGAGTGACTGATAAATATATCATTAATGTCCATATCTCACTTCTTGGAGCCTGTTGATTTGTATGTGATCCCCCAAATTTTTATCTTATAACATTAAGACTTTCTGTCTTTTTTTTTTTTTTTTTTTTTAGATACAATAATGAAAGAAAAGTGGATCAACATTAGTCCATAACCCTGGGTGTTTGGATGCTTCCACAAATTCGAGTCATCATGGAGAAATCCTTGGCAGAGTTAAATAAAGCTGGTTCCCGGTCAACGTCATCGCTGCCACCTGAGCCGGTGGACATCCTTCGCAACAAGTCATGTTTCCGCAGGGTCAGGCTGAATGTCGGGGGTCTCCCACATGAAGTCCTGTGGCGAACATTAGATAGGTTACCAAGAACACGTCTGGGAAAGTTAAGAGATTGCAACACCCATGAGTCTCTGATGGAAGTTTGTGACGACTACAACCTAGACGAGAACGAGTACTTTTTTGATAGACATCCAGGTGCGTTCACTTCAATTCTGAACTTTTATCGCACGGGTAAGTTGCACATGATGGAGGAAATGTGCGCCCTGTCGTTCAGTCAAGAGCTCGACTACTGGGGCATCGATGAGATCTACCTGGAGTCATGCTGCCAGGCTAGATACCACCAGAAGAAGGAACAAATGAACGAGGAACTCAAAAGAGAAGCGGACAATTTAAAGGACAGAGAGGGGGAAGAATTTGACAACACATGTTGTGCTGAAAAACGAAAGAAACTTTGGGATCTCCTGGAAAAGCCCAGCTCATCGGTTGCAGCAAAGGTATGTATGGAAAGATGTGCAAACGATAAACAAGTGATGATCTTCAGGAATTCTCTGATGGCACGATCACCAATAGACCAACATTTACCTTTTTTCATACTGTATGATTGTTTTCAGTTGTGTAAAACCTAAAAAGGAACAGAATATTTTGCACCATTGAAAAATTCTCTTCAGACCCACTAACATCAAAAGACATGGTTTCACTAAGTGGGTCAGCATGAATACCTGCATATCTGGGGCTTTTATTCTGTACTATTGCCATGGTTCCAAGATTAGAACACAAAGGGCATAAACGGTTATTTCACAGAGTGGGGTCCGTACACCATTAACTCTCATTTGATTTTTATTTTTTGCTTTTAACTACCTTGACATAATGCACTGTTTATTATCTGCTGGGATTCAATATCATTAACGTGATATGAAAATGTTCTTTCCATCGCTATGCTTGTCCTTCGTAACCTCACATCCTTTTGTTTTTGACCTTTTGCATGGCAGTCATTCGCCAATAATTCATGTAATTATCATATCACTACACTGCGGACTCTAAAAGCATCATGTATATTTGAATTATGAAATTCTTTTTTTTTCCCTGTTTTTTTTTATGCCATGCACCATCTTGAGCTAAACAAATCTGAGATATTCTGCAGGAGGCTGGGATATTGGATTATATGTTTATGCACATAAATAGCATACCAGAAATGACTTGATGCTGTTTGAATCATTTAGATGAATCAGTTCTGGGGAGGAGCCTTTGCGTAATAAATATGAGTTTGAGGTGCACTGAGGAAACCCGTGTTATTTGTGAGAAAGCAGCCAGACCACATAGATGAACTAATTTGTAATTACTGAATTATTACCACACAGCAGCTGCCAGACTTTACATTTCTTTTTGTTCTGTGCTGATTTGAAGCACTATCTGGGTGAATGAACATGAAACTCTGCATTTTGCATTGTGCCCCCAGTCATAATAAGTGCACACTGTTTCGCTCATAATTTCACTGGCTGTAAGCCATTTTTGAGCGTGCTACCTTCCGTCAGCTGTGCTCACCCGTAGTCTGTGCCAGGAAACTCATAGCTGGCCCTCAGCAGGTTTTTCACGGAGCCACACCTGCAACCGCAACTTGGAGACCACAGCCGTGTTAAACATACTGTAGC
The DNA here is from genome assembly GCA_029822895.1 of Maxillicosta whitleyi. Lineage (NCBI taxonomy): Eukaryota > Metazoa > Chordata > Actinopteri > Perciformes > Neosebastidae > Maxillicosta > Maxillicosta whitleyi. The sequence continues at coordinate 8,850,272 of JAPSES010000211.1, forward strand.
CAGGCTTTGATCAAACTCTCCGATAGGATGGATCAAAGACAACGCCGCCTCCAATACTGCTCAAAATGTTTTTAAGAGTAGACTGCCTTGTTTAGCTTGCAGTGATCATTGTACAGGAAATGAAACTATTAGCAGTTTGTGCTGGCTTATGCTTTGCTTTGAGGATCTGTGAGAGGTGTCAGTGCTTCCCACAAACAGACTGAGACGAGTGCGGTGAGTCTGTCAGTGAAATGTCTTCTTCATAGGAATCAAAGAGATGTAAAAATCAATGTTTATTGTGTTACGGCGAAGAAAGTGCTGTTGCCTACAAAACGGAGATGACCACTTTGAGTCGACCATACATCGCTGTCTCCATTATCACATCCTCATATCTGCAATCTATCAAAATATGACTGGAGAATTGTTTTCAAGTGCTTCACTGAGATTAGAGTATTCCTCCTTTTGAATAATGACACAGCAAAGTACTTGTGCAAATTGTTTCCAACAAATTTATGGCTCTCAGTGGCCACCCTTTGATGAGCGGTTACAGTAAAGAAGTGTTCTGCTCTGCTGTAAATTCACATCATTTCTTAATTTTAGCATCATTATAAGCTGATTAAATAAGCACCAGAAGAAAGAGCAGTCTCTGAACACAGCAGGAAGTAGAGTTTATCAATTCCTAATTAACTTAAAAGTGCAAACTGCTAAAAAGCACTGATATGGGCTGATGCATTGTCTTAGTTTTTTTTAATAGGCTGGAACAAACTGTGAATGTGTTGGGTGTTTCTCCAAACCTGGGTCAGGCATAGAAATATATGTGTAATAGCCCATTAGCAGATGGTGAATGGTAGAGACAAGCACAAAACAAATGGTTACCAAGCAACAAAAATACAATTTTATCATCACTGAAGGAGTGGGTACTGAACATCAAACCAGATCTATTTGTGTTTCTGTGTGTGTAATGTGATGCTCTTTATTTTAATGTACAGTAGCACAAGCAGCACAAGAAAGAGATTCTGCAGTATTTGTCAAGATGTTGAAGGAAAAAGCCTGTTTTGTTTCTGTGTTCTTTCTGTCCTGTTTTCCTTCCTGTCTCTCTTTCCTCTCACTGGCTCTTATCTCTGCTTGCTTCCTTCCTCCTTTCTTCAGGCTTCTCCACTATACCTCTGACTAAATGTCAGGGAAATGTCACATTAATTATTCTCCAGGAGTCTCCAGGCCCAATTTGAAGCTCCCCTCTCTGTTTACATTCTTTGTAAGCCACAGCATTGTCTGTCTCTTGCTCAAATCAGATTTGAGTCACCATAAAATAAGATTGTGTGTGACTGCTGGCGAAGCAGTGCCTAACCATCACGTTGGTGCTGAGAAAAGCCCTTTTCACCTGCGGTAGCATTTATACAACATCATATTCTGTCATTAATAAAAGCAAACAACATTCGAACATTTAGACGTGCCTGATTAGGGTGCTGAGTATAACTTCAAAAAGAAACAAATTCGTAATTCGTAATCCGTAATCTAAAAGTAGTGATATGACTAAGTCATCAATGATAATTAAATTTTTGCTGGTGATATATGTAACACAAAGCACTTTAAAGATTAGATCACACAGCACACTTATACTAGGGTTGAAAACTATACAGTTTCTTTATTTTTTTCTTTTTGATTTCAGGGTATCCCATCTCTAAAGACAGCCTGGCTGGAAATAATCACATTTGAGATAGTTTTCATCAATATTTTTTGGATCCTTTTTTATGTTTATTGGAGAAATAGAATACTGTACCAATATGTGATTGGCTTTTAAAGGTTGAACTAAAAATGAATGTTGCTGTAATTTTTTTCCCTTCTATGTCAAAATATTGAAATTACCATTTCCTGCTCTGTCAGTGCATATTGTGTGTCAGATGGCAGGCAACAAATTCCAATTATACTCCTCTCTTGTCACACTAAAGATGACACGTAAATGTGGTTTGTGCACATTCTTGCTCATAAATCAGTCTGCAGCACAGGAACGAAACAACCAGAATAAGATCTATCACATACAGTATGTCTGACACCCGTGAAGCCCTTAATGTGTAAAATTGTCTGCCTAATCCAAATTGTTTAAGCTAAATATATCACAACCTGCACATACAAGCCTGCCAACATTACCAATATATTTAGGAAATGCAGATTTTTACATGAAAAATACCCCTTGCCTTCCCTTTAGGGGTAATACCGTTCTAATGAAACACATGCAAGATGTATATTTTTATTATTGAAAAGAAATGAATTGTTTTGACATAAAGGATTTTCACCTTTTTGAAATACCCTATTTATTTATTTGTTTATATATTTGGCATGTGGCATTTTGTTTTTGTTTTTTACCATCATAACTTCAGAGTATGTCAACCAATTAGCCACAGAATGCACATATTTTCACTCTGTCTGAGTGAGTGCTCAGTATCTCATCTGGCTCTGTATCAGGGAGGTGTAGAGTGGCCAAGTAATACTTCAGTTACAAATGTGCGCTTGATACGGGATTAAAGGGAACTATCATATGAGGGTTTTCCCCTCTTATTTGTCCATGTTCTCAGGGTTGGTGTGCTGCACTGTTGAGCTGAGGATGGTGTGTGTTGGGAGATGAAGTGCCCCAATGATTGCTTTGATGCCAGTTGTTGTCTCTGCCCTGTCACTGTGTCTCCTTGTCAACAGCAGTCGAACCCTCTGCTCTGCCCCAAGTGGGATTCAGATACATCCATAAAAACTGGGCTCCAGCCCTTTGAAGGTTTAAGTTTGAACTAAACCAATCTTTAACTGCACGGTAATTGCATCCAGTCTATAAATCTCTATGCACTAGACATAGAGATTTATAGACAGGGAAAAGATTAACTATTGATCATGAGCTACGGCCTTTGACCGACTTTGACACCACCATCTGAACACACACACACTTGTGTTTCTATAGTACAGTTTTAATCTAGTCAAACAGCAACACTGGGGTATAAATTGGGTTTTTATGATGTAAATCAGCTTGTTTAAAAATAGCTCCCTGTCCCTACATCCTATGCCCTTTAACCCCATACAGTCATTAGCAGACAGCCTCATGAGATTAAAGCTGACATTCTAAGTAAGACATTGCTAAGATGAATGTACTTAATGTCGTTCACATTACAACTGAAAATGTCAGAAATTCATGAATTGTGGCAGTACAACAGATACCAAAGCCTGTAGTACACCTGTATTAAAAGATTAGAGGCTAAAGTGCTTTTGATACACGGCAGTATACTGAATACTCATGGTAGTTAATGTCACCAACTGAAAATGACTCATTTTATTGGATTTTATTGGATTTGTCATGTTCTATGAAGCCATATTATTTTATTTATTTGGGCAAAAGGTAGAGAGAGACCTTTATAATGGCTTCATATTGACTTATCAGAAATCATAATATTTTAATGGATACAGGTAGCTTTCTACCTTTTCAGGTGCTTTCATTACTAAATTTATAAAACTTGTAACATGGAAACATGAATGCCATTTTCATAGAGATAAAACAATTAATCGACTCAAATTGACTTTAAAAAATATATATTTTCGATTGCAATTTCCCTGAACCAAGGCTTCAGGAATGGGCTTGTCCAACCGTGGGGCCACCACCTGCAAGGAGAAGCAGAGGGGTCCAGTGCAATGTAGATTATACAGCAGACTGAGGTGGGTACCTTGATGGTCCAATCCCCAGTTACAGAAGCTGGCATTTGGAACATGGAACATCACCTCTCTGGCAGGGAATGAGTGGGAGCTGGTGGAAGAGATGGAGTGTTACCAACTAGATATAGTTGGCTTCACCTCAACACACAGCTTTGACTCTGGAACCCAAGTCCTTGAGGGGTTGGACTTTCTCGTTCACTGGAGTTGTTCCAGGTGAGAGGCAGAGGGCAGGGGTGGGCTTTTTGCCTGCATGTTGGAGTTCAACCCGGTGGACAAAAGGGTTGCTTTCCTGTGCTTTTGGGTTGGGGAACAGGTCCTAAATGTGGTCGGTGCACATGCACCGAACAGTAGTTAAGAGTGGCCACCCTTATTGAAGGCCCTGGGACAGGCACTGGAAAGGAAAGCGTCCCGAAAGGGGAATGCATTGTCCTACTGGGAGACTTCAACACTTATGTGAGCAATGACAGTGTGTGACCTGGAAGGGGGTGGTGGGGAAGAACCAAAGTGGTGTGCAGTTATTGGACTTCTGTGCGTGTTGCAGTTTGGCCATCACTAACACCATGTTCAAATAAAAGGATTTCCAATGTGGGTCTGCTGCGGCCATAAAGGTAGCTCAGGATAGTTGTGGTGCTAACCCCTGAACCCGCTGGTGGACACTAGAGGTAAGGGGAGCCATCAGGCTGAAGAAGAAGGCCTACATGGTGTGGTTGTCCTGTGGGTCCCTGGACGCAGCCGACTGGTACTGGAAGGCCAAGCGGTGCGTAGCTGTTATGGCCACCGAGGCAAAATCTCAGGCATGGGAGTTTGGTGGGGCTATGGAGGAAGACTACCAGTCAGCTCCAAAGAGATTCTGGCAAACTGTCCAGCGCCACAGTGAGGGAAGGCAGCACCTCACCCACAGAGTGGGGATGAGAAGATGCTGATATCAACTGAGGATATAGTCGGCAGTTGAAGGAATACTTTGAGGAGCTCCTCAATCTCACCAACACACATTCCTGGTAGGAAACAGAGCCATGGGGTTGAGCTCTGGGTCGGAAGTCACCAAAGTGGTGAGGCTGCTCTGTGGCAATGGGGCTCTGGGAGTTGTGGTGAAGAGGGAACTAAGCCAAAAGGGACAGCTCTCAATTTAACAGTTGATCTATGTTCCGACTCTTACCTATGGTCATGAGCTCTGGGTAATGACCGAAAGAATGAGGTCGCAGGTACAAGCGGCTGAAATGAGTTTCCTTCCCAGGGTGGCTGGGCTCAGCCTTAGAGATAGGGTGAGGAGTTCAGACATCTCAGAGGAACTTTCAGTAGAGCTGCAGCTCCTCCATGTCCAGAGGAGCCAGTTGAGGTGGTTCAGGCATCTAGTGAGGAAGCCCCTCCCCTGGACGCCTCCCTGGGGAGGTGTTTCAGGCATGTTCGTCTGGGAAGAGACATCGGGGCTGACCCAGGACATGCAGGAGGGATTATTTCTCTCGGGTGGCTGGGATTCCTCCAGAAGAGCTGGTGGACGTAGTTGGGGGGAGGGCTGTCTGGGCCCCCACAACATGGACCCAGATAAGTGGATGAAGACGAGTACAAATACAAGATTAGAACAATAATCAAAAGCTGCAAGTCTGCCTTTTTATACACCATGATAAAGACATAGAGGTTTCAGTTCTTACATGATTGTAATAGAACTCAAATGAGGGTAATCCACTGTGGTGAAAGTGATAAAATACGTTCTTCAACCTGTATTTATTGATGTTTGTGACCAGGCAGGAGAATAAAGTGTAAACATAACAGACTGAGAGCGACATGACATGAAAATGCTAAAGGTTGCAGTGTGAATATTTTGAATTCTGACGAAAGAATAGTTTTCAGGGTTTAGATCCTGGCATGAAGATATCCCTGTGAAGCGACTGAATGAACAAGATGTTACGTTTATAGAGAAAACTCCCCCAGGGTCAAGAGGTAATGAACTGTATAGAGCTGAGTATGATGATGATGAAGTTGTCTTTATAATGTTGTAAGTAATGACTGAGACAATGACTGAGGTGGTGAAGGCAAAGAGGAAGGTCACATAACACCACCACATAGAAATGACAGATGAATGACAGTGCAGTCGAGGAGCACTTTAAACATTTGGCAGATTTCTAGTGATTGACTGACTTTCACATCTGTCACATGTGGTTTAAGCATTTGGACTTTGTAGCTTGAATTAAACCACATTTCCAGGTGTGAAACTGCATCCAGACCATGGTGCGCATTAAAAAACAGCTTTTCTTTGTTGTGGCCCGAAGAGGTGGTCTCAGTCTGGGTCTGTTCATTTACAATGCGAAAATGCTTTTTAGGCAGTTGGCACTTTCAGAGCAATTCTAGGTCATTGACACAAGGCTATTGTTGCCAAAAAGCAAAAGGAAAAAAACAAAACAAATGGGAGATGGAACAAAAACACACGCATCCGTTTATAAAGGGAAATGTCGTGCACTTAGAGGATGATGGCAGGATGTATTAATCCGCTGTGGTCTGCTCCCGGAATTGGAGTGTGAAAGTAGAACTAACCATACCAAAAGTCTAAAAGGTTATAAAAACAGGATCCTTCAATCAGGCTTTCAGGTGTGGAAACACACTCGAAAAGCCTTCACAGTCTTCATCACCTTCTTCACCGTGAGCTTCATTTAGCGAATATGGTTACAATGTGAACACATCCAACTCACAGAAGAAAAGGCGCACCTCATGCATACCGGTTTATTATACTATGTTTAATCATGTTTGAATCACTAATCTTATCAATGCATTTTAATACATCATGTAAAATGCAGTTTCTCAGCTTTTCATGGTCATCAGATTTGACCCATTTAGACACTCAGAGACTCCGTAGTGAACGAGAAAACACTGTCATCTTCTGTAATATTAATTCACCAGTACAACCAATGTAGTTTGACATATGACAGTGGTTGTAAACACTAGTTTTTGTATTCACTTAATTATTTATTTTGCTTTTTCTTCAGTTTTCTCTGTTCTGGTATTTTCTGATATTGAATTAACTCAGGGGTGACACAGTGGTCCAGTGGATAGCACTGTCACGTCACAACAAAGGTCAAGGTCAAGATCAGATTAATTTGTAGCATTGCAGTGTGGCTTTGTATGGATACCGTGCCAGTCGTGTAGTTTGAAAAATGGGCCCCGAGGATAACAGAAATGTCATAGTAATATTTCCAACCACTCGGTGTCACAACTTAGTCTCATCAATACTGTCTTATTGCCTTAGTGGGGGGGGACTTTTTCCTGGAACTTTGGCAAGGCGGTGGGGCAAGTTTGCTGCACACTGCACAGGTAGCTGGGATAGGCTCCAGGACCTCCCCATGACCCTAGTGAAGATAAAGCAGGTTCAGAAGATGAATTCATGAATGAATGAATGAAAGAATTAATGAATTAACTCTGAGCTTTATGAAAATCTGCACAATTAGTAAATGAAATCCATGATTTTGTCTGAAAAAAATGCTTAATGCAGATAATAATATGATAATAATTGGTGTTAAATCAGTCAGGAAATGCTAAATGTGGAGAATTCATTCAGAAGCTGACTACAAAGTAATTCTATTTTTTCACAGTTGTATTGATGCAGTTGAATAAACCCTATTCAAACCACTGGTTCCAGAAGGTTTGCACTGATCAGCTGCTGTCTTTGTCTCCAAAACGTGCTTATTTTGGTCTAAGTACATGTTTATCTGTATTGTTCTTGCAGCAAATTCAACCATTTGACTGCAGAAAGACTCAGTAGACTGCAGATGTCCGGTCTCATCAGTGGATTACACAAGAGTAGCAGAAGTTTGGCCTGATTGTGATAACAGTAGAAAGGTGTTAGGGTTCTCAGTATCAGTGAGTGTGTTTCTGCATAATAATCATTTGTTTGAGGTCAGGAGACACATGAATTAGAAAGTTGAGATTTTGGCCTGAGAAAGAAAGGTCATGGTCAAGGTCAGTCACAATCAATAATTAAGGACTCACTGTACTTCTGATTCAGGGTCATGTAAAGAAACTGAACTGCAGTTATTCCATATTCATTTTGAAAATTATCAAAAATATAGTGAAACATGACTGGTGACCATGTGACTAAACAGCATAAGCATTATCCAGTTTATTTTAGGTGAAAGGAGTGATATTTTCCTTTTTTTAAAAAAAATGGAATTATGCATTTTAAAACATTTCTCTGTGCTCTACATAAAATGTAAACGCTCTTTTGGGTCTGAATTCTTCATTAATTAAATTCCACAGGTCCATCTTCATCTGTTCTGCCACATTCAGCCACTTGTGTTAGTTAAAGGAGACATATTTATCTAAACCCACTTTTATTTTTCTTTGGTACATTTATTTGTGTATTTGGACCCTAATAGTTCATAAAGTGTGGATTTGAGCCCTCCAGGTGCTGCAAAACTATAGTTATACTCATTGTACAAAGCTTATAGCATTTACAGTTTATATAGACCATAGGGAAATGTTTTAGAATGCATAATTTCATTTAAAAAAGAAAATTATCACTCCTTTAAAACAACCAACAACTGAACATTTTAAGTTATCGGCTTGAAAATTGGACAGATTTTCAGTGTGTACTACAACCATTGCTGCTGATAAACAATTGTAGTGTACTCGTAGAAATGTATGCCAGAAGTCTTGAGCTTATATGTGCAAATATCATGATGTAACTAGTTATAAACGAAACAAATTAAGCAGAAATTCAAAGGGTTGTGGAAATTTGCTCGATGTTTGCCAGAATTAATATAAAGATAGCTTTGCAGCACCTGGAGGGTTCGAATTCAAACTTTATGAACCGTTAGGGTCCAAATACATTAAAAAAAAACTTGAAAAGCACTCAGAGAGCGCAAACCTCCGCCAATCAGCACAGTTCCCCCACATATTGTGACTGACACCCCACAATATTACTCCCACATTTGTTTTTTAATATCTATTTTATTAAATTCTTGACACTGGAAACATACCCAAAGAAATGTGAATTACATGCTGCTAACAAAAAAATTAACAAATCCACATTTCTGTAATGGTGGTTTTCTTCAGGATCTAGCTCCA
>JAPSES010000211.1:8859092-8872587 GCA_029822895.1 Maxillicosta whitleyi
GGTGGACATTTGTTATTATTACCACAGCAACGCCAATGATAACTAATAGAGAATCCTTAAAAAAATTCCTGGATCCACACAGTGAACTGGATCACCTCCAAAATGTAATCATCTGTTCCTTGTCTCACAGCGAACATTTCCTGAAAATTTCATTAGGTTTGGTCAATAATTAAATGAGATACTGAGAAACTAAATTTTTGGCCCCATTGACCACAATGTTAACAAAAATTTCAAAGTAATCCAGAATCCAGGATTTCTTCCAGATCACCCCCAAAAGTTAATCATTTCTTCCTAGTGCCATTGCCAACAAATCCTGAAAAATTCACCAAAATCCATCCATAACTTTTTGAGTTATGTTGCTAAAAGTCAGACAGACAGACGGACAGACAGACAAATGCCAGCAAAAACATAACCTCCTAGGCAGAGGTAATGAACCAAAGACTAATAAAAATGGGTTTAACAAAATATGACCCCTTTACAATTATAACCAGTAACAATCTAATCAAAAAAGATAAAGAAGTGTTTCAACACTGTGCTGCAAGTTGTAAAGCTCTTTCACTGTTAATGTGCAGAAGTCTGCAGTGCTTGAGTTGTGTTTGTGAGTATTTTACAAGTCATGTCATAAATTATGCAGAGGATAGTTCAGGGTCTGTAGTGTCACTTCAGTTTTTCAGCCTTGCTTTGCTACGTTTCCACTGCAGCACATCCAAGACAGTTTATTCATTTGCTCCTTCTGTACGATTCTAGTTCATTTTTATTTTGATAGTATTTTTGGAGAGTATAGTTCAACAAACCTCAAGCAATATTCAATAACATATTTAATGCTTATCTCAAACAAACTTCTGTTTTTTTTCGTTTTTTTTCTCAATTTCGAACAAGCTTCAAACAACCCTGATTCTCTGTGTTTTGGGGCAAGTCTTTGATAATCACATCCATGGAGAGTATTAGCCATGTGTGTTTTTATTGCCTTCGGACTAAATTAAATTCTAATGAACAAGGCTGTGTGGGACAATCATCCACGTCCCCAGAAGCAAAAACAACAAAAGCATCGAGTCATTTGTTTCTGCGCTGAGAAGAGAAACTAACAGCACAGCATTAAAAATACAGATGTTTGAAATTAATTCTCATGGTAAGGTGTCTCAGTGCACTTTATTCTGCATCAAAGTTATTCTGGTACAAAGTTACCCTCATGATTTGTTTAGTGAAGACATAGTTATAATTTCATTTAGAAAATAATAATAGCATATTTGTAGGTCTGAGAAGCAATTTTCCCCTTAAGGAAGCAGGTTTATGATACTGTTTCCACTGGCAACCAAAACCATCTACTGATCTGAAGTGTTTAATACTTGTTGATCTACTAATTCTATAAATACATGGAAATAATTGGTGTAAAATGCAGTTTCTCACCTTTTCATGGTCATCAGATATGACCCATTTGGACGTTCAGAGGCTTTGTAGTTACCATGGAAACACTGTCATCTACAACATTATACATATTATACATTATACAAATACAACATCAGTAAAACCCATGGAGTTGAATCATTGATAGTGCATGGAGACACATGGTTTACATTCAGTTAATGATAGATTTTACTGAAAAAGTCACTTTTTTCTTAATTTTTCTTTGTTTCTGATATAATAACCCTAATCTGTAATCTGAGCTTTTATCAACATCGACATGATCAATAAATTAAATATTGAGACTGTTAAAAAAATGATGACTGTTCCAAAATCGAAATTGCAAATTTCTATGTGTTTAAATTGGCAGGTTCTGTATGTAACGCAAGTGGACACAATGGGTTACATACAAAACCTGGAATGGAAAACCCACATGTTTGGATTAGAAAAACCACTAGGATCATCAAATTTAACACAGCGTCTTTATTTATAGAGGTATATGAGACCATTTCAAGCTGTTTTCAAGATCAAAGGCACTGACACCTAGGTAACTTTTCCTGTCCCAATTTTGTTTCTATTTTTGGCCCCAATATTTGATTAAAAATTCATTAATCTTGGCATGGCTCAGTGCAAGAGTATATATATGTTTTTATTTATCTGAGGTCATCATCAGGTACATCCTGGGGGTAAATATGTCTAAATTTCTTTTTATTATTGTGTCTAAAAAACTGAAAAAGTGCCAGGTACCAAAATGAACATAGTTTCATAGAAGCACATATAGAAAAACAACTTCAGTAATGACTACAGGACACCAAACATGCATCATATTTAAAAAAAAAAAACAAAACTAAATAATAATAAAAAAAATAATTTAACAGCTCTGCTTCCTCTGTTGTTGTATATTACTGTATATTTCCATGAAATTTTCCACATCTGGATCGACACAGATGCTGTCAAGTGGAATCCTATATGACTCACAGACTCAAATTTGCTGCAGCCTGTGAGTGAGAGACTGATATTAGAAGTTTGTGTCAGTTACTGGTATATCAAATCAGTGCTATGCCTCGAGGAGTGTGTTCATCCAGTACTGTCAAAATGACTGAATCATACAGGAATGCACCGGATGATGTTCACTGATTGAGCAACATCGAAGAGTACGATGACATTAAGCAAAAATGTCTTTTCCTGAAATGGGTGCATAACTTGAGAAGAATATTCACAGTGAGAACAGCTTTTGAAACTGAAATTTATCAGGACAATTGAGATGATTAGAAGCACAATAATGTTTACTCCTTGTATGGCTAAAGCTCTTTAGAATATTGATTTTGTTTAATGCATGAGGAGGCTCTAAACATAGTGCTTCAATTAATTTGAGGAAATTAGGGATGAAGTATTTGCATTTAAATTAAAAATGCATGAAAACCAGACAGAATAATTGGAAAAAAGTCTATAATTACAATCTTTAGCTCAACAACAAAAACATTGTACATACAGTATAAACATAATTGATAAATAATAAAAACAATTCTGTTTAAGTTGGAGGGACGACACTGATTTAATTTTTAAGCACTAAAAATCAGCTTTTAATGTGATTACTGTTGCACCTTCTATGTGTGTGTATGCATATAGATTTAACAAAGCAAAATGTCATAATCAACAGAAAGCAAGGCAGTATGTGTAAGATTTTCTCATCGTTAGTGTTTAAGACCTGTTGCTTATTCTGGTGTGCGGGGTGTTTTCTTGTTCACATTTGTTTTGTTTTACTGTTAACACTTACTGACACAATTAAAGCAAAATATTCAGCACCATTTCCCATAAAGTTGGCATAATTTTGTTTGACACATTCGTGCTTTTATTCCTATTTACACACATCAGAAATCACCTTTGACCAGGTACAATAATGCATACTGAGTCCCAGTTACACTTAATCTATCAAGAATAGATCACATTGTCACAATCATTTCATGAGAGATAAAAAAAAAAGTATTTTATGCAAATTTCATGGACAACAGTGTAATACCTGTCATATCTGTAAATATATGAAACAGTCATTTTAATTTAGACAGTTGAAAACTTAAGTTTATCTTAGTATTAATCAGTACGGGTAATGTTTTTTAAAATAGGATTCTTTGTTTCACTTTGTAAGTTTTTAGATGAGGTATCACAGCAGCTTGTCTTAAGACTCAGATAACATCAACTTATCTTTAATGGGTTAGCCCATTGTTGGGACTCATTTTAAAATGGGTATAAAAAAAAATTGCAGTGTAATGGGGCTCATTTGCCTCTGTGATGTGGGTCCTCAGTAGTGAGTATGTTGTATTTTGCCTGTGATCACATCAAGTCAAATTAAATTTATAAAAATGAGACTGAAATAACTTATTCTTGGAGCAATAAAAGAACACACCAACATAAGTATTGTAAGTTTCTATGATATATGAGTAAGAGCAAGGATGATGATGAATGATTGTTCTTCCATTGTCCGGACGTGACTTCGGCTGCAGCCGTCGGGACGCCCGCACCCGCTATTTTACTACTTTAACACTATTTTGGTAGAGTGTTGCACTTTTAATATAATTATTATGTAAGCTTACACAATACTGTAAAAATATATGATTACAATTACAATTTTATACAAAAGTGCGTCTAAATGGGATGCGTCCATGTGGAATGACACCAGACCAAGACATACTAACCTGAACATCACCAGAAAAGGTAGCCCGACAGATCAGTCGGCTCTACCCGACATGGTCAAAAAAGTATGACGAACACACCAAATCTACTACTGCCTTCAATGTACGTCCTGTGCTTATGCGAGACATACATCCAGAAAATCTCTACACCAAAGCACAGAGCTCACTGTTGTCAGCCATTGTTATCAGCGGAGAGTGTTGAGTAGTCAGGAAAGGTTGTTGTTGTTGTACATGTTGAATGGATCGCTCCTCTTAGGAAGATACTGGCATTGTCAGCTCTCTACCTTCTTCTTGTGGGAGAACAAAGATGTCACAGGTGAAAATTAAGAACAAAACACACTATGCTAACAATGCTAACAGTGTTTACTTCATGGAATGAGTGAAGTCCATTGGCAACAGTGTCTGCCACTCATTCAGGTACAATATGAGCAGTGAACGTCCTATTATAGAGAACATTAATGGTGTGAAGTACCTTGGCATTAGCTGGATTCACATGGAAACTTCTCCTTCGCTGATTAGTCGTCACAGGCTGTCCCTCCACCAATCAGATTGGTTCGACTGAACGACAGGTAGTGGCTGATTACACATGTTAAATCCGCCAAAAAGCCTGGCGACAGCATTATGGACAGCTGATCACATGGAACACACCAAACAGACTCATGTCTCTGACCTCGCCAGACTGCCCAACGACGTCAGACTGCCGAAAATCGGCTCGGTGTGTCTTCGCCTTCATAGAAATGATACAAATACACACCATGATAAATGAAGATGAATTCAACAATCGACTTTTGCCATAACACATTCTGTCCGGTGTAGTACAGACTAAATCATTTCATTCAGTCTGCATACGTGAAATAAATGTACTTCATGTGAATACCAAGTATGTAACCTGTCCATCCCCCTCTACAGTCCTAAGCCAAGATCAGACTGGCAGCTGTTGGCAATTCTCTGTATTATCCTTTTCTCCAGAGGCAGAGAGAATCAAATCCTTCAGGTGTGGATTGAGCAGCAGCAGCTGTAGTAAGTGTTTGCATCAGAGTTACAGCAGATTTGTCAGTCGAGGAGAACGGTGGAAGAGTAGGACAGGGCATTGTCAGCTACAGCATTGTACTGATGTGGCTGAAATGGGGTCACTATTACCTGTGCATAGCCCTCTTACTTATTATTTCATAAGGTTAAAACTTTATAAAATATCCATGAATACAGTTAAATGCTGTTTTGAAAACATTATTGAAGTTACTGGAATGACAGTGTAGTATTAATTTTCAAGTGTAAAAAAAAACCAAACAAAAAAAAAAAACGGTTGTATTTACGGGATAATACTGGCAGCTGTAGTTACCAGAGCAATACTGTAAAAAAAAAAAAAAAAAAACACAAACTAAACATATTTACTGAATAACATGCAGATTTAACTTTTTTTTGTCTGCATTTACTCTCATAGTTTACCACCAAAGAAAGGGTGACAACTTTTTATGAGACTGATGAATATTTTATTCTTGCAGCCAAATATTTTAATATTTAGTGCTCAACTGTCACCAGCCCCCCCTTGGAACTAAGCTGTCATTCTTTATTTAATTTTTCCCTTAAGAGCCAAAGAGTACAGATTTAACATTTTAACATTGGATTTTGGTGACATTTACATGTTTAAAATGTTAAATTTATTTTTTATTACATTTTTTTTTAAATTATTTTAAAACAAGTATGACAATAGGCTGTTATTTCAACATTGTGTTTGTTTGTTTTTTTTAATTTAAACAGCACCATATTGATTTTCAATTTACAGTTTTATTTTATCGAAACAATAGAAATACATAATTTCTACCAACAAATCTGGTTTTGTTAACATACTCTTCCTCTAAAACTACAGCTATATTTGATGTAATCATTAACACAAAAATGACATTGTATTTTCACTCACAGTTTTTTTTATGTTGCAATTTTACAACTTTTTTGTGTTCTACGGTAATGTTTTACAGTGTGTGCAATTTGAACATAAAAGTAGTTCACTGACTCATTCACAACACCATGATATAAGAAAATGTTAGAATCTCTTAAAAAAAAAAAAACTATTCTGTGAAGAAAAATTTTCAGTGCTACTTTGAACTTTAGTGACAATACTATGCAATATTTTATGCTAGTTGTTGTGTTTTCTGCCAATATCCTGATCATAAATGGTAAGGTAGCTAAGTATCGTGACACGTATGCATTGTGTTTTTTTTGTTTTGTTAATCAGTGATTCCTGAGGCATAGCAAGTAAATGGGTTTTTCCCTCCAGCTGCTGATACTTAGCAGCTGAATGGCCCTGAAGAGGCTTCTGGCAACAGCATCATGCCACCATTATGTTAATATGCAACCCCACATCAAACATTGCACATGCAAAAATAAAGAACCAGGGTCTTAAAGACCTCTACGGAGAATTCACTTCACTAAACAGGTTTAGTAACAAGATGAATAAATGAGTTTGAGAAAAGTGTGAAGGCCAAATGTAGAAATAACATCCTCTGGCAAGGTGAAGGAGAAACATTCATCAAACCAATGGCTGATTGAACAAGTACGGAGAGAGTACTTGACTACTGGTGCGAAAAGCCTTTGACCTTGATGAGCACTTTCACCTGGTCTGGGACTGTATTCAGGTTTCAGTCAGTGATGCCAGTACATGCCACACACAAACACACACACACACACACACACACACACACACGATAATACCCACGCTCTGTTTCTTTTTTTCAGATCTTTCATAATACCTGCCCTAAAATTGAATTAACTTTCTGCATGCGTATTTACATTAGTAGAGCCCAGGGCTTCCTGTATGCGCTGTAGTAATTCTATTACCCAGTAAACAGAAATGCCACAGTATTTTCCCATCCACCGGTTTAGATCTGACAGGAATTTATGACCGCAGGAACAGATACTGAATTGTTTTAGAACCAATAAAAAACTTTAAAGTACAAACATATGCTTACAGCTGTCCAATTACCAAAACTGCAAGGATTTGCATGTTAATCTGGGTCTAACTCTCAAAGGGATTAACAGCACTGACACTGAATGGCCACTGATCCCAGCTCCCACAAATCTGTAAAATGTGGACTCAGTGTTGTGTTATGCTCTCAGTAAGTAGAATATCAGCAGTAAGCATGTGTCTGAGTTCAGGATTAAGAGTAATCTTGCTTTCCATTGTGTTTACTCTCTGAATAGAATATGTGACAATCGCATCTTTCAGTCCACGACTTCTGAGTTATGTTTTTGTTTGCTTTTTTGGATATTTTTGTATTTTTGCTTTCTCTCTCTGTGTTTCTCTCTCTTTATTTCTCTTTCACTGCCATCACTAAAATGTTTAAAAGTTCACTGTCACTATCACCATGGCAACTGTCATTTCTGTGATGCTGAGACTTGCAGCTGCCTCTGATTCAGGCATCATTGTTGATTGACTGTGAGTGTGTGTGTGTATGTGTGTGTGTGTGTGTGTGTGTGTGTGTGTGTGTGTAGATGTGAATGTGGATGAGTGTGTTTTTTTCTCCGTCTGCACTGCATCTCTCTTTGCGTTTCAAATCAATGTTTTGCTCATGTTTACATTCTCCATTTGTGCTGCTGCCTGCAGAGGATACTGTGACGTTCTCTGATTTCAGTAAAAATAAACTCATGGGCTGCATGAAACGAACTATAAATGTACATAGTAGAAAAGAGGAAGCCAATATCTTTCCACAGGATAGTTGACAGGATCCCTTATATATTCAATAATTTGTAAACACTGTACATTATCCTTTGTGATCAGTGTCTTGCGTTGTTATTTAAATATTTCCCAGAGACATGGGCAGTGAGAGTGGTCATACATACTTATGGTTGCAAAACCTCTATTAAAATGGGCAATATATCTGTTAGAGGAAATATGTGTAATGTAATGTGAGGATTTTTTCCTTACTCAAAGTCCCTTGTTGCTCTAAATCAGGAATTGAGCCTTTTTTCCTCAATCCAGACATGCCTACACAAAATGCAGATGAAACTGCCTTTTATCCTTTGTGATCTTCAGAAATGCTGGGTACGCTGATGAGAACAGACTCCCTTGGTGTGTCAGACCAGACCCTATACTGTTTCTATTTATATCACAACCATGGACGAGCCAGAGTTTAAATATAGATGCTGAGTCTGGATTCTCTTCTTCATCTGAAATGCATGAATAATTGAGAGGGAGAGGAGATGAGGTGGGATTCATTCAAGAGATGGATGGTTCAGGCATAGATTGCTTACTTACATTAGTGGTTTACTGAATGGGGTTGAGGTGCACTTTGTGCATGCATGCACAGTGTGGAAAAGTTTTAGGAAGGGCCCAAAAATGGCTGGTTTCAAACTTTTATAACCTCAAAATAAACTGTGTTTTATTACAGCTGGGTTTGGAAATACAAAACACAATAATATCCAATTACTTGAGATTTGTGATATTGATCTTCACGAATAAAATGGATTTAACTCCTCCTTAGTAGTGCCTTAAGAAATTAAATGAAAAAAATATGAACATAGAGGATGACTCTAAGATGTTGTGAAACTTAATTAAATATAAAATGACTAGTGGAGTAGTTTATCTCTTGTAATGAAAACATATAAATTGATTCTCTTATATGAGTAAAGCCATGATCACAGGACCCTGGTTTGAATGTATAAGAGTTGAAACACTGAACTGACATTGGCTCCAAAGAAGAGCCATAAAATACAGCTTATTCCTTTTTGGAAAGATGTGGGAGGTTAAGATAAATGAGGCTCTGCTGTTCAAAGTTACAAGTAAAAATGATGTAGGGTGGGGAGACTACAGCTGAGCTGCTTCTGTGTGTGTGTATATGTGTATGTGTGCGTGTGTGTGTGTGCGTGTGTTTCAAGCTATCATGCTGGGGGAAATGTGGAAGACACAGTCTCCTCCCGTCTCCATGGAAACCCCATCTCTCTCACAGGCAGAGAGTCAGAGTCTTTCTACATTCAGAATCAGAGGTGTAAATTATTCCACATTATTTGATGCTTACAACATTACTCTCATACAGTATTGACAATAACCACTTGGATAACTGAAGAAGATGAAGATCCAAATGATGTTTACGTGAGGCAATTAATACAATCAAAAGATCTGGCAACAAAAGTGTGCAATACACTGTAACATCTGCATCTGAAGGGTGGCATCTGGTAGTTTTCAAGATTGTGAGTCTGAGTACATATTGTCTTTTCAGACTCAATTGTGTTTTCAGATTTAAAATTGAACAGTAACTGATAAAATAACCACCTGGACTGATGACCTGTTAGGCACAAAACTAAAGCAGCACAGCATCTGTAATGTGATGACCCAAATAAAATAAACCTACAGAGACCAAACCGATACAGATGGTTCAGAGCTGGGTGAGCTTTGAGGAAGGTAAGACAAATTAGGGAGGGAAGGAGGTGAAGAAAGGGAGAGAAGGAGAGACTGTCAGACTTGCTTTTCACAAGCAGGTCCACGTAGCCACCTCCTGTCGAGCTTCAAGGGGGTTGTCATGGTGACTGTAGCTGGCAGTCGAAGCTAGGAGAGTGTTGTATGGTATTCCTGTGGCCTGGGATGTGGCTCAGGGGATGATGGGAAAGCAAGGTAGGTGATCTCAATGATCAAGGAAGACCCACTCATCCGAAAATATATATATATAAACCTTTTCAGGCTCTGCAAGTTGAAATGTTAAGTGGGGGTTTTAATGTCCGTAACCTGTCATTATTACTGTAGGTAGGTCTAATGTGTATCTGGGTTGAGTGTCTGGAGAGTTAACAGACAATGGTGCTGTACTCACAGGAACTGAAGCTTCCACTGTTACAGCACAGCGGTGGGTCTGTTGCTCTTGTTGCTGCTAATGAGAAAGGTGCCAACTGGAGCACGGGGAGTCTGGGAGTTCCCGGACCGCCTCTTGGGATACTGCCAGACGTGACACAGAATAAGAATACCAACTTCTGCTGTGCCAAATGATACAAACAACAAAAAAAGAAGAAAAAAAGAGAAAAACTTCAGTTTGAGGGAACTAGCCTCTGAAAATGCCACAGGAAAAACCATCAACAATGAGATCAGTAATTAAGTCATTTTAGTACTTTTAATTAAGGCTGTCTTACTGTGCACTTTGCTCTTAGGATCTTCCTCATGGTTATTATTAAAACTGTTTCCACTTTTAGTGGATAGTGAGGAAGTTAATTACAATAGATAAAATAAAAAAAGTGAGGACGAAGTATGTCCTTACATAATATCAAATGTTTCCAGAAAATGTCACATTCAGAGAAACATGCACTTTTATTAATTGTAATGTCTTGTTTAATTTGATCACCTGTCAGTGGCATTATATCCCCACATCTAACACTAACATTAGTTTAAGTTCGGTTGCATCTATTTAATTACAGTGAAATGACACGAACACAGATACGCATCAGTAAACACAGTGTAAATAAAACATTAATAAATCACCTCCCGTATAAAGAGCAGTGACGGTGAAAACAGCAAATCCCATGATTCTCTGCTCCATGACACCAACTGTGTTTAAAAACATAAGACTAAACAAACTGACATAATAAAAATAAAGCAAATAAAGAAACTGACATACTAATCATGTATATTGTTTTGTTTTTTTTCTTTAATTGTAGCATGTACTTGTAATACTAAAATATTAAATTTACCGGCTGTCCTGCTTTCCATGAAAAAAAATCAATCAATCAATCAATCAATCAATTTATTTTTCATCATTTAATGTATGGGCTGAAATATGTGTCATCAGAAACTGAGTCTGAATTATAATTTGAAATCGAATTCATTAGTTTTGAACTTAAAATCCAACAACCTTGAAAGTGAATGTAAGATTTTGAAATTGAATTCAGTTTCTCTGAAAATATATTTTATCCTCACTGAAAATTCAACTCCTATATTTTCAAATTCAGTTCTCAAAATTCAATTTACCGTCCGTACCGTGTAGTTCAGAAAGAGCAATCAAGCGCAGATACACAGGACTCCTGTTTGACCAATCAGCACTTACATTTTTGAGCAGTTAACGTTGTACTTATCAAGGAAACAGAGAAAGAAGTGCTTGGTGGCCCAGTAGTGTCACAGCAATACAAAAGCTATAACACAATAAGCTATAGTTATCCCACAACGGAAGCTGACAGGAGTGATTCAGTGATTAAAGCTCCTGTACAGAGAATTCCATTTAAGTGGATTGCAGTGACACCTTCAGTTGGAATCAGTGGTGTTTTTAAGGGGCTAAACTGTTTCCCATGAGCACCTACTGTAAGAGCATAACTCTGGCCAAGGCCTGAAGCTAATGACTGAAGAGCAGATCCTCTTTATAACTCTGCATTTCTTTTTTCAAAACAATAACTTGCAGGGTGCAAAGTGACTTTTGAAATAAGACAACAAGCAAACTTTGTAGCTAGTAACTTGAGTGAAAATGAAAATGAAACCTAACTTTGGACGTCTGACTCTTATACTTCTCTTTTACTCCACAGCTCTGGAGTCTCACACAGAACAGTGCTCTAATATGTCCCCATAATGTACATTTGCACTAGCTTTTCCACAAAGTATTCAAGCATTTTCACAAATTCCTTCAGTCACTCAACATCTTCATTATTCTGCATTAGCAGTTCAGTGCTAGCTGCTTCAGTGTTCTGCATTCACAGTATTCTACTGTTAGAATTGTCTTGTTCCTGAAGGTCAGTTTATTATCCATGAACATTAAACTCCATACAGAACCATTTCACTCTCACCTTACAAAGACCTTAGTTCGTAACTGAAACAATGCCCCAAATCAAATACATTAGCCACGTCACAGAGCTAGCTGTGTGGCTAACGCAGAAGTGTTTGACTGAACTACAACAGCCACTATAGTAAAATATGATAAGCATATAATAACAGACACATACCTGTGTAGACGGAAGAGGGACAACAGGTCTGTTTCATTCCTTTGAACTCCCTTAGTTCTGTCCATTGGTTCAAAGCAGAGGTTAGTTTGAGGTTTTTTGGTTTTGTGTTTTCCTGTTTTATTTTGGTGAATGTGTTCATTTTCCTGTTTTGTCTACACTCTTTCTGACTTGTCTTTGTCGTACCTAATTCCCTCATTGCCTGCACCTGCTGTTCCTCCTGTGATCATCCACACCTGATTGTGATCCCTGCTCTCCCTCTATATTCTTCTTTCTTCCTTTGTTGTCAGTGTGTAGTTCTTGTTACTTGTGTGAAGACCTTCAAGTCCATGAATCTTGTCACCTTGCCTCTAGTTTTTGTGTCACAGTTCTCTGTTAGAATCTAGTGCAGCTATAGGCTGCCCCTTGTTTGTCTTGTAGTTAGAAGTTGAGTACTTTTTTCTCCCTCCATTGTTTCTCTCCTGTTTTTGTATTTTGAATTTTTATTATAGCTTGACCATGAAAATTCCTTGAAAATGATCATTAGCCTTGTTGTTCCGTGCATATACAAACAAACACACATTCCTAATTTTCTAGTTTGTACAGTTCATGAAATATGTACATGTTTCAATGTATATTATTGGTGTACATGAACTCGATAAATTAGTCCAATTATTAAAACTGCATCAGTGGAGCTGGGTGCTTTTGACTGAAATCCTCCATTATCTCAGAACATTGGTATTCATTAAAAACACTAATTAAAATCGACACAGATAATGATGTGAAGTCATTAAGAACAAACTAATCGACAAAATCATGAAAAATGGAAGTGACAGAAAAGAGCACATGTAATGTCATGTGGAACATGGTAATACCGTTTGTAAAATTAAGGTTAATGGTATTCTTCCCCAGTTTTTATTTTTATCCTTTTAAGAGAATAAAGTTCAGTGTTGTGTCCTTGTTGGAGGAGCACTCAGTAGATAGATGAATGGACTTAACCCTGACCAGTGTAGCACAGAAAGAGAATTAATCACAGTTACTGGAACATGGCCAAAAAAAAAAAAAAGGTAACAAAAAACAGGCCAACAGAGTAAGCATCAACAGAGTAAGAACAGTAGAGTATAAGATGCCCAGTAAATATTATAATAAAGGAGCTTTAATCTCTTTCTTAGTCCCCCAGTGTACATCTCCCAATGGGGAAGTGTCTTTTTTTTTTTTATTATTATTTATTTGCATAAGTCAAAGTCCCTGAGTAGTGTGGATCATATTAAAGGCTTACTTTATTCATATATGAATTATATTGTCAATGACACATGGTCATGAATGTGCTGGTGCAGGTTTTGAGGGCGTTCTTTATACCAGCTGTGTTGTTCACACAATCTAATGAGAGCTGGTGTAACCTTGTCCTTTAGAGGACGGTGGTCTGTGTGGATTATTGTGTCCGCTGAACCAAATGACAGCGTGCCATGAGAGACACAAACCAGTGTGATCTGGCCTTGTTCAGAGCCACAGTGGGATTTCCTGTC
>JAPSES010000211.1:8872687-8892030 GCA_029822895.1 Maxillicosta whitleyi
TCTACCCCTCCACCAAATTTGATGGAAATCAGGTCAGTAGTTTTTGCGTAATCCTGCTAACAATGAAACAAACAAACAAACAGATGCAGGTGAAAACATAACCTCCTTAGCGGAGGTAATAAGTATGTTAACAATGTGTTTTATATGTTTTAATATACTGTTTAAATTACATTAAAGCTTAAAGTTTGCACAATTTAAAGCATTAGGGTGTGTTAAGTAGCCTACCTGAAATGACAAAACGCTGTTAGTCAATGTGATATATGTTTTCAGTAAGTTTCATTTTCACCCTTTGCTCTTCACCAACTCCACTTTCTCATTCAAATATGACCTCACATTTCCAAAAACCAAGATGGTGAATAGTTGCTTATACATCTGTGATTGTAGGGCCCTAACTCTGGAAGTATTAGGTGTACCCATGCACTGCCTGTTTCTAAATCCTGTCTCAAAACACATTATTATCCCTTGGATAATGGCTCAAAATGAGAATTGTCCTTCTCAGTTGTGATTGTGCTTTTGTCCTGTAAACTGGTCTTTGTGGGTTTTTTTTATTGTGTTGTTTTTATGGTTTTTACTATTTCTGATTATACAGTACTTTGATCTACTGTTTTTTAATGTTCTTTAAAAATCAATTTGAACTGGATTGGATTGGAAATCTATAAAGACCATTAAAGAGTCCAACCTGTGTAAAATAGCATGACAATAAAATTTGTAACCCTAGGTGTTTGACCACATACAGAGGTCTAAAGACAGCATTCATCTCAGATTTAATGTCATGACTGGACATTCATGTAAATTTCATAACAGGTAAAAGTGGACAAGCACTCATCCGTGGGTTCTTTCCCATAAACAGTGTAATACAAATATATGGATTTTTACTATGACTCAAACCAGGAGTTTTTGTGTCATTTTCCATGTGACACCATCCATATATTCTGTAATGCTTTCTCATTTTCCACTGAAACACACTCACTCATGTGAATAAGCTTGATAAGTGGGCCATGAATAAATAAGTCCCACAACTCAATCTAGTCCATTAGCTCTCAGCAAATCACACACTTAGTCAGGCATTTGTTGAAGGTTTGTTTACGCTGTACGGTTATTGAGTCTTTAATGCTGTAGTCAGGCACGTGCACAGGCGTTCTGGTGGGCAAGTACTCATGCTAAAAAAGGGCATGATAATCAACTGTGACTTCACTATCTCTAAAAAGCTGACAACACTGTACAGTTTTTTTTTTTTTTTTTACTGTTTAAGCATAAATATTGCATTGATACTATACCACAATATACGTCACCAGACTGTTATGTAGCTCAACTTAAGATCTACCTCCATTTCAATAATTATGATTTTGAATGAAACAAAATGAGGGAACTTGTCTAATTTGTAGAACAGTAAAATGGTCTTTAAATTCTCTGTTTACTGCTACCTGTATGACTCTCCCTCTCTTCATTAAACATGAAAAACACCAGTAAACAGCTTTTTAAATTAGCTTAACAAGACTTTGAAATCACAAATTTCGTGAGTTTATTTTGTTTGTTGTTTAAGAAATGTCAGGCCAGTAGTGATGTAATGTTTTCAGTGCCACTAATGTTATGGTTAATTTAGCACCAAACAACATCAGAGTATTGCACACACACTGTCATTACCTCTCTGTCTGATGCTGCAGGTCAGAGGAGAGGTAGGCTGCGGTGGTTTGGCCTGGCATTCAGCACTGCATGAGCACTAAGTGGAGGAGGAAGAGGGAGGGGTGTGGCCGGCGGGGGCTTATGAGTGCCCCGGAGCAAGATGGGGACAGAATTCTCATAGGAATTCAAATAACTGTATCAGATATCAAAACACATTTGTGGGGAATTGATGACAGATGGTATTTTTTTTATTCTTAAATATTGATGAATGAAGAAACAACTGGGCTTAGCAGAAAGGGCACTTTTCTCATCCAGGGCAAAAGAGCAGGTTATTGAGCACCACTAGACCTCTATCTGTGCACATGCCTGGCTGTAGTCAAGGTTTTCAGAGATATGCTGAAAGTGTAAATATTTAAATTTATGGTTTATCCTGTCAGAAGTTAAGAGATATGTTTAAGTGTATATATGATACCTGATGTAAAACGTCAGTCAATACCAATTCTTTAACCCTTACTAATGCTTCTTACCTTTTTTTTTTTTTTTCAGGTCTTGGCCATCATCTCCATCCTCTTCATCGTGTTGTCCACAATTGCCTTGTCTCTGAACACGCTACCAGAGCTGCAAGAAACAGATGAGTTTGGCCAATCCACAGACAACCCACAACTGGCCCATATTGAAGCTGTGTGTATTGCCTGGTTCACCATGGAGTACCTTCTCCGTTTCCTCTCCTCCCCCAACAAGTGGAAGTTCTTCAAGGGTCCTCTAAACGTCATTGACCTGTTGGCTATTCTGCCCTATTATGTCACAATCTTTTTGACAGAGTCCAACAAGAGTGTGCTGCAGTTTCAGAATGTACGCCGTGTGGTTCAGATTTTCAGGATCATGCGTATCCTGCGTATCCTGAAGTTGGCTCGTCACTCCACGGGGCTTCAGTCTCTGGGCTTCACCCTTAGAAGGAGCTACAATGAGCTGGGCCTGCTCATCCTTTTCCTTGCCATGGGTATCATGATCTTTTCCAGTCTGGTGTTCTTTGCTGAGAAAGATGAAGAAGATACAAAGTTTAAAAGCATTCCAGCTTCTTTTTGGTGGGCCACTATTACTATGACCACAGTAGGGTATGGAGATATCTACCCAAAAACTCTACTGGGAAAGATAGTGGGTGGCTTATGCTGTATAGCTGGAGTACTGGTGATTGCCCTACCGATTCCCATTATTGTAAATAATTTCTCTGAATTCTATAAGGAGCAGAAGAGGCAAGAAAAAGCACTTAAACGAAGGGAAGCTCTAGAGAGGGCCAAGAGAAATGGTAGCATTGTCTCAATGAACTTAAAAGAGGCATTTGCTCGTAGTGCAGAATTGATGGATGTAGTGGTAGAGAAGAGTGAAAGGCCTCATGACAACCATCTTTCTCCAAGCCGTTGGAAGTGGACCCCCAAGAGGGCTGCATCAGAGACAAGCTCAAATCGTTCATATAATGCTCATGAGTTAGGGTCTCCCAACAAGACCAGAACTACCAGCCCCCAGAGGTTAAATGTTCAGAAGCTAGAGGAGATGTACAACCAGATGGCCAAGACACAGTCACAACCCAACCTCAACACTAAAGATAGGGGCTCCAGGGTTGGCAAACAGAGGGATGAAATAGAACTAGGAGCAATCCATGACCACGGAGCACCAGTGTTGGGAACCAGAGAAGGAATTGGGGACATGAAAAGTTTGTCCAGCATTGACAGCTATATTAGTTGTGCAACAGAATTCCAGGAGAATACACGCTTCAACCAAGGTCCAGTGATAGACTTGGGTCTTCAGGAAAGCAGCCGGTTCACCCACAATCCAGCGATAGCTTTGTCCAGTCAGGCCAGTGCAAAAACAGGCCAACAAACTTCTGGGGAGCGTGAGTCTATGCTGACGTCAGTGTCAGTTTCAAAACCTTCATGCTCAGAAAGTACACGGAAATTCTTCTTCTCTGGCAACTCCTCGAAAAGCCTTATCCCTAAAGGAGGTTACCGCAGTGAGGGAGAGTCAGGACCATCCCCCCTCTCAGACAGCTCAGTCCTGTCAGACCACTCTCTGTTAAGCCCTGAAGCTTCTGTCTACACCACTGCCAGCAGCAGGACCCCACCGAAGTCTCCAGAGAGCACTACCCTTGCACCCACTGTTTTCACCTTCCACGACTCATCCATCAGTAAATACATTGATGCGGATACAGACGACGACGAACACCTCCGCGATGTATCTGACACCAGTCCCTCAGAACGTCTGTTGGCTGGTTCAAGCCCAAAATGCAGCATCAACATAAACTACCAGAGGGGCACCAACCATTTTGAGGCAGCCCAGAAAATGCTGGGTCAAAACTGTCTGTTCCCCCTTGAAGGGATCCGTGGGATTACTCATGAGAATCACGTGGGACCTGAGATGGCACGTAGACCAAAAGGGGAGAGGGGGCGTCAAAATACTTTGGACAAAGGCCTTTGAGGTCCGACTGTGTTGAACAGAAACAGGAAGCTGAGGCATGAATGTTCATGGTAGGTTCTCAAGCAGAATAAAAACTTTCTATAAGACAGAGACAAAGCATGAGGCAGAGACAAGGGGTCTCACTGAAACATTTCACAAATTACTTGAGTGTGCCATTGGGCAAAGAGCTCTTGCCCAATGTGTGTGGTGAATACTCTGGGAGAAAAACATTTCTGAATTAGAGAATGTCACTGCCCCTTCTTCAGCTCATTCCTATTAGCTGTATCCCACTTTCAGAAAACAAAGGCACACTCCCAGGTAGAGACATCCCTGTGGGACCACAATGGATCAGATGTGGTTATAACCTGTTTAACCAAATGAATGATGTGGTTTTAGTGGCAAGGGTTTTCTCTATATTCTACAGGAAAAACAAATCCCAGCTGCCCACTGTCCCATTATTGACTCCCGGTTCATTTTGTAGTCTTGGAGATACAGGAGAGGACCTAGAAGCCTATAAGCTACTTACTCGTGCCCTCCATTCCCAAACCTGGCCTTAGACATCGACATTTGTAGGGGAGTGTGCATGTCTTCGTGTGTGCATGTGAGTGTGAATGCTGATGGGTAATTTAACGGAAATACATGTATACACTCTCTTGAGATTGTCTCATCTGATTTATTTTTATATAGATGCGAAAAAGTTCCTTATAGAAATATGTGATTTGCCAGTCTGCTTTGTCTTTACATCCGATGTGAAGTGTATTTTCTGTAAGGTTTAATGTCTTGGCACAGAAGCTGCAGTAACTGGAGGCTGCAGTCAATTATCTATTAGAGAATCCTTTTTTTAACAGTATTTTGCAATCTTTTATTTTCCCCATGTCATGGTGAGAATGGATTATACTTTCAGATCTCTACTAGTGAATACTCTTTAGGTATCTCAGTATCATTTCAAAAGATGAAAGTGAAGGACCAAGAGTTTTTGATATATGGGCTCACATAAAAGCTAGATCAAATAGTCTTGTTTGCTGCATAAAGTGCACATTTATGAAGCATGCATACACCCAACCTGTTAAAGATACAGAAACATAATGATCTGTTTATCTTCCATATCTTAAAATATAACAAATTCCTCTAATATTTTTCTAATGTTTACAGCTTTCTGACATAAAGTTGAAGTTTCAGTAGATGTCCCGCATGCATTGGCCTTCCTTTTAACTACATAAAAGCAGCCAAAGATCACACATGAAGACACATGTATTAAACAGTAAATGCATCCATCTCCACTCTGTACCTTAAGTTGCAGAAACAATATCTATATAAGCTCTAACAGCACAAAATATACAAAACCAGGAACACTTTGCCAAAAACAAACAAACAAACAAACAAACAAACAAAAAATCAGTCGTAAATGCTAGAACTGATGCATGAGCACAGAAACACCCACAAAACATACATAAAGGTACTGAAGACAATCTTCTGCACACATAGATGTACTTAGTTTCCATGGTGATGGCAGTTGTCGTCAAATGCTGGCAGCAGCTAAGCAACGGTTTGTTAATTGGAATGGGAAAGGTCTGATTGCATGTAACGTATGCCCACACGTGTAAAAACGTACACAGAAATACTCAGACGTAGACCTATAAAACGGCACAGTAGTTACATGTTAACAGAGCCACTTTTCACACATTCATGACTACTGTATAAACACAACTAATGTTTACTGTTGAGCCAGTAGCAACCTACAAACCTGCACATTTCTACATAGTGTAAATGTGTTTTCATTTCTTTTCTGAGGAGCCCACAGTGCATTCTCTGTCATCTTTTGTTTATGATGCCATACAGCTGATTGAGACATAGTTTTACATAACAAATACCTGAGCAACAGAAGAATCATTTAAGGAAAAAAAAAAAAAAAAAAACCTCACAAAGAACATAGAGACAAATGTATCATGTTTCCTGAATAAAACATATGAGATGGTAGAAATTGTCTTCATCATAATCACAAATCTTTAGTATTGTATACAATTTGCCTTCATTTACATCATCATGATCCAACTGCAGATCATTGCTCTTGCTTCAGTGTACAGGTATAATGTTTCTGTAAGGTTTTAAGAGTAGGTATGTTAAAACTGCAATGAATCTCACTACCGACTAAGCAAATTCTAACAGATCAATGGCCAAGCTTGAATCCTTTTCATAAGTGTGCACAAATCTCTAAAGGTTACAAGATGAAAAAGGTGTTGAAAACTGCTGTAAATGTAGGTGTTGAATAAAACGTCATTCAAAAGTCCATAGAAGGTGACTGACATACATTTGTAAGTGCTGTGGTTAAAAGTCTAATCACAAACCCTGATTTCATTTCCTGTTCTAATCACAGAGTTGAACCATTTCATATTGCTTTCCCATAGTGAGAGGAGCTGAGGTGTGAATGGAATAGCAATGAATGTGAGAGGCAGAGTGAGGCATGTGTGTGTGTGTGTGTGTATGTGTGTGACTGCTGTAAAGCCAGGACATTAGAGCACTGTAGCTGCCAGTTAATGGAGAAGAATGAGCTGTTTCCGTTGTATGCATGCCAGGGGATTCCTACTTTTGTTTCTCAATATTCTGTCCGCAGTTTTTACTGTAGACCCACAGCACTACCATAGATTGCATTACAAAGAAATTATCATTTGGCAAAATTGTAGTTATATAAGCATCCCTTTAATTTATTTAGTTGTCATTTACAGCAGAATGGAGAGGTAGAGAGCAGGAGCCTGTATGATCATACATATTATTTCTTTATTTCTGAAAAATGGATGAGGTAAACATATGCAACATTTAGCTGATATCATCTCATCTGTTCATATAGTTATATTCATAAATCGCCTCATTCTTTCCATAATGAACCTCAGTAAATCCTAATGTTACATCATTAGGTGGGAGTGGCACATGTTGAAACACCATAATGAAAATATGATAACTGTAGGCTTAGGTTTAACTGACTCACAAAACAAATATTTATTTATAGACCAGTCAAAATCCGGTTCTTATTCAGCTTGCATTACTCATGATGTCATGAAATACTGAGGCCAGTGTATGCCAAAAATGTCAACATTTTTTACCTGTTACAACTAAATATGAGCACATTTTGTGTATAAACTAAATTAGTCAAACCTTACAAAAATAAAGAGGATAATGCTTTTTTTTCACTACAATAAAGGGCATTCAGATCCGAAAAATCTCACGAAGCATCACTAGAAGGTTTTTTATATTACAGTTGTCAGGGACCATTTTTTCATGAAAATATCTCTTAACAATGATGACAATCAATAGCTCATGAATAGGCAGCAAGCACTATTGACAGGAGCTGAGATTATGGGCAGATGTTAATGTGCATACACACACACACACACACACACACACACACACACACAGTATTAACATCCCGACACAGTATTGATGCTCTAAATCCTTTAGAAATAGAAGTTTAAAGTACCTTCAGGCATGTTCTGATTTGATACTTAGACTGTGATACTGTGACATGATACATTCCAATATGAAGCATGGCCATTTATATTTACAATTCATCCCAATTTATTTTATTTGGGGACTTTACTTCCCTCCATTTTCAAATGAACCATCTTAAATTAAGAAATTAAATATCATAAAAGACATTTTTATTTTAGTGAGATCCCTGTGGAATCATTCCAGTGTGAGGAAAAGGATTAAACCATCATGTTTTATGAAGAAAACATAATCAAATCATTTATTTCTCATTTATTAAAACACATTAAGATGAAAAGCACAGATATTTAGACATTTTCATTAAAATAGACTCCAAACTGTACAGTTAATGCATTTAGTTCAAAGCAGAATTTGGTTGTTGCTTTAGCTGCTAAATTAAATGTAAAAAAGTTTAAGTATTTTATTATTTTATTTTTTTTACATCATTGTCAGAATCACATAGGACCCTTTCAAGGACCCAAGGTAGTTTTCAAAACCCTGTGAGAACCACAGATTTAGCAAGACACTCTGAATTTAACACTGTATTACGGGGTTGGGGTCGATTCAGGATGCCTTGACGGAGTAAAACAGACATTACATTCAACATTTAAGGGAGCCAATATTAGACTACAACACATTAAAACCAGTACAAATTTTAAAATACACTATATTTTTTCTACGTTTGAAGCTCTCAGTGGAATTGACCCCAACCTTGCCTAAGCCATCAGTCTTTGTAAAGTATACTGTTTCCAGGGAATAGAAAAAAAGATATTTGAATGACCATAGCCAGCTCTTATACAATGTTGTTTGTAGGTCCCGAGGCTGTCTGTTTTGTAAGAAAAAAAACAAAAAAACATTTTTACCTGTTGACTTTCTATGCTGTTGTTTCTGTATAAATGTTTTATTGTTCAGTGCATGTTGTAACTTTGGCGTTGTGACTGGTTGTGATTCACACAGAGCCAGTACTTGTCATGTAAAAAAGTGTCTCAATGTCCCAAGATATTTCTATTTCTTAAGAAAAGCAACATTTCCCTTGAATGACTCAAAATGAAATAAATCAAATCACTTTACATTTTGATTAGGAACTGCTGACTTTTATTTTGCAATTACCATAAGTTTAACACAAACAGACAGGGATATGTATTATTTATGAGTGATATAAAGTATAGAGGA
This sequence comes from Maxillicosta whitleyi, assembly GCA_029822895.1. Classification (NCBI taxonomy): domain Eukaryota; kingdom Metazoa; phylum Chordata; class Actinopteri; order Perciformes; family Neosebastidae; genus Maxillicosta; species Maxillicosta whitleyi. Next base: position 8,881,415 of record JAPSES010000211.1, read on the forward strand.
TTATTCTTTTCTGAGTTTTTGCTGACACACATTCAGCCAAATGCATGAAAGGGTGGCATGTACGTCATGAGCTGCACTTAACTGGAGTAACAGCTAAAATGTGCTCATTATGATGAAAAAAAAAAAAAAAGATATATATACAACAATTAACAGTAGGAGTGGGCGATATATTGAATATAATCATGTTCTGAGAAGTGCAACTATATCACAAACATCAAATACAAGCTGTCATGTTTTTTACACTAACACTCATTCAGACTAAAAGGAACAACTGCTAATGTAAATAGTAACAATATTTTCAGAATTCCACATATAGACGTTTAACATCTGCATCATGTTCTTAACTTATAGGTGCATTTGTGTGTCAAAAGCACTTGCTTTGAGATAATGTAGTCCATAAATAATTTAAGATACATATTGATTTGTCACTTCTACCAACACTCATACTGATAGAGTGGTTTTGCTACACCTTTTAAAGCTTGAAAATACTGACATACATACTGTAAATCACAATCCAACCAAAATATAACAGGACATGATTTTTCTTGTCCATATCGCCCAGCTCTTCTGACCACAATTAAGTCCTCCAGTAGGTTGAACTGAAGTGAATCTGACCACTGCGGTGTAATTCCTGGCCCTGAGACCTTTACTGCATGTCCCTTTCTTTGTGCTGTTTCCTGTCTCTTCTCTACTGTGTCATTATGAAATAAAGGCAAGGCCATCTTTACACATGTGTTTAAGTAAATATGTACATAGGCATAAAAGGGCTAAAAGGAGGAAGGAGGAGGTCAGATGAAGAGGAAGCTGTGGGCTGTTGGGCAGGAGCAGGCCTCCAGTCTCTCCACACGCCTCCACACACCCCTGCATCGAGGGTTTCCCACCGCCTGCCACTGGAGAGACTGTCTTCTGCAGCAGGGAGGAGGGATGGGGTTATTGTTCATAAGATTTCTTTTTCAATCCAAGTGGTAAGCAATGATGCCATCTAGTGGTAGTCAGATCAGAGAGGAGCAAACTACTGCCAGACTGCAGATGTTAATACATATGCTGGAAATAAGTCAGTATTTTGTTATACCCTGCCCTGTATGAGTGAAAATGATCTCAGTAGGTAAATGCAACACATTTTAATGATGTTCATTCATGTATTTTCAGTGAAGTCAACAAAACACAATACATAAAAAAAGGAAAAACAGATGAAAATAACTAGTAATAGTTTTAAATTGAATAATTCGGTTTAGTTTAGTTTAGTGTATTTTGTAGCATTAGACAAGTATAGACAATGCAACAGAAAAACTAAAAAGCAGATTTAGATGTTTTAGCATTTACCTCAAAGTCAATGCTACCTCAATTAGTCAAACACTGGAAGGTATTTATCAGACACTTTAATAAAGAGGTGAGAAACAGTGGCATGTTTCTGTTTATAATGTGTTTTTAATTTAATTATTTTTTTTTTTAACAAGACTTGCCACACCTGTTGTTGTTAAAGGAACCCAACCAACCTTTTCAAGTAAAATGCCATGTTGAGTATATTAACTGTCACCAATAATGAATCAAAGGTGGAGTGATAAACTAAAATCTATAGATGTAAGAGTGGAGCCAGAGATGTTTCTACAGACAATATCTCATAATCCAAGACTAATAAAATATGACCTCAGTGATAACATAGATGATAAACAAACTAGGACCCAGTACTGAATCTTGCAGAACTCCTTTTTAACAGTGATGACAGTACTGAACATTAATCTCTATCTTACAAGGGAATAAAATTCTAAACTAATGTCACTTTGAAAACTAAAGTGTCAGACACACATTTCTCTATTAGATCTATCTTTATATCTATCTTTTTTTTTAATCCACTCTTTACTTCTCAGAAAACAGACATGGGTGTAGTGCCGATAAACACAAGTGTTAAATACATGGTCGGTTTGGGTCTGAACCCAGAGTCTTCTTCCTACAAGATACTCTGTAAAAAAAACAAAAAAAAAACAGAAATCTGCACTTTCAGATGCATCTTTCGCGTTAACATTTGGATATTTGGTAAATAAATGCTGCGTCTTTTATCAGGTTTTATTATTGTCTGTTGTACATTTATTTTTGTTTCAACACCTAGATGATCTGCAAGTTGGTGAGATCGAATTCATTGTCACATTAGTGGAGGTGATGATTGACACGTTTTTTTTATTATTATTATTTACTTGTCAGCTAAATTAACTGAACTCATTTTACAGTTGAATAAACCCTGTCAGGGATTTTACATCCACACACCTTATCATCCTCTTTATGTCAGTAACACTTCTCAAGTTTAGACTTCCAGAGTCAAGACATAAAATTGTGAAGCTGCATAAATTCAGGAGATGTATAAATATAAAAAAAAGAACTTTTTTTTTTTTTTTTTTTTTTACTACTGTAATTTCACATTTTTTAATAGTGAGGGCACTACTGCTTCAAACCAAGGATTAAGTCAGTAATCTTCTGCTGCAATGATCCACATTCTCTGTTCTTTCTATTCTTACCTGTCCTCATTGCTGTCATAGTTTTTGTCTCCATCTCCAGTGCAGTGTTTCTGCCCGGCAGCAAGAGCAGGCGGCTGGCATTCAACACACACATGGTGCCCCTCCCTCAGGTACTGCATCCACCGGGTGTGTGGGCCCACGCTCTGCTGGCACTCTTTAGTCAAAGAGGTCAGCTGAAACTGGACACAGTACCTATTTTCCATATGTGTAGGAGACATTAAATTGACTCACATTAATTAACTGAGACTTTATGCACTTTCACAGCCATGGAAATATAAATAGCATATGGCTGCACACATGAACATTCACACATGGACAAACCAATTCAGTCTGTAGGTATAAAATGGCAGTGGAGAATAACTGCAAAGCAATATGTCATTTTTTTGTAGACTGGCTGGATGTGTTACCCTATCACATCATTGCTCTCAGGGAGGTTTCTTTTCTTCCTGGCGTTGCCATAGCCACTGGTGGTAATAAGTGCTGGTACTGCAGAGGGAGCATTAATGATAAGAGCATTACATACCACCTTATATTACATTACATTTCTTTAAACCTTTCAAAAGGCTGGATGATGGAAAAAAGGAGGTTTTCCTAAATAAAGCAAGTGAATAAAAACACAGGAATATTAACATTCTCGAACAGAGAGTATCTTAGTAATTGTCTGGAAATACACTGTTTGAGAGGATTTAGTGGATATGTGTTTCTTTTCTCACCAAGTGAGTTGTGGCAGTGTCCTTTTTCGGTCCAGTACTCTGCACAGCCGGCTTGCTCCTCCAGATGAGGACAGGATTTACCTGCATTCAGAGGTTCCTGCAGAATTGTCCTGCTCCGCCTTCGTACTGTGGCCCGGCATGGCTGAGCACAACCTGACCACTGCGTCCACTCACTGACCACACAAGACACCGCTGGGACACAAAGAACCAAGCACATACAGCTGAGGATAAAGCAAATCCAGCAACAGAGAATTTCTTTGATGTGAATAGAAATGATTTAAATAGAGCCTTTTGTACAGAAAATGCATCTTCAGTGCTTTATTTTGCAAAGCTGTCTGCAGATTTAATTGACTTTTTAGTCAAGCTGTATGTGGACCATGCATGAATGATTCACTGCATTTCACGTCAGAGGTCAGATGTTGGTCAGGGGGAAAAAATCAATTTAAGGTGATTAAAACAGATTTAATACATCTTTGAGGAAAAATCAAACCCGAGGCCTCCTGCCTGGAGAATCTCATTATCCCATTTAAGTTTTGGAAGGATTTTCAAAGTTACCAGACCTTTAATGAAGAGGTGAAAGTTGTGGTTTTTTTTCTGTTTTACTCTGGTAAGCACAAAAGCAGCAAGAATAGAAAAAAAAAACTTCAATAAATCCTATAATGTGGATTTTATGACTGTCGTGAAACAAACCTGGGCAGGCTGTCTCATAATCGTGGCAGCAGTCCAGGGTGGAGACACAGGCTTGGTCACAGTAGCAGGTGCCATATGATCGATCAGATCTCCATCCTTTACTGATGCATGATGGATCCCGACCAGTGCAGCACAGCCCCGCGTCACGACATCCCCCATGGCAAAGACTGACGAGGAATAAAATATGTCCAATACAGACCAAAATGACAGAGCTGCTGCTCCACAATGTCATCATGACTGACCAAAACTTTGTCTGTAGACAGATCTGTGTCTGCAGCAGGAATCCCAGAAGTTAATCAAAGAAAACAATCAAATCCCACTTAGTGGAAATCCTTGAAATATGTCTAAATTCATCAACAACATTGAGAGTGGTCTGAGAATGAACTTGGATACATGAGGGAGGTCAGCTCTAAACTTCAGTGGCAGAAGCATTGGACCAGAGGGCTTGTGTTATTCCTGAGGCAGCTCTCTTAAAGGAACAGTTCACTATTACGTACAGGAACCAAAGAACAAGAAACCTGTGTAAATAAGTAATATAATCTTTCATTTTCACAGGTTTAACTTTTATTACACCGTCAGATGTTTTAAGACAGAAGCTTTGCTCAACATATTAAGCACAAAAAAGCATTTCCTCCTACAGAGTTTTCATTCCTTATCGACCCAACTATAGTATGAGCCTTCCCTGGAGTATCTTTAAATTTAATAACTAGTAAAACAGCAAAGATTCACTATTGAACGATAAAGACAGCACGACTAAGTAGATGCTGAATAGTGGAAATAATAAAAGAGCAAAATATAGACTCCTACTTTTCAACAATTGCATGACATTATGTTTAGTACTGTATTTAGGATGCAATAAAAACTTTATTGAACTACATAAAAGATACCAATAAAACACTGTTATGGGTGTTCTAACCAAAGAGTTTAAATGAAAGTTTTCCTTTCATGGCCTCTCAGAGCCAGTTTCCCCAGCCATGTGTGCCTCAACATGTGAAAAGAGTGGATTATTGAAACTACTATGGCTGAGGTTATTCATGCAAAAAGAATAACAATGTGGACAGTGCAGGCCCCAAACTCCAAGTCACATCAGTTGCTACTGAGAGTGAATAGGGACGGGGGAAAGAGGAAGCACAAAGAGAAATGAAACACAATCACACTGAAGAACTGGATGATAATGGTAAAATAAAAGCAAAAAGCATTGTCATAAGTGTATGAATGGCTCTTCTTGGACAGGACTTGAACTAGATACAGAAGTCTTTCCTGTTCTGCTCGTCTACCAGTTCTTTATCAAAGATTTTTTGGAGCACAGAATCTTTTTGTTTGTTTGTTTTCTTTTCACACAAAAATCCTTAAATAACTAGGAAAAACACTAGGACTGTCACATTTAAAATTGTTTTTATTTATGGCAGTATATAAGACCTTTTCAGATCAAATGCAGGTAGTTTTTCATGTCCCAATTTTGGTCCTATTTTACTAATTTTGGGATTATTATTGGGTCTAAAAAAAAACTGTCAAAGTGCCAGATACCAAAATAAACCTAGTTTCATAGAAGCATCCAAAATAAATTGTTGCTGTTGCACAACGACACAGACAGGCTGTTTTCCACTGAGCAGCAACCAGTTTAATGAAAGTATTTATTTTTCTGGTTCATATCCAAATGGAAAACTAAAAGATAATGGAACCCACTGGATCTGCATCAGTTGATCTGCATGCCAGTGCTGAGGTAATACCAGCAGATTAAAAGCTCTCACTTTGATGTGATGTTTGCTGCTTGTGTGTTGCTCAACAGAGTCACAGCGTTGGAAAATAGTTGGCAGTATTTACTCTGAACTAACTCTTATAGCCTTGATCTAGTTCTTATATTTTGCATTTAAAAGACAGGAATATTATCATATTTTCAGACATAAAGGTCAATTAACTTGTTAGTGTTACATAAAGATAAAGTTTCCTCCACTCTTTTCTTTGTGTCCATTCTTCCCTTTGATCCAAGCAGCTATGGTCCACATTTATCTCATGGTGTTAATAAAATTTGAGCCAAAAGAATGAACTATATCATCATTGTAGAACTTTCTGTTTTCTGAGTGGTCATGATGTGCATGTTAAAAATGACCAACTCCTAGCATTCACAGCCCAGTGAGTTAGAGGAAATGGAGACAGGTCAGCGTCTGACGTCCACTGGAAAGCACTATGCAATATTTTGGGAAAAAGTTAATAATGAATGATTCATAAAAATAAACCAATACATAGTCCTCTAAACGCAGCTCACATGCTGGTAAAACAAGGCCAACAGTGTTCACCTAGAAAACGTGATATAGAACAAGCAGCCTATGGGTAACTATGCAAAGATTTACACGTATATAATCTCCTTATGTTCATAAATATTCAGACTCTTGCTGCAAGAGGGCAGATGTAGAAGCAATCGAACCTTGTTATTTTAGTGTGAGGGGTCATCAGCACTGACCTCAGAACCACTACCCAATGCATATATTAGAAATATGTCATAATAAAAGCACATATACTATTACTCAGAATCACCTTTAATGGGTTGATTCCTGTTCAGACACTATAATTTCCATTGCGTTGCCATAATTGTATCATAACCTATACATTTCACAGTGTTTTTCATGCTGATCCTGCTTGTGTGAGCAATGATTCTTAAAGAAACACATTGTAACAGAGTATTGATTAATTTTGATCTCTTCACCACTCCATATTGTGGGCTGTTATCCCTTCATTTGTCTTCACTATCACAGAAATATTTGAAATATACATTAAACTCACAAGCTTTTAACACACACAAGCAACAGGAAAGATTTAGTGACATGTTTTATGTGTATTATAGTACAAAGACTCCTGAATACAGGGGACTATAATTATCTGACAAAGACTAAAAGAATCTTTGCCCTCTGTAATTCTGTCAGGTTATTTTGCTCAGTAATGATGAAAACGCATACATTCTTACAACAAAAGTGTCTTTATTATGAGCTCAAAGCATTTCCCCTAATCCGAGAAGAGGGTGTTTAAATAAACCCAGGAGAGAGGCTGAGAGCCACAGAGGGAGGGAAACACCAGCTTGGCTGTCTGCATCCTCTGCATCAGCGTAGAACACGTAGGCAGTAGGAAACACACCTTTAGAGGAGTGTTTAGTCTATTCCACTATACAGGCTATCAAGGCGTTTTCTTGCATTTAGATCAAACTGTAGAAATTAGGCAACATGATTTTTTTAATGGACTTACAGATGATGATTCTGGATGTGATTTACTTCATCTTACGCAATTCTATGCGGATTGTCATGCGTCCTCGTACCAAACCAATCGATGGTGAACTGGTGCTGATCACAGGTGCAGGTGGTGGCCTGGGTCGACTGTTTGCGCAGGAGTTCACCAAGAATGGGGCAGAGGTGGTGCTATGGGACATCAACAGCAGTTCCAATGAGCAGACAGCCAAGCTGGTGCGTGAGATGGGGGGTAAGGCATCCACGTACACAGTGGATGTGACCAACAAGGAAGATGTGTATCACAATGCAGACCTTGTGAGGAGGGATTTGGGCCGGGATGTTACAATACTGGTGAACAACGCTGGAGTGGTGGCCGGGGAACGCATGCTAGACTGTCCTGATGAAATGGTGGAGAGGACCATGAAAGTCAACTGTCATGCTCTGTTCTGGGTGAGAAGTCTTAAGCCACTGATCTACAAAACTAATGACCTTTCAAACATGACCAGTGCACATTTTTCTAGAATGCCTATCAGTTGTAAATGTTTTGAGGAATTAAAAAAAACATTCTATTTTTTATTATACAAAATATGTAGTACTACACAAGTACTTTGTTGCTATGTACATACAGAAAAAAAATACAGAAAAAAATATTAGACCATCAAAACACATCAAAGACAATGGTTATACAATCAAGTACTAACTCCTGTGTATAAAACAGACAGAAAAGAAAACATGGAATGTCTAAAAGCACTGTTTTTGTCAGTACAATGTCATAGCTACTGATGTAAGAAGAGAAGTGATTTTGGTTATTAGCAAGAAAACATGGAAAAAGACTAAATATCAGCTCTTCCATTAAACTATGGTGAGCAATTTTTGTTGTTATTATTATATTTGCCCAAACAAATGTACCTTTAGTCGTACCAGGCATTAAAATGAACAAGAAATTGAAGAAAACAAGGATAGTCTAATATTTTTTGTCTGCAAATGTATATAAAATGAGCTCATAGAGATCTGGAGGTGAAGTAAAAATAAAACCGCAAAGACATAAAGTGCTCTGAAAAACTTTGGTCACCAATTAGTGCTTTATTTTAAAGGTCTGTTATGCAGTATTGACTCAGTTTTCACATATACATTTACAGCCTTTAAATTCTCAGTGCTTAATCTTCATCATCAGTGATCTACATAGTAGGTTATTGTGCAAGTGTGGCATTAGTAGCATGATCTCCTTCACTCCGCTCTATAGGAGTCCCATAACAATCCTCTTAATATGAAGCCAATGGTAGCATAAGCTTCCTTTACATTGAGCAACACTTTTAAGTCACAGGACATATGAACTCCACTGTGTGTTTCCTCGCAGCTGCTGAAGTGTCGTTCCGTACATGTGTGTGTTTCAGACAGTGAAGGCCTTCCTTCCCCAGATGAAAGCTCAGGACCACGGACACATTGTGACAATCGCCAGCGTCCTCGGTCTCTTCAGCACAGCTTGTGTTGAGGTGAAGTCAACAGGAGAAAGGATGTCACTACAGCACTAAGATACAACAGCTTTACTATTTCTCACACTTTTCTCCACTTACAGCCCTAAATTAAACAGCTCTTTTAAACATATATCAGGGGTGTCAAACTCATTTTAGTTGAGGGGCCACATCTTCCCAGTATGATATGAGGTGGGCTAAAATAATAATATATAAATAATGTCTACTCCATACATTTATCTGTGTTTTAGAGTGAAAAGGGTGAAATCACATTAGGAAAACTTTACATTTACAAACTATACTTTAAGAAAATGCGAATAATATGAAGAACTTTGGGGAAAAAATTCCATTTCTTAATCAAAGTAAGTGGAATTTTAACAATATTCTATCTCAGTTTATCATTGACAAATGTGCATGACAACTCACAGAGCACAGTGGATCTACAACTATACAACACATTTAGAAACAGGCAGAATATTGGTAAAAAGGGAAGAAAAAAATAAAAGAATATTGGTCCAATTACACCTGAGTCTTTTACTATGTTTCAGCTCTTATTTTGTGAAACAATAGTGTACAAATGTAAACATTTTGATGTAATTTTGCTTTTTTTTTTTTTTTTTTTTTTTAACAGTAAAACAAAGTAGACTGAAGTGAGTTGTCATCATTTATAGGTTATTATGATAGTATTTTACTGGTTCTGATCCACTTTAGATTAAAATGGGCTGAATATGGAACCAAAACTAAAATGATTTTCATATCCTTGATTGATTATATCCTGAGTGTAATGTTTGCATTTCACAAATTTTCAATCCACGGGCTGCATTGGACCGTTTGGCGGGCCGGATGTGGCCCCTGGGCCCCATGTTTGACACCTGTGACGTATATCATAAACACAGCAGCCTGAGTGATTCCTCCTTTAGACTCATAATTCATTCATATTACAAGTCAATGTGTGTTGTTCTTTTATATATATATATATATATTTGCTTTAGGATTACTGTGCCAGTAAGTTTGCTGCAGTGGGTTTCCATGAGTCTTTGGCCCATGAGCTGATGGCTGATCAGGTTGAGGGTGTGAAGACCACTCTGGTGTGTCCGTATATTGTGGACACAGGCATGTTTGAAGGCTGCAAAATCCGGTAAGTTATACATCTGAATGCTTGTATTTCATTTATTTGTGTTATAAAATAGTATTGTTGGATGCAGTCGTTATGTCATCTCCACAACAAACCAGCGTCCCCGCCCCATTTCATCATTTTGAACTTACAGGGGCCAACAGTGCATTCATTGTTTTTGTGAATTGTCTGTAAAATCCATCCAATCAAAGATGCCTGGGAGACACTGCTGCATTAAAAACTGTTCCAATTACTCCCGTGATTGACACAGAAAACATAGAGACCTGGTTATTTTGGGTTTCTGACCAGTTTAATGCATTTACAGTTCCCACACACGACCCCACCCAACACGCTAACCAGGCCATCACTAAACTAGAATCCAACACCACTCCCTTCACAGATACATGGAACAAGAATGTAGGGAGGAAACATTATTGACTCCCTGCAAGTCTGTTCTGTTGCCCATAGCAACCAATAGCTTGTAAGTTCAAAATGGCGCAGCCTTTGAGATATGTCACGTGATATAATGTATGTCCTTATTCCTAATACTGGTGTTATTCTTTGAAGCTGGGGTTTGCAAATCAGTGTGGGTGCACTTAGGATATCTATATTTTAACAAAAGTTTGGATTTACACAACAGGATAAAGTCTGTGAAAACCATGCTCTTGTGTTTTAACCACTTGAACAATGCTTTTAAGTGTACAATGGGCAAGGCAACAGGCAAAACACATGTATTTGTATAGCACAATTCATACACAGGGCAATTTACAGTGCTTTACAAAAATGGAAAAGAGACAAGTTAAAAACAATTAAAACATACTCAACTAGAAAAGCACTCAGAGAGCGCAAACCTCCACCAAGCAGCACAGTTCCCCCACATATTGTGACTGACACCCTGC
>JAPSES010000211.1:8892130-8905821 GCA_029822895.1 Maxillicosta whitleyi
TTCCTTGTGCCATTGCCAACAAATCCTGAAAATTTCATCAAAATCTGTCCATAACTTTTTGAGTTATGTTGCACACACACACACACACACACACACACACACAGACAGACAGACACACAGACAGACAAACGCCGGCAAAAACATAACCTCCTTGGCAGAGGTAATAAAAACAATAATCAATTAAAATGGAGTAAAAGAGGAGAATGCAGATAGAACACTGTTGTTATCATATCTGTAGGTATCATACGTGTATTGTGTAAAACCACAGACTGGGCATATCAGGTGAACAGAACTGTTTTCAGCCTGGACTTAACCAACAGGTCTCTACAGCAGGTTTGGAACTTTCATTCAGGGAAAGTGGTAAATTAACCTTTCTGGCCTGTTTCTAAGTTATTCTTTCAAATAGCAAATATACAACAAGCGAAGTTATTGAATGAAAAAATATCTGGCATGCAGCTATAGCACAGAAGATTTTCTCTTCTGTTCCTTGAAGCTAATAACTGATTCTGTTCATAGTTAAATCAGAAAATGTGACATAAGGGGGGATTTTAAGGGCCAATGCCTGACAGGAGCCCTAGAAAATAGTACATTTTTAAAGAAAATTATTAACTTATCATTATAAAAGAGTGTTTGCTTCACAAGACACTAATAAACATACAGTATTTGCTCATTGCATTAATTTTTTTTTTTTTTTTGAAAAAGAAAAATAAGTCCTCTTCAGTGTCTCCTTCCTCTAGGTTTGGTCCAAGTGCCAGATCTCCTAACTTGCATGCTTCCATCCTAAAACTAAATGTCATGTCCACTTGTATACAAGTATTTTTTTTCAAAAATATAAACATTTGTAAGATCTAATAATAGAAAAATAATCTAAAAAATTGTATTAAACTGTAAAAGACAGCTCACACCTTTCTCATCAATGATCCATGCCCACAGTGTTACATTTTAAAGGTTTTTTTTAGGGAATGGAAGTGATATTTTTCATGGCGACACCCCCTTGTATCATCCTGTACATTTGCTACAGCTTCCACTTAGACAATAAAAATTCCGCTCAGGGACAGGCAGGGTGTTCTGTCAGACTGGCTACATGTTTTTTTAAGTAGGCTGTAACTCCTTAGTGACATGCCGTTTGCCCTTTGGTGCCCCTAATAGGGAGGAAGTAGAACTGCTTCTGCCGCCACTGGAGCCCCAGTACTGTGTGGAACAAGCCATGAACGCCATCCTGATAGACCAGCCATTAGTGTGCATCCCCCGCCTCACTTACCTGCCTTTCCTTTTCAGAGCGTAAGTACTGAAACACCCTCATATCACTCTAAATTAAAGTCTGGAAGTGACTGGAAAACAGCTGACTTTTCCTATTTTTGTGGTTTTTCAGGTTGTTGCCATGGGAATCCAATGTCGTTGCTTATCGTTTCATGGGGTCTGACAAGTGCATGTACCCCTTCATTGATACGATGAAGAAACAGGCGTCCAATGGTCTCATAAAAGTGGCATAGTTGTACCCAAGTACAACAAAGCAACTTCAGGAGTGCCAACTTATAAATTTTAATCAAGTGTCATTTAAAAGGGTTTAATATATATGAAAAAAAATAAACTGCTCATGTTGTGAGCTCCAGCCAGGATTTCAATTACATGAGGAAGAAAAAACAAATCAGATTCATGGGACTTTAGATTTTCATGGTGTCTGTTCTGAAATACCAGATGATGCCTCAGCCAAGCCGTCATCGGTGCCATTAAACATTTCAGAACCGCTCAGATGAAGTTTAAAGACCTGTAGAAATGTTGTCACCATCTTCAACATTAATTCAATCCTTGTCTGGCCTAAATGGGGAATGAAGATGTCTTTAACACTGTGTCTAACAATGCCATGCTGTATTATGTTTACATAAATAAAATGATTTTAGCCACTTTGAACTGTGTGGTAATGCTCTTACATTGTGAAAACACACTTTGTAAAATCCACACGGTGAGTGTATTATAAAATAGCTTATAATTACAATCTATCAATCTATATTTAGTATTTTACTTTTAAACACCCATTTGAGTCTTGGAGTTTGACAAATCAATACTTTCTCCCTCTGTCAGGAGTTATAACATCAGATGCTAATGTGATTGATAATGTATCAACACTGAACACATTTTTGTGAAAGAAGAGGTGATAGTGACATTTCCTTTTTTAAAAAAAAAAAAAAAAAAAAGTGTGGCACATTAATGGCACCGGAGTAAAACCAAATCATATATATTTAACAACATTCAAATTGTGTTACACAAGAATGGAGTCTTCATGATTTACATTTTTTCAACCACATCATTATAACATACAGGGCAAATCTGGTGAAAATGACAGTTCAGGTGTATAGTTGAGTAAACTGCATAGCACAACATCAGGATTTTGGATTTGAATGCATAATTATTATTGTTGTTGATCATTATTCATCATATTGAGATCATAATGGTCCACAAAGCAAAACCTTATCATGTTATGGCATTAGCAGATGAAGACAAAGACAACAACACGAGCCTCTGTTTTGTGCTTAATAGCACTGACATTTTATTACCATGTGAGGAGAGAGAAGGGAGGCTGACATTAGGGAGGGAAAGGGAGTGTCAGGGAGACTGATGCAACAGGGACAGGACCCTGCTACACACAGCAGAGACAACATTAAGTCACAAACTACATTTAGTCACAGAATCTTCCCAGACCTACATGGTAATGCAGATAACACTTGACTTGTGGTTGTTGATATAAAGCACTCTAGGAAAATCAACAAAGGTTCGCGCGCTGCACCCTAGGCAAAGATGTGGTAGAATCGCTAACAAGATCTTCTTTTTTTTTTTTTAAATTGACTATCTCGGCGCAGATTAAAACATAAAACACTTAAAAACAGGAATTAGCAGGTCTCACAGAGAGGTTCTAGGCAAAACAAAAGTTCACAGTTTGCTTCATTTATTTTCACCAAGTAGATGACCGACTCATTGACTAGGATGCAGCAACTTTTTCTACAAAGCAACATACAAATAAATAATGCGTACAATTAAACAACATCAAGGAGAAGAAACTGTTTTTCTATCAATCTTGTTTAACTGTGGACATTTTGGAACAACTAATATGAAAAGTGATGATTGAGAACGTACAACACCCACACCTTTCTGTAGCCATCTAAAAATGGACTAAGAACACAGTGTCGAAGTTTTCTCTAGTGCTTTTATAGACAACCAAACCTGATCATCTAAACAGTGCCATCCAAGGTGTGTGCCAATGTGCTTGAGTTAGCCTGTTTAACTTGCAAGTCACCTTCAATTTCCTGCTTCCCACACCTAATAGAAAAGAAGTAAAAAAAAAATAATAATAATCAGCTCATATTATTACTAGTCAAAGGCTGCATTGATATAATCTGAAATCATCGGTGTTTAACATGCACACAATTGAACACATCTTCTGAGTGTGTGCAGCATTCTGGGGTGAAAAGGCATCTGGCTGTGGTCTCCAAGCAACAGATCTATCAAAGTATAGTATTATTTGAGATAAGAAAAGGGGGAACTGTTTTTCTCAAGTATGTACTTGGGTAATTGGTTAAGAGCCTGCTCAGGGACGCTGACTCAGTCTGTTACACAAGTAATAAAACCCTGTAAAAACAGAGTTTAAAGACAACAGGCAGGAAAGCTTACCCAGAGACTGGTCCATTTCCTGTTCTTTCGTTTGACTGTTGGTCCAACTCTGAGAGCATCTTCAATATATTCAGTGCAGCCTGTAGTGATTAAAAAAATAAATAAATGGATGCAGCTGCTAATCACTGGAATAGACATGACAAATTAATTCCCCTGTATCAGCTCACAAAGGGTTAATGCTTTGGAGGAACGAATACTAACTCTGAAGGCTCATCCTTCCTGAAGGAATAAAACGAAAATGAACTATGCAGTCAATTTGACTGTGGCCTTGTTCTATAAAAAGGCAGTGCTACTGAAAAAACAGGCAGTGCCTCCATTTCGTACACTTAAAAGCGAACAAAATGAATGTTTGTGCATAAATCACACCCGTCTGTATAAAGCCCTCCTACTTTAACAACACAGTGTTTTTTTCACTAATTACAAATACACAAAATGAAATTTTGTTTTCTTTCACTAACTAAAAGTGACTTATTTTCTATGTGTATTTGAGATCACTCACCATATCATGACAGGACTCTACATCTTTCCCAATCCCATGACTAATGAGTGGAGGCTGGGAGGAGCAGTTAATCAGTGACACAAACTCGTTCTTATTGTTCTTGGGAAAGTCTTTGTACTCCACCTGAAAGGGCATTAAATAGTCAAATTCTTTAATACATTTTAGGATTATACTTTAGTGTATGTAACACACAACATCATGTTAAAAACAAAACAAACATGTGGCATGCTGCTTGTTACCTGAAGGCCCTGCACAGATGCAAGATAGCCAAGCTGTTCCGAGGGCCTGGTGAGGGGTCCATGGGGCAAGTGGTTCAGGTTATTTTTGTTTTTCAAGATAGTTTCAGCAGTCAAGGATGTTCCTGCATAAAGCAGCTCATTGGCAATCATGGCAGTGACTGTGGCCTTGCCTGGGTTAGGCATGGCTCTGTAGTCTTTGGCCTGGGGACCCTGACAGACCCCGACTGCTTGAGCCACCTCAGGTACCATAGGGAGGATACCTGCAGGCAGCTGCTGGTGGCTCAGGTAAGGCAGACGGAAGTCCTCCTCCTTAGAACCTTCCAGAGAGAAGCGAGTTTGTAGTATTTTACATATGCATTTCAGAGATTATAAAAAAATTTACTGCAGCATTTATGAGTATACCAACCTAAAGCCACTTCCTCTACAGAGCCAGGTTCAAAGAAGGTCACTTTGCGCCCGTCACCAGGTTTTTTCACTGGAGTCTGTTCAAAACAGTCAAAACAATATTTTTTCAAACAAAATATGATACTCATCATATGATACTTCCAGCTATTTTAATAAGACTTCAATGCTGCACAAAGATAATACAGTGCCTTTTCATCTGTTTTGAGTGCCGGTTTGGGAGGCTGAGGTTGAGGCACTTTATATCCCAAAAGTTCAAGCATTTTCTCAGCAGCATTTCGCTTGGCCACCTTCTTACTGGGTCCCATTCCTTCTGCAGACTGGCCACACACTGTCACCTGTCCCAAAAACACAAACACATTGAACTGAATTGGTGAGAAAATAGAATGCAAAGGCTATGGACACAGACATGTGAGTTATTCTATCAGTATGCCTCAGGTGCAGGTGCACTCACCTGCATCACAAACTCCCTTCTCCGAGGAAGACCTCTTTCCGTAACCATGCTGTACTCTGGCTCCTTCTCTTTCTTGGCCTGTTGGATCTGAGCCAGGCGGCTGATGGGATTCATACCCTGGCCATACTCTGGGCTGGTCTGCAGCTGTTGGCAGGACAGGTTAATCATCATTTGATGAAGAGTCATTAAGTCTGGATTGATTATCCTCACAGCAGCTCATTAGTTTGATTACCTTGATGATGGATTTAGTTTTCTTTTTAATACGTGGCAGTGTCTTTTCAACACTGGGTATATGGGGCAGCCTCTTCAGCTCTCCCAGAACAGCTGCTGCTGCCAGCTTCTTAGCAATCTTCTTACTCTTTCCCTCACCCTCTCCAGTGAACTCCCCGACTGTGACACACACTACAAAACTCTTCATGTGGGGAGGGCCTTCCTCCTTTAAAACCTTTTTTTAAAAAAAAAAAAAAACAGGTGCTTTTTCAGAATAAGCACAGATGTACTGTATTCACAATAGACAGAAAACTGGGCAGTGGCATTAATGTTAAACACAACACCAAAACAACAAACATAAAATTACCTCAAAGTTGACTGGTAAGTTACGTTTAAGTGCAATTTCAAACACTTGACTAATTTCTGATTTGTTGAGGTTTTCCTCCTCAGGTTCTCCATTCATCTGCCAAAAGCAGATATTAGAAATGAGTTAGTGTATGACTGTACAAATCTGTGTTTTCAAACTTTGGTCACTTCTTTTCTCACCACTGGCAGCTGTTGGAGCATTGGTTCCTTCTGCAGCACTTTCAGGGCCTTGGCAGCAGCATCATGTTTTGCTAACTGCCGTGTGCGTCCTTTCCCAATAAATTGCTGGCCTCCAATGGATAGCTCCATGTGGTATATAACTGGTCCCACAGGAGGAAATGGGTAGTAGTACCTAGACACAGAATAATGTGTACTGATAGATACTTCATCCAACTCAACATCTGACATTCCCACAATCTATTTACTATTGTAACCAGGAGAAAAGATTGAGAACTCACTGTTGCATAGAGCGCTGGTAAGGCCCTGGAGCCCGGACATTATAGTTGAAGTTTGGAGGTCTCATCCCTGGATATGGGTCGATGGGTTTATACATTGGCTTTTTACCGAGCTTCATACATAGTGCATTGAGCTCCATGGTATGTGTCATACAGTCTGCTGAGCCCAAAACAAACAAAGATCAAACATGAATACAGTCTGACTCTTTTCATTACAGCACTTAATACCAGTATAAGAAGACTGGTACAGAGCTGGTGGGAATAGCCCACCTAGGGTCTTGCCTGTATTACGTGGGGTCCTCGCGGTGGGTTTAGGAAGTGTTGTTTCAGCGAGGGCAGATGCAGCAGCGGAATGCTGGGCTTTCTTTATGCTGGTCCCCTCTGCCTCCCAGTGCTGATCTCCCAGCGTGAGTCTTACTGAGAAAATCTGTGGAAGCACCCCACAAACATAAAAGAAAATGTTATTTATAATTAGCATTAATATACGACAAAACAGCACTAACAGAATGATAAATGTTTACTTGTACATGTCAGTATCAAAGTACCTTTGAGTGAGCTGGCCCTTGCTCACAAAGCAGCTTATACTCAGGTTGGATCTTGTTAAAACGGGCTAACTCATTCACCAAACACATGGGGGTCTTCTCTTTAGGGTTTGCCATGTTAGATACTGTAGCAAAACAAAATCATATCTCAAATACACAAAATTAAGCAAAAATATCAAGATGCTTTTGTGGTAAATAAGAAGATAAAACAAATATATGTAAAAATTTAATTTATTATATTAGTAACTAATCAAATGGATACTGCACATCCAAAATTATAAGATAAACACCTATATTAAAACTTGTATTTAACAAACAAATGAAACAAACCTGTGGTGGTATTGTAGGGAGTTGCTGAGCCTGCAGGAAGTGCGGAGCTCCTGATGGGCTGGCTGGCACTCTCTGAGGGCAGGGTGCCTGAGGCACAGGGGATGCTATAGCCAGGCTGTGGCTGCCCCATTGGCAATGGGGCAGAAACAGCAGGCATGGGGCTGGTAGGGCACTGAAACTGGAGCTGGGACATCCTCGTTGTTCTATCTTAAATAAGATTAAACTGAGACCAAGACACTAACTTTACAGTGTAGTGGTGAATGGGAGGAACTGTTGATTGAGGAGGTCTGACTAACAAGTTCTGCCTGAAATACAAGAATAAGTTATAAGAAACTGAGTTCTGGCACATATTTACATTCAACATAACAACAAGATTACATGGACATCAAAACCAAAATATTTTCAGGGAAAATAAAATAAAATAGAAAGGTTCTTAAAGATGATGCTTGGATGTACTGTGCAGCACAGATAACAAAAGACTAAAAGAGTGTATATAAAAAATAGCATGTGTATACATCTATGCTATGTGCCTAGCACAAATATAAGTGATGTTGTAGGGACTCAGATATGACCATAATTGTCTTTCTAATCTTCTCTATCACCCTGAGGTAACAATGACAACCTACCATTAGCACTATACAATAAGATGGGTGGGACCAATACAGCTCTGGGTGACGTGATAACAACATTCTTGGACGAGCCAAAACGAATGGGTTTTTGTCAGTCATCAATAATATTGTCTCCTACTTGGATGCAAATCAGCTGTGCATCACATTACAAATTTGACATGTTTGATTTGAGGTGGACTACTCTAATGGGATGTGACTCCCAAAGAGCATTTACAAATGTTCAATGAAGCACTAAAATACGCACACACTGATGTCGATCAGTAATTACAAGTACAGATCACGAGTACAAGATAATTGAAAGATTAGGCCTCAATTAAAAAGGTAGAAATATGCTCATATAGCAAGATCAATCGGGGAGCTAAACAGCTAAACTAGCTTAAAATACATGTATTTGACTGAGGGCAAGCATGCTTTGTCGCATTAAAAAACTTTAACCTTTCCAGTTAAATTCGCCATCTTTGTCTAAATACCAAAAATCAACACAATCCCATCAGTGACATGAGTTGTTAGAGACAACAGGCCACCAAGGGTCGAAATGTTAAAGGAGCCTTTGCAGCCCACGTTAGCCAACTTGCCCATTAGCTAGAGGCAGGTATGCACATAAAGGGACTCTTTGCCAAAAACCGCTTTAACACTAAAATTACCACAGCAAATTGAGTGTCCACAAAGAGGTCGTATGAACCTTGATATGGACAGTAGCCGACACTGTTTTTTCGTCCGTTTACCTAGCAGAAGTAAGATTTTACATTTCATTTAACACAAATCTGGAACCAGCCGGTGGACATGCTAGCTAGCTAAACCTGACCCCCGACTAGTCTGTGCATAAAATTAACCTTACCTCGTCGTTCCTTTCGTTTAGCTGTTGGTTACTCCATAAGACACGTTGATTTAGTATACTTTGCTTTTGTTGACAGCCAGCTTTAACAGTCAGTCTGTGATATTTTTATATCAAAATGCGGGCGCCGAGGAGGTGGACATAGGGAAGACAGGGCAAACACTAAAGAGAATGGCCCTATCTCCGCTCTGTCACCAGGAAGTGACGTCGTCAAATGGGAAACACTTTCGAAATAAAGTACATTTCGCAGGCAGTGAGGTTTTTACAATCGTTTGACAAAGAGAAAGTAAGGGTACAGTGTAATCATTTTCAGTGATGATACATCATTCTTCGCGTAGTTCCACAACAATGATAAACTAATACTTCATTCTTCTTAACATCACTGAAATTGCTTAGTTTTACCACTACAGGAACAATGGTTGTAATGCTGATGTAATTCTAATATTGTTTCTATTATCATTCTCATTATTAATAGCTGATTTAATCATTTTAAGTTAGAAGCATTTAAGTCATTCTAGATAATTTTACAAGTTTGTCCCAAATCTATATCATCCCAAGTTTCATAAATCCACCAATCTTCCATCTTGATACATACCTGGTAGTCATAAGAGATCCCAAAGGTAAGAATTAAAAACAGCACCTTACATGATGTTTGGAATTTTATTTTTGATAGTATCAACACACAAAAAAAACTGTTTGCCACACACTTAATTCCTTGGGTGTAAAAAGAAATAAGAAAAAAAAAAATAAGAAAAAACACACAAATTACTACTGAGCTCATAATGCTATCTAATAAATATAAAACTGATCATGAATCACTATAAAATATTGCTTCTATGGTCTATTAACCTCCTGAAACTGTAGTTCAGGAAAAAAGCAGTGAGGGAGCTGGTTACAAGTGGTTTGAGGGTCCTACAGGTTACAAGTTATGTGCCTGACAAATGTTCAAGGAGTCTCTGAGCATCAGGTCACGAAGTCGCCACAGTGCATCTGCCATGGTTGTGTGGGCTCCTTTGCTCTTCAGCCAGTGAGCTGGTAGTCTGCTCTCCTGCTCTTTGGTCAGGTAGCCATCTCGTCTTTGAACTGTAGAAAAGATCAGATTAAAGATCAGATAAATGATCTCCGTTATTGGAAATGCATAAAAGAAAGGTGATAAAATATGCAAGTCACCATTTATGTTGCACATTCTTGTGCTGTAGGAAGTACACCAGGAATACATAAAATACATCAGTAACAAAACTGTTTCTATCATGTGATATATCATGGTTTTAATTGGGAAAACTGCTTAAAAAATGACAAGCATATCACCTTTGAGAGTTTGATCCCACTTGCTGACAGTGTTAGACTCGGAGTTAAGGCCTTCTATGTATTTCAAGTAGGCCTCTGAATGAAGCACCCTCTGGGTCTTTGGTGGTGGAGCCACAAACATGGGGGTGGTGGGCTGCAGGTGTGAGGGCTGGCCCTGTCCTGGATATGGTGGGGGAGCATGCTGCCCTGGGCTGTACATCCCAGGCTAAAACACAGTCATCATAGTTTTGTCTTAGTATGTAAACAATTTGTGGAATATTTCATTGTAAAATATAGCATTGAAAATAACAAATAATGTTATTATGCTGAAAACTATACAATATTATGTTAAAACCTCAACCAAAATGTACAAACCCATATATCTGGACCAGGTCTCACCTGCTGCATATAATTTCCTCCTGCAGGACTTCCTGCCATGCCGTTCATCCCAGTGCCCATCATACCTGTTAGAAAGACCACAATTAGCTTTTTTCTAGATTTATTAACTGCAATGCAGTCATTATTGATCAGTTTCTTGTTATTTTCTTTATGTAAAATCTACAAAAATTATCAAAATGAGTCATAAAAATACTAAATATCAGTAGAATGTTAGTTGTTTTGTATCAGTTGTACCATGCATGACATCTGTAACTGTGAGTGAATCCTTCATGTTACTGCAAGTGTAGGATGTGAGAACTCTTATAGAGAGGTTGTTGGACACCAGAGAGCTTTGACCACTTGATGAGTATTTCAGATCAGGCTGTGCAGCCTGTGGACCAGGTAAACCCCTCCGGCAGGAGAGACATGACTGGATGTAACTGAGCAGGTGTGGCTAGGACAGTGGCCCTTACCCTGATGGGGCATGCCAGGGTACCCAGGCATACCTTGCTGGAGGTGGTGATGAGGCAGGTGGGGCCCCCCTGCAGGGTGAGGTGGCATTGGAGCCACACACAACAAACCCTCATGGGGGCCCTGCAAGGGCATGTAAGGTGGGCCGTAAGCTCCCATCATGCCTTAGGAAAAAGGGCGAGGAGAGGACAACATATCCATGCATAAATGACATGCAGCTCACTATAAAATAACATGCACTACTGCTGCACACTGTGGCCCCTTTCACACATGCAGCCGAAGCTGTTAAGAAAATATCAAATATATTGTGCTTTCATGACTACTGAAAACTACTGATGAAAGGTTCTATCCTGCAATTTTTTTTTTTAAATTCATCAACATTCTTATTTATGACAAATTAACCTTAAGGGTAAAACAGAATGACTGAAAGATCTAACGTGTTTCCACAAAGCTTCTGTAAAAATTCATATTAAGTCTTTTATTGTGCTAAATCTGCTGTTGTACAGTACTGTATAACTACTATGACATAATGACATTGACCCTGAAATGTACTGCTTAAGAGTCCTTTTTAGTGATATGCTTGAATAACCAAACAAAGTGATATTAAAGAAGTTCCATGTGTGAAAGGGACTGATGATAAAAATGACTGAGAATGTTAGCAGGCAATACAAGCATGAAAGTTAAATGATAATGTAAAAGTTCATCATCAAGCATGCAGTCAAATTCATGCAATTTCAGGTATGAAGCTACTAATAATAAAAACTATAAACATGAAATAAAATGGTACTGCAGCAAAAAGAACACAAAATGTTGCTTAAGAATGTCGTTTACAATAAACATGTTTCAGTTGGTTAGAAAATTAGAGGATTACGGTCTTTAGCAGTTCCAGCCTCACTTTCCTGCTGCCATGTGTCAAACACTCATGCTGTCTCTCAGAGGGGTTACCTGACACAGGTGTCATGGACTGGTTTATCATTCCCATAGTGCTAGGCGAAGGCACCACCCCCATCAGTGCTCCTACAGGGGTACCTGCTCTAGGGGACCCTTGCTTCTGGGGAGGCCTCTCACGCTCTTGTTGCTCCACTATTTTGGCAGCACGTTCTAAAATAAACACAAATAATTGTTGGGTTCACACAAGTTCTCCCAAAAGCAATCCTGCACCCATGTAAAGGCTCTTCTCACCTTCGTATTCTGCTTTCTTGGTAGCCTCAAGGTTTCGCCACTCAGTGCCCACCAGTCGACTCAGCTCCCCAAATGAGAAGTCGGGGTGTCGAGCCTTGATGACAGCTCGCATTTCACTGCTGAACAAAATGTAGCCACTCATGTTGATTTTTCTCTTGGCGCCCTCTTTCTTCGATAGTCCTTTCACTTTTGGTGTGGACTTAAAAAAACAAAACAAAAAAACAAAATAGGATATTAAGTAAAAAGAATTTCACAGCAGCTGCATCCCTTGAAAATGCATATTTGTAATAATACCAGGGGTTGTGAAGAAGGCAGTAGTGGTCAAAGTGTTTAGTAATGCATGAATACCTGAGAAGGTATGTATGGCATGGTGTCCATATCACTTGCCATTGGAGTTTGCATCTGAGGTATTGAAGGTGTCTCTGAAGCCTCCTCTTCCTCATCCATGTCATCCATATCATCATCTGCATCCTCCAAATCTGCCAGTTTCACCTCAAGCTCATCTATTTTCTTGTCCAAGAAGGGCGATGCTTCCTTCTGCGGCACCATTACTTTCCTAAAAATGATACCAATATAATCATCACACATTTAGGTTAGGCAAGAATATACATGTCAAATTAGAATAGTGCTCTGCGTAGCTGACTAACCTGAAATAGTAAATTTCATCCTCCACCACTTTGGATGAATAGGAGAAGCGTTTGAGACCCTTAAATTTTTTCATCTGTTTCTCTGAATCAATGTAGCGGCTCTCGCAAAGCAACATATCCTCTTCTGGGACCTCAGTAGGTCGGCATGACAGGAAGTCCTTAAAGGACGACACCATACATTTACCTGCAAAACCCACAAGACAGATGAGCACTGGTATGTAAAATTACACAACCTTGAAATCACGGTCATGGTAATGATGCTTAAACGCTCTACCTATGACACAGGTCATGGGTAAAGTCTCCTCCAGATTACTCAGAAACACTTCTCTCTTGTAGAACATCTTTGTGGGCTCATGCTCAGTTTCTTCTGGATGAATGAAGATGGGTCCAAAGAAAAACGGAGTTCCATTCTGTACCCAAAGCTTCTCTATCCTGCAGCCCAATAAAAAAAAAAAAAAAAAACAACCACATCAGGAATCTATAGTATATCTCCAACACCCATAATAAAGGATCAGTGCTGTAATCATATTTTAAAGTATAAATCTACTGTATTTGGGAGCACAGATATAGTTTCACTCACCGTGCCACTCTTGGTTTGGACAGACCATGTGACTGAATGTAAACACAGTCCCCCACTTTGAACCATATGTTGTTGTAGCGTAACTGTTCATAGTACTGACAGCCAGGCTCAGCTCCACTCATCTCCATAGAGACATCCTCTCTCTCCTAAAAATGAATCATCACACAAACACACAGCACAGCAGGGTTCATATTTTCATGAGCAAACTTGTACTCTAGGTGTTTTCTACTCCAAAGGTGCAAACAATCACACAGACCAGAGTGGTCTTTATCCCCAAAACAATTTTTGTTTTTTGACTAGATTAGACGAGATTGCCTTTTTTTTTTTCCTACTACACTGATACTGCTAAACAGGTAGGAGAGTTACACAATTAATAAAAGCAGTGAAAATAAATTTTAATTCAAAATCAAAACTAAAAATGCTTATAGTCACCGGATCATGGTAGAGCCTTGAAAATTAGGCGTCTTCTCACCTTGTCCATATAACTGTTGCCCTCCGCATATGCCAAAGCCAGTTGTC
>JAPSES010000211.1:8905921-8917485 GCA_029822895.1 Maxillicosta whitleyi
CAAACTTGTACTCTAGGTGTTTTCTACTCCAAAGGTGCAAACAATCACACAGACCAGAGTGGTCTTTATCCCCAAAAGAATTTTTGTTTTTTGACTAGATTAGACAAGATTGCCTTTTTTTTTTTTCATACTACACTGATACTGCTAAACAGGTAGGAGAGTTACACAATTAATAAAAGCAGTGCAAATAAAAATTAATTCAAAATCAAAACTAAAAATGCTTATAGTCACCGGACCATGTTAGAGCCTTGAAAATTAGGCGTCTTCTCACCTTGTCCATATAACTGTTGCCCTCCGCATATGCCAAAGCCAGTTGTCTGTCCAGATCAGGTTTGGCAAACATGGAGGCAACACGAACAACAGGCAAATGTACATCCCGTGGCACTAGTTTGACAAAGCTCCCTGGCATGGCCCATATCTTGATCTTCTTAAATGCTTTGCTTCTGGCAGCGTAGCGAGATTCACAGACATGGACATCCTCTGCTGTGTAGCCCTCTGGCTGAAGTTTGAAATAATCCTACAAGGAAAAAAAAAAAAAAATCATAAATGCCTTGCATTAAGATTAACAAAACCGTTTGCTTAATATATTTGACAGGGTCTTACTTTTACAAACATGACCACACATTTCCCCAGGACTTTACTGATGGCCACTTTGTTATAGTAGTCACTCTTGAAGACCTCCTTTTCCAGAAACTTGCGTGTGGCAAGGTGGAAGGTTTCACTGGGCCTGTAGAACCAGCAACCATACAGCCACTTCTCACCTTCACGGACACATAGAAGCAAAGATCACATCAGCAATAAAAAAAGAAGACAGCATTTCACATTTTAATTTACATCTACTTGTGTTTTGTTTTCTTAATGAATTATCTCACAGATACTACCTGCTTCATCCTCCCACAGACGTTCAATACAAACGATGTGTGGCTTAAGGTTCGGCTCCGAAGGCTCCACATACACAAAGTCTCCCACACGATATGTCCTGTCTTCGAAACTGCACTCCTGAATGTACACACGGTCTGGTTCCAACTGCCACAATTCTTCTGACCGGTCCTCATTTTTTACACCTTTGTGAAACAAAATTTTAGTTTTAACCAAATGTCAAGTAAATATTTTAACTTATCATAGGTTTGGTGTCAACAAACCTTTGCTTTCCTCCTCTCCCTCCTCCTCCTCTTTCTTCTGCTTGTCTTCCTCAATTTCTTTGGGAATTTTCTCCCTTTTTTCCTGATCCACATCATTGTGCAGGTGTTTTACTGTGTAGTTGAGGGCTGTTGACATCAAAATTTCTCCATTCTTGCATAGTTCATCCCTGATCTTAATGAAAAATTGTTGCAGTTCAACTGCATCTTCAAAGATTTCCGAGTCAGTCCTGCAAATGCAAAAGGAAATTAGGTGAACATCTATGCTCATTTTGTGAAATCTAGATTTTCATGTAAAATTAGGATGTATTACAGAGAACAGTAATAGAGTACATCATTATCACTATGGAATATATATTTTTACATTATATTTTATTTATACTTTACTGTTAAATGCAGGGGAGTTTACCATAAATATAATTTCTACAGATATGAACTAATATTTTAATTGTATATGGATCATTTATTAATTTATTATGTGAAGTGAAAACTATAAAATTCAACAACTGTGAAAATCAATTTCATTTCCTCCATAATGTTACTTCAATTTCGCTAAAAATAAGCCATATGGTGAGTTTTTAAATAATGAAAGCAAGTTCACAAACCTGTGCAAGCGCCTAGCTTTCTCTAGAACCTCAAACATATGTTCTTGGAAGACATCCAGTCGTCTGTAACGGCCTCGATCCACAATTATCCTGATGACATCAAAGTTGAGTGGCGGCTTCTCAGGTGCAGCTGGATCCACTGCAGGAATCTCAGCCAGTGAGTCACTGTAGCAGCGACCCTCTTCATCCTGGTGGCCCAGCACCGACACAAACAGGTTCCTTATCAGCTCACGCACCTGAGTTCCCACTGCTGGGGGCCCAGAGTCCTCGCCTCCCTCCTGCTGCTTTCGTGTTTCAAGAAGCACTCGGTGCAACACCAGAGCATCCCGATATATCAGAGATTCAGGCTCGTTATAAATACAGGCGTTGTTGAACATGAGAGCAAAATCTTCCACCAGAGCTTCTACATCTTGGTAACGGCCGGCAGCCATATGGCTTCGCACACGCTCCATATCAATAGGCTTCTTGATTGTGGCATAGTAGTCTGGCAACTCGGAACGTGATGGCAGACGCAAGAAGATGGTACTTAATCTGCGACCTCGACGGTCAGTGAAGTTCCGCACAGCATCATACAGTTCATTTAACCTCTGCTGGAGAGGAGTGAGGTATTTGGACTTCTTTGGAGAGACACCACTTTTCCCTAAATAACAACAGTAATGATTAGTAACTATTTGCACTAATGTAAATCAAGACAATAAACTGCATGGATTTTATCTCCAGAAGCAGGCTTTTATTTGCAGCAAACACAGCATAGCTGGTGCTTTAAGTCAAATTAACTAAAATAATGCAAACAATTGAAAATCTACGGTTGTTTAACCAAAAAAACAAACAAAAAAAACAACAATAACATACCATATATAAACTGGCTGGTGTTTTTTTTAATTAAGATAAACTTACTAGGTTTCAGTTTAGGAGATCCAACATCCTCCTCTTCAGGCTGAGGTCCTAATTCCTTCCGTTTGTCTTTCAGTATCTTCTCCAGAATATCAGCATCATTATAAACCTATCAACCCGAAGGAATTGTGTTGGAAGGAAAATTTGCAAAATTATTTTGCATGTGACAGTAACAACACAGAAAACCATGCATCTTCCTTAAACGGGTTTTATCTTTTTACCTGAGATCCCTCTTCATTATAATGCCTTGCATTACGGAACATCAGCTTCATCTCATCCATCAGAGTCTCCTCTGTGGCGTATCGCTCACTGCGAATGTTGTGCTCAATGGTTTTCAGGTCCATTGGTTCAAGGATGACTTTATAGTAGTCAGGGTAGTCCTTCTTGGATGGTTTGACCATAAACAGATCACAGAGGCGTCGATTGGTGCCGGCCTCCCTGGCCTCAGTCACTGCAGCATATAGGGCTTTCATTCTGTTCTTTTTCACATTTTTCTTGTGACTTAAAAAAGAATCAATTTAGAATATTAGAACATGAATGAGCTTCAGATCCTCATAAAGTAGTTGAAAAAAAAAAAAAGAAAACGCCCTACCCTTTCCTCTTGACGCTTCCTGCATCAGTTGACAATATACTGTCCCCGTCTTCGTCATCTCTCCTCATAAGTTCCTTCCTTTTTGCCTACAGAGACAAACATTAACCATCCAATCACTCATCTGTTACCAATAATGGAAATGTTTCTAGCAACACTCTGATATATCATTACCTGCATGATCTGCTGAAGTCTGAAAGCCCGTTTGTAAATACTTGAGTTGGGCATGTTGTAGCGCTTTGCATTCTCAAACATTAGATTGAGGTCAGCATCAATCTGTTCTACATTGTCATATTCGCCATTCTTCATCTTTGTCCTAAAAAAAAAAAAAAAAAATTCAAAAAAGCGCTCATCAGAACTGTTTTGTAAATCCTTCCTTGTTTCATGTAACAAATATAACCAATGAAATTCAACCCATAGGAGGGCTGAATTTACCCAACTTAAAAATGTATTATTGGGCAGCACAACTCAAAGCCATAACTATGTGAATTATTAAAGAGAAAGCCTTGATTTGGGTGGGGATAGAGGAAAATTTTTGTCAAAAATATTCCTTTAGAATCATTCCCATTCTTAAATGAAATGGCCTAGTAGAGACTCAGGATGGGCATCAAACGGATCAGGGGAATAATGAAAATGCAGTTAGCAGTACGAATTGATTGACAGAATCAAATTCTAAAATAGCAAAGAATCCAGATTTTATATCATCTATTACGGACACAGGGTTTAACAAATGGGTGAAAGAGGGATTAATATACATTGACCAAATGTTTAAGGGACAAGCTATGAAGTCATTCATACAATTTCAAAATTTATTCAATTTACTATCTCATGACTTCTATAAACTTTTACACATCAGAGATTATCTACAGAAACATCAGGAATGGGAGAATATTTGCAAGTTACCATCTAAACTTGAGAAAATGTTATTGTCACTCTCAGACGACAAATCAAAGAAAGGGGTTTTATCAAAAATCTATTAGGCTGTACAACATGATATCAAAGGTAACAATATAGATAATGGAAAATGGGATTTACAAATGAACATTATTACATCAGAGGGAGAATGGGAGGAAACAATGAAAGGACATAAACTACTGAATAGCCTAGCATGGGGGCAATTCGACTGGAAAGTGAAAATGCAGTATTTTAACACCCCACACATTATGTCAAATACAATAACCCATCTGAATTATGCTGGAGGGTATGTGGAGCATGTGGTGACTTCACCCATATATTCTGGGACTGTTGAAAAATACAAAATTTCTAGAAAAATGTCCAAAAGGAGATTGAACATATGATAAGTATTGGTCTTCCCTTTGAACCAACACTTTACATTCTGGGTATAGTTCCTGATGGCATGGTAGATAAAGATGCCAAATACTAATTGAATACCTTACTTCTGGAAACAAAGACGATGATAACAGTCAAATGGTTACAACCACAGCCGCCCAGCACAATGCAGTGGAGAGATAGAGTAAAAAAAGGTATTTTTTATGGAGAAGATCACAGAAAGATTACAGAATACATTATCATATTGCCAAAATTATAGTCACTTCCCCTCTTTGTTTTGTTTTTTTCTTTTTTATTAAAGTTTGTATGTATATAGCATTTGAAGAATGGGCTATGAGAACTACGTACTTTAATTATAAGATACTGACTGTTAATGACAAAGACATGGTCCTCCTTTCATAGAACATGAAATTGTGAAGCAAATAAAGCTGTAGTTGCTATGCATCTCCTAAATGTTTGTTGTATGTGTGTCTATATGTTTGTGTTGGTCAAAAAAAAAAAAACAAAGAACTCCGACCCATAATACACTGACTAGTGTATTGCTGTTCACCTGATCTGATGCAGTGAAATGGGCTGTTTGATCTGCTGATAGTAGTCAGGATATTCTCTTCGAGACGGAAGTTGCTGGAAAGGTTCAGAAAAGACCTGGCCCTGGTTGTTCCTGGCACCTCTCACAGCTTCATATAGCTGAAAGATAGGGTTGTTCATCTCCATACTAGAAGTCTGACTCTCAGCTTCTGACTCTCCTTCATCATAGCACACAGAGCCTGCAAAAAAACAAACAAACAAAAAAAACACACACACCATAAGCTCTGTATTTTCAGCACAATATTTAGAATTCAGTTGCCAAAAAATGCAGTGAATTACCAGAAAGCACAGGGTCATCCTCACTCTCTGAGCCATATTGAAGTGTTACACTGACACCAGAAAGTCGATCTCCCTGACCAGATCTGCGATTTCTGAATTTTAAAAAAAAGGCATGAAATAAATGTAGTCATGAGATCCCAGTAAAGGCAACATTTTCTTAAAACTCTTCCTATGGTTCAATACCTGATGCGGAGACTTGATTTAGTGGGTTCTGCATGTTCAAGTTCAGTCTTCCGTTGAATGAAGACTTTCTTTATAGTGTTAGCATCCTATACAACAAAAATAATAATAATTACATTCAGGATGTTACATGACATTACAAAGAGAAAAAGAAAATTACAAAAACTGTTTACCTTAAAAACCTGAGATCCTGGTTCATTATATGTTTTGGCATTTTTGGCCATCAGGTCAATGTCCTTGGCCATAGCATTCACACTTTTATAGTATGAAATCTATACAAGTACAAATGTAACATTGGTTAAAGAAAGACCTGCTTTTCTAATCCAAAGACTGCAAAATAATAGTGAAGTAACAAAACAAAAATACCTGTATTCTTTGAGCGATCATTCTTAGATCTATTGGCTCCTTAATAATGGCATAGTAGTCTGGGTAATGCTAGAAGAGAAAGGTGACATCAGAGATACCATAAAGATATGTAAAAGAAACAGTAGTGTTTTGATCTTTACTGTTCTTAAACTACAATCATACTGCTTTTGCATACTGCACCTAATGAATGACTAAAGTACTGTTTCAGATATTCATGTAAAATAAAGACAAAAAATCTGAAGCTCAGAATGAAATGTGAGGTTTACTTCCTGGCTTACCACTTTGGAAGGCAGTTTCTGGAACAGTTCACTGACCAGGCGCCCTGAGGGATCAGCATGTGACACAACAGCCTCCAAGAGTTGCTCTAACACCTCCTTCAAGCTGCCAGTTGGGGTCTAAATTAAATGAAAAATTCAACAAGCATAAAACATGTATGTAAGCACAACAAGATACACCAATGAATTAACATAATATACATTTCAGTATGAGTCTAAGATTTTCCTTAGATTGTTCTGTTGATATTATTGTTTAAAGCTGCACCATCTTGTTATCCTGTTTTGTTTCTGCAATTTTCTTTTGTGTAAACAGGGCAGGTATAAGTAAGCTGTTGCTTTAGCCTACACCTTTTCACCCATGTTTAATATAGAAACCCAAACCATATGTATGTATGTATTATGTTCTGTTAAATGGATGAATAAAGTACTACTATTACTACTACTTCTAAATCAGAGTCGTCAGATAAATTAATTATTGTAAATACATGTATAAAACTACTTGCCTCATCCTCAGTTGACATTCCTGGATTATCCATCATGTCATCACCTTCTTCATCATCATCATCTCCTTCCCCAGGTTGCACAAACTCATTCCTTGTTTGCAAATATACATCCCATAACTTACATGCAGCCCGATACTCCTCAGCGTCTCTCTGAGGTAAAAAAAAAAAAAAAAAAAGAAATGTAAAGAAGCATAGAGAAATTCGGAGACTCGAGTCAAATCCAGAGAAATTTTCTAATATAAATGATCAGATGAAGTCAAATGAAATTTGTTAAAGACATGCAGGAATATTTTAATTTCTTGTAGATTGTAATGGTTATTTTTTTTAACCTTTGGGAAAGTTTATATCATTTTAATCATGCTAGGGTTTAAAGTACAAATACCACTTTTCTTACCTTGTAAAATGATTTGGCATTGTTAAACATGAGGTGGAAATCGGCTGTAAATTGCTCCACATCCTGATAATCTTCTGACTTCAGCTTGTACTGAATTTTTGTCATGTCAATAGGCTGGGACACCACTTCATAATAATCTGGCAGATTCCTAAAAAAAAGAAGGGGTTAATTGCAGAACATTACATTATCTTTACATCTCATAATGTACAAATGAGCTGCTCTGTAATAACAGACTGTACATTTAATAGAGCTGAGCCATTAACCCATACAGACCCAGTGTTATTTTTGTAGCAGTTTCCAAATGATTTTTTTTCTCTATTTCTACACTTTCTTTGCTGATTTATTACCAATTTTTGAAAAATATTATCCTCTGTATTTAGCATTTTTTGGTGTAAATCATGTATTTTCCTGTTTTTAATTCACAGATTATGTAGATGTCCGTGAAAACTCAAAGTTTATTCAATGTGAATTGCATTAAAATAGAGAAAAATTAAGAAAAGTGACTTCTTCAGCAATGATATAGCTAGCTGAATGTAAAAACACGCATCTCTATCACTGTCATTGATCCAACTCCGTAGCTTTTACTGGTGAATCAATGTTGTAAAAGATGACAGTGTTTCCACGTTCATTACGGAGCATCTGAACGTCCAAATGGATCATATCTGATGACCATAAAAAGATGACAAACTGCATTTTACACCAATTAATTACATGTATTTATAGCATTGGTAAATCAACAGGTATTAAACAGTTCATATCGGTAGATGGTTTGTGTTGCCGGTGGGTGTTTGGGTCTTTATGGTTTAATCAAATATTACTTCTTTCATACATGGTTAATTGCCCAATTAGAGTCACAGTTATAATTTTAGATAAAAGTAGAATGTCACCATACCATTTGAAATGTTGCATTATAGCACTACAGAGATGCCCTAGGATGTAGTTCGCAAACAGTACAGTCCTTATGTGCAGTGTACATGCAACTTAGTTCTGTTTTTTAGTTATGTGTGTGTTACTATACCTTCTTTTTGGTACCCTTAAGAAAAATTCAGACAGCTGCTTCCCTTTATCATCCTTGTGATCCTTGACAGCGTTGAAGAGTTCATGGCAAACAGCAATCTGGAGGACAGAGGGAATAACAATAGTTAAAGAGGTCATATTTTGCTAAACCCACTTTTATTTATCTTTGGTACAATTGTTTGTGTATTTGCAGACCCTAATAGTTCAGAAAGTTTGAATTTGTACCCTCTGGGTGCTGCAAAACTATCTTTATATTCATTTTTGGCAAAAAAAAAAAAAAAAAAAATCAAGTGGATTTCTACAACCTGTTTTAATTCCTGTTTATTTTGTTACATCACAACATTTGCACATATATGGTCAAGACAAACATTTCTCAGTACCCCATTACTGTTTATCAGCAGCAGTGGTTATAGTAGTCCATATTGAAAAGTATGTCAAAACTTAGAGCCAATTACCTAAAAAGTTCAGTTGTTGGTTGTATTAAGGAAAAAAAAAAAAAAAAAAACAGCCTGGAGGGGGTGGGGCGTAAAGTGGTTCATTTGCATTTAAACGACCAGCTCTCAAAATGACTTTTCTGGTGTCATTACACAGAAACAAGGTTGAAGATGAAGTTGAACGGCATGTGGAGTTTAATTAATGAACAATTCAGACTCAGGTATAGTATTTACAGTTTATGCAGATCACAGGGATACGATTAAAAATGCATTTTTTTTTTCAAAAAAAAAAAAAAAAGCAAAATATCACTCCTTTAAAATCCATGGCATTGTTTACTGACGCACACACTCAAACCTGACAAAAAGTAACGCAGGTAATTTATTGTCATTGCATGAGTTCTCACCGTGTCTACGGGAGGAACATTAGAAATCCTTCTTCTTTTTCTTCCACTTCCAGGAGTAGAGGAGGCATCATCGAGGTCGCCCCCTCCACTAACGCTGCTGGAGGGTGAAGTGGCCCGTCTCCTCTTAGCTGACATCACTGGCTAATTTCACAACAGCTTAGCCGGATAGCTACAAAAGCAAAATTAACTTGGATTTAGTTTGCGTGGAATTAATTGATGTTTAAAGGAATGACAGTCTCTTCTTTCTCTAGTCAGTACAAGGCTGAAGTTTAGCCGGTTACCGTTTGCATCGATTGAATGTATGAAACAAAGCGGCTGTTAGCATCTTATCCTAGATGGCGTGCCGAAATGCTAACAACAGAGTAAACCTTATCATAGAAAAGTTACATGAGTCAAAGCATGTGGATAAACTAAACAAGAAAATTCGATTGAAGAGAAAATCATACCCCAAACTGAGCTAGGTTTGCCGTAATTCCCTGAGCAAAAATATGTGACAGCTAACCTAGCTAGCTGTTGTTTGAAAACTCCTGACCGGAAGTGGAGGTTGTATTGTGTTTGTATGAGCGTATAAGGCTGGCACTGCAACCAGCACTGCCCTCTACAGGTTAGAACTGGTAATACAACAGCTCAGTGGCGCAATTAACACTAATGATGCGTGGTTTTCACTCGATTTTAAGAGCTTGTGGTCACTCACTGTATTTCAAAGTATTCAAAGAAAGTTATTCTATTCTATTTTAGCTCAACCAAAATCTATTCTGTTTATATTTTGCTTATAAAGCTTCACCTACTAAAGTTCCTGAAGCCCACTTATACTCAAAAGTTTGTCTATATTTATATCAGCAATTTCCATATAAC
The DNA here is from genome assembly GCA_029822895.1 of Maxillicosta whitleyi. Classification (NCBI taxonomy): domain Eukaryota; kingdom Metazoa; phylum Chordata; class Actinopteri; order Perciformes; family Neosebastidae; genus Maxillicosta; species Maxillicosta whitleyi. The sequence goes on from JAPSES010000211.1 coordinate 8,915,734, forward strand.
TTAGGTCCAACAGTGGAAAACTTAGTGGTCTTCCTATGAGAAAATGTTAGGTTTTTCAACAAAACTGCAGGTCATTATTAGCTTATTATTATCATGTCTGTGTACGAAAGAAACAAGGAAATCTATAGGGACCACACAAAATAACTTATAAAAAAAAAAAAAAAAACCTACTAGGCTCCAACTACAACAACTAGAGAGGAGGGACTCAATAGAACTGGTTTTGACCCTCTCCAATCAATGTTACTTTCAGTGGCTTATGTGCTGCCAAAACTGACTTGGAAGTTGCTCCAAAGTGATGTGGAAAAACGCAATAAACAAAGACTTTCTCATTCAATTAAAAGTGCTATGACAATTAGAATATAACTGAATATCAATTGTTCTTCAATCCACTATGTGCTAATTGAAGGTCATTCCTGCAGAATGACTGAAATTAAAAATCTCCTTAAAATGAATTCCCTGCCCTGGAAAGGCAGCAGCACAATTAACCAGGCTTCAGACAGGGTTCTTGCTATTAATACATTCTTTTGTGCTGACTGATACTCTTTTAACCCATAAAGACCTAGACATCCACTATAGAATGTTTAATAAGTTCTGAAGCACTAATCCCATCCATGTAAATAATTGGCGTAAAATGCAGTTTATTGTCTTTTCATGGTCATTAGATATAACCCATTTGAAAGTTCAACGGTTTCATAGTGAATATATGGAAACGACATCTTCTACAACATTGATTCACCTGTAAAACAGATGGAGTCTGACAAATGACAGTGGGTGTAGACACTTGTTTTTATGTTCTGTTATTGATATTGTTGCTGAAAAAGTCTCTTTTTCCTCCGTTTTCTCTGCTTCTGATATAACCTCAACTTTATGCTGAGCTTTTATGAACATGCCCATGATTAGTAACTTAAATACAGGAAAACACAGAGGATAGTATTATAATGAATGGCGATAAACCACTTAAGAAAGGTTAAATCTGGTGAAATATTAATTTAGGAACTACCACAAAAGTAGCACTGGGTCTTTATGGGTTAATCTTATTCCTCTTTTTTTTTTTTTTTTTTTTGTCAATTTAAGTAGGCCTATGCTTAATTTTATCATTCACTTGAGTTTTTCTGATGTAGTTAATCAACATGCGACTTTTTATTTTAATTTTTCTATTTTTTACTTATACCAACATCTAAATCTGCAAGTGTTGGGAGTGTAATAGGGAGATCAAACACTTCCCCCTGACTCCCTCAATGTAAATAGTGCATTTAAGGTTTACATGAGAGGGGCTGGCTGAGTAATGAGTTGTTGCTGCTAAATGAGTTGTGTACTAACGCGGATCATACTTTGGATAAAAGCAGAGATTTGTTAAGAAAATTGGCCCAGGTAGTGTATTTTCCTTTTAAAATGCAAATTAATTGCAACTTTCCTAAAATAATAATGTTTTTCTGACAGCATTGAAGTAATAATGTGTTTTTTTTTACTCTAGTTGGGGTCCCCAGAGATCCATGTCATTAATCTTGTATATTAAATAGGTTATGTTGGTGGGGGGAGGGTTAAGAGAGATTATTTAATTCATTCATTCATAGGCTGTCCCCGTTATTTTATGGCTGCTCCTTGTCACCCTGACTGATGTGGGGAATAGCTCCCATGAGTGAAGGTGTGTGATGCTGAGGAAACAGGGCGTTGTCTTTAGATAATTAACATGTCTCACACACACACACACACACACACACACACACACACACACACACACACACACACACA
>JAPSES010000211.1:8933960-8950510 GCA_029822895.1 Maxillicosta whitleyi
TTTGTTAGCAGCATGTAATTCACATTTCTTTGGGTATGTTTCCAGTGTCAAGAATCTAATAAAATAGATAAAAAAAATAAAAAAAACAAATGTGGGAGTAATATTGCGGGGTGTCAGTCACAATATGTGGGCCGACTGTGCTGCTTGGAGGAGGTTTGTGCTCTCTGACTGCTTTTCTAGTTCCAAATGTTGCTGTTTCCAAACGAGTCCTTCACTGTGTGGTTAAGTTGGGCTGGGAACTTTCTGCTTTCATTAGTGCAGGGTTATTTCTCAGTGATTCACTCACTTCAGCTTGGCTTAGATTCATTTTGAACCACTCATAGTGACGTTATGGGACTCCTGTCTGTCATATACTGTACTGAATACATCATCTAGACCCACGCCAGATCTCATAAGATCGACAGCCACGTCAGTGCTGTACAGTCAAATATGAATTATTTCATAAGTTTGAACAAATACATTTAGAGTAAATTCATTGTTTGGAGCTTGGAATCTACATTCCAATGATTGTCATTTAAAAACAAAACACTACAATCTTAATTCAGGTTTTAATGTGATGATCTCACTGGTTTAAACTTACATTTTTAGGACTTAACATCTTTATAGTTTGAATCGTCTGTAAACTAACCAAGTAAGGAATCAATTGAAATTAGTTAGATTATTTTGGTGAGGAAATTAAAAATGATTATATGATGCATTCCACAAGAAAGTAAAAATAATCTTTTTTTTTTTTTTTTAAGAAATCATTTCAGTATTTAACCATTTCATTAAAAAAAAAAAAAAAAGAAAGCCAAACACTGCCTTCTCATTTGTCAGATACTACATTTTCAGGTTAAACACATTTTGAAGATGCCACCTTGGCCTGTTTTGCTGTAATAATTTGAAAGAATAATTAATAGATTTTGTAGGTCATGAAAACAGAACACCGTTACCTCAGCTCTTTGTTAAGTCTCTATTTCTTGCTTACATCGCAGGATTTGTGGAGACACGGCTCTGGACAAGAATATCCATGAATCTGTCAGCGCTCAGATCAAGAAGAACTTTGCCAAGAGTAAATGGAAGGTCAGTGCCTCGGCTGAATCATAAGGCAACCTGCTGACACAGCTAAATGAAGATTGGCAGGACATTTTGTCCTGCTCTGCTGTTCTTCTCCCTCACTCACTGTCAGATACAGAACAATCTTATTTTTCTCTCACTCCTCACTCCCAGCAAGCGTTCAATGCCACAGCAGTGGTGCGCCATATGCGGAAGCTGCAGCTGGGCACTAGTCTCGAGGGACCCAGTCAGATTACTCCCACCAGTCCCTGCCATGGACATCTGCTCCCAGAGGAGGAGGAAGAGGAGGACGATGATCTGGGGAATGGAGAGGAGGAGAGCTGTAAGTGATCGCATCATAGAAAACGAAGCAGCACTCACTGTGAGTTCAGTTCAAACCTGAGGGTCACCTTATATAACTGCAACGAAACAGAGACTAATGGTGTGTGAGGTGATGAACTTCCACTTAAAGTCATATCAGGTGATAGAGTTTATATTTTCCATGTTAAGAAGGTTCAACTTAACAGCTCCTACACATTCATAAAATGTAATTAATACATATGGGTGCATCAATGAAACTGAGTTCATTTTAGTACCTGGCATTTTACCAGCCTTTTTAGACCCACTAATAAAAGAGAAATTTAGATGTAGTTCCCCCCAGGATGTAACTAATGATGACCTCAGATAAATTAATTAAAAAATTATACTCTTGCTCTGAGCCATCCCAAAATTAATGAGTTTTTAATAAAATACGGGGGTCAAAAATAGGACCAAAATTGGGACAGGAAAAGCTACCTAATTGTCAGTGCATGTGATCTGGAAAATATCACTTGAAATGGCCTTATATACTACTATAAATAAAGACACTGTGTTTTCATGAATTGGAAGTCTCATTCCAGGTTTGTGTAATCATGTCCACTCACATTACATGCGGAACCTGCCCATTTAAACACAAATAAATCACAAATGATTTCTCAAAAAACATTTTTGTGAAACCTGCCTTCTGTATTTACTTCAATTCCCAAAACCTACCTGTGAGTGAATAAAAAGATATTCAAAAAAATATTACCACAGAATTTTCATGTCCTTTTTAACATGTTACATGCATATTTTTTAGATAAAGGATATATAAAAATAATGCAAAAATTAGTTTTATCTGAAAAAATAATTCCTCTTTTATATCAGTAAATATTTTTAAAATAGACCCAAAGTGCTTCCAAACATTAGTTTACATTTGGTTTGAATTTTTAGCCCCTCTATGTCAGGACCAAATGCTGAACCGAAGTGCAAGTATGAACCAGAATGAGCAGATTCAACAATAAACAGTATTGAAGAACAAACAATGAGAAAGAAAATTCTCGGATTGATCCAGTCTCCTTAGTCCGAGGGCAGTCCGTGGTCCGATGGGGGGCAGAGGCGAAGTCATAACGGTCAGGTCAAAGCACAGGTCTTTCACAGAGATCAAACTAAGAAGAACACTGGTAAGAAACACAGGAACGCTGGTAAGAAACACAGGAATCATGTTTACATAGGATTATTGCATAACAGTCATTTTAATTTATCTGGTGATGTGACTTTGAGACCTTTACATTCTATCTCATGTGAGCTGCTGCTCTGTGTCTATAGTATCACATTCTAATTGGTTATTTTAGTAGCACTTCACATCAAAGGTTAATGAGGAAATGGTTGAAGTGTTGGAAATAGTATATTAATATATAGGTAATAATTAGAGCCCGGCCAATTATAGTGTGTCAAAGATTAAATTAAAATGAATAAAGTCAATATGTAACCAATGTATTAACTCTTTCTGTGCAGAGATTCTGTTGCTCACTGCTCTTGTGTGCCTGTGCTGCTCAGACAGTTAGAGGAACAGTAAAGCGTGTCCGTTTCACTTTCCCCAATCATGAACCACTATCCCCTGTGTGTTATACAACATTTTAGAGTTGGGTCAATTATCTTTGTGAGATTTATACAACTGTTAATCCACATGTCTACCATTATCTAACACTATTATACCATGCATATATCAATGTTCTTATTTTATATATCGGCCGATATATCAGATTTCGCCTTTTTTAGCCCCCAAATATCAGTATCTGCCCCAAAAATTCCATATTGGTCGGGCTCTTGTAATAATGTTCTAATTGCCATGTGTTACTAAGTAATGGCCATGTATCGACACTTGTAATAATTGATGGGAATTCTTAAAACTAAAACTTGAAATGACCACATGATAATGCTTAAATTTCCCCAAAATGTTTCCTTTTTGCTTGAAGCAAATAGCGTAGGAAATACACGTGAGTTGTACCTGAAAACACTAGTGGCAGGTCATGTGTAATAACCATGAATCATGAAAACAGAGGTTCTTCTATGTCTATTTTCTCTCCATAAATAAAGCTAAGTTAACAGAGACTCCGGAATGTGAAGCTAATAAGACCAGAGTGTGACTTTGGACAGTCGTCTACATTTTTGGTTGAAAGAGTAAACTTGATGATGCCATTATACCAATGTGTGTCAAGACAGAGTTTCAGACTTTATTTGGTGATAGTTACAGTCTGTAGAGCTGTGATTATGTTCTGATACATGACTTTTCTCTTCAGTTAATCTGGAATATGCAATGCTGTTGATGTTAATGATTTTAAATGGAAATTTTAATTACTATTTGCTTCACATTTGTTGTAAAAACAGGATGGGATGGCCATTTCACTTCTGAAAAGACAAGCTTGGTCAGTACTGCATAAGGGGTCATGGCCTAGGACCCATAGGTGACCCATGAAGGCTAGTCAGCTCACAGGTCTTCTACAGGGGATACACAAATTAAGAAAGAATATCATTGGCCATAAAATTAGAACATGCCCCAAAGTGCAAGATGAGTCATTAGAAATATTTTTGGTGTTTTTTTTTTTTTCGGGAAATTACACAGTTATAAAATACAAAAGGTGAATTCATATGAAATAACATAAAAAAAAAAGATTTGATCTCATGGAAATTTTAGTAATAGAAGTATTCCAACTCTCACTTATCTTATATAATGTTACAAGTTACATGAAGAGCATTTATTCTGATATCTGTGATGAAATCCATTTTCAAACTGTCCCTCCAACACTGTTCCTGCTCTGCTGTGATGTCCAGTGTCCCACTACGAGGACGGCCGTCGTGGAAGCACCGAGGGCAGCACGGACCGGGACAGTCTGAGGAGCTGCACCTACTGCTGCAGGCCAGCCAGTCGCGTCTGAGCACAACCTCCCATTGTCCCATGGTAACGTTGTCTCCCTGGAGCGCCCAGAGCCCACCCGCCCAGTCTGGCCAGGAATGCAGAGTAGTTATCCGGCAGTGTCTGTCAGAGTACATCCAGGTCACTGTTACAGTGCAGACAAACATAACTGTAAGTCTTAAACATATCACAAATTAACTTTTCACAGAACAGTATGCAAGGCTGCACCGAGTGGACAGAGTTCATGACACGGTTTTTAAAAAAGGGGCCTGTCTGCATGATTATCATCAAATAAACCCCTCCAGCATCCAAACATGTAGTTGTCCTTTGTGCTGCTGTTGCAGACAGTGGTTTATTCAGCAGCGTGTACATTGCAGGAAGTGGCTTTGGGTGTTGTAGCTTCAGGAGGGATCCAAGTCTGTGAAGGACAAGCAGTGGCTCAAAGGCAGGCTTTCATTATTTTGGTTGTAGTTTATTTTTCACATCTACCTCTGATCACAGTAATTGTGTGTCTACATTCATCCAGCCCACACATTCGACATTACTGGCAGCTTTTCTTCAAAATCTGGCCAGACAGGGCACAAAGAGAAGGGGGAGGGGAGCTGCTTTTTATAGAGGAACAGTGCTGAGAGTTTCTCCTGCATGTCTTTCTACTCTGTACCCGTCAATGTGACCGAATCCAGTCACTGACCAAGTAGCTGTTTAGTTCAATAAATTCAGTCTCACGCCTCCACTGTTGTTACCACTGTCCCCTTTGTCCCATTTGGTCACTTTTGTCTTATTTCTCATGTTATCATTATTAAGTGTTTATGTCTTTTTTACAAGTATTCACTCCTTTTGTTTAGAGCCTTTTTTTGAGAAGGACATACTCAGAAGTGCAGAGTGGTTGCGGTGGCTGTAGACTCTATTTTCTGGCTCAGACTGGGTTTGTGACGAGTGGTTCTGACCTGAATTGTTTGCATGCTTATGTTGGGGAAAACATTGAAATGTATGAATATCAAAAGGAGACTTTTTTTTGTTTTTTTGTTTTATGGCTGTTCTGTTGTCAGAGGCTCAAACTGAGATCCCCTCAAGTCTGCAAATCACAGAATTCTGACTTCTCTGGGCTAAAATCATGGTTGGAAAGTTTTATTATTAAAGGTGTGATTATGTTGAGAATCCACCATATGTGCAAAAAAAAAAAAAAAAAAAGACCACATTCATATCCCGTTCATCCTCCCTGTTCAAGCCTCTAAACATCAGAGGGATCTCAGTCTGGGTGCTCCATCTGCTCTGTGCTGTGCACCTTTAGTGGAAGAAGTTTTGGTCTACTGTTTGCATGACCTGGTAAATATGTTTACATGAATGATGATCAATTATAAACACACAATTATTATTACTCTGTTGTATTGAAAATGATGTAATACTGTAATTTTGAGCTATATAATGTGAAGTGAGTAACACCAGAAGTAATGTTGTTGACAAAGTACAACACAGCACAGTGGACTTATCATTTGCATTGACTATGATGGTCAAAGTCTCTACTTGAGTGACATTTCTCTTGTATGATGTTTATTTACAACATGGAGATTTGTGTTTTCTTGCAGTCGCATACATACGTAGCTTTTTCTCAAGCTATTTTTCCCATGTGTTACCCAGGCAGAAAAAAAAATACATATCATAATTCTAAACAGGTGCCAGCCAAAGTGCAAAATATTAAAAAAAAAAAAAAAAAATGCTGGAAAGTTACCTGTCTGCCATGGGAGTAGCATTCATTGTGCGAGCTTTACGTTTATTCCACGGTCCTCCTGAGAAGATGAAGTACAGTACTAAAGCCATATAACAAAGTAGGGATGCTTTACTGTAGAATTAGACCTATAAATACACTGTATGACTCAAATGAAGGATGGCCATGTCAAGGCAAATTTTCCCAGAGACATCTGGCTCTAAGTACTTTAATCCTGATATTAATCATACCATACTATTATTAATTTAAGGTATGCCATAACATAATATTGTAGTATCGGTTCACTGCGGAGACTCAACCCGCCCATAAAAAAATGAAAATCTGTCTCCAACATAAACCAATTCCCTTAATCTGTCATTGACACATACAGGTCCATAGTCCCGTAAAAGAAGGCAATCACTCTGGATTTATATGACTGTAATTGTGGAAAATATGCAAACTGTGTGTGAAGGGCTTCATGTTAACTGTAAGATAGCCACTATTGATGACTTTGATAACCTGGCTATTATTTGTTTGGTAATGACCTTATGTTGAACCTTACCTGGGATTTGTTTCCACTTAGCTGTGTTTTTTTAAAGCTTATTTTATCCATGACAAACACATCTAAATGCATAAAGAAACACATGTATATTATATATATAAATATAAGTATATATTGTATATCCTTTTTTGTAAAAACTGTTTTGAGCTACAATGTATGGATGCAATGCATCATGGGTTATTGAACAAGATGTAAAAAAAATATATACAATGATTTGTACCCACAGAGATACAACTGCAGGAAATGAAATAAAACTTCCTTGTCTATGCACTGTGTGTTCTGTTGTTACATTATACTGTATGTTCATATGTGGGCAAGGAAAATGTACATGCTACTGTATTTAGAAGTGCAGGTGGAGGGGTCAGAGTGCACAGATAGGATACATAATGTACAACTTAGGAGTTATTATATTTCTTTATCACATTTCTTCTGTTGCATCATTACAAATTGTAAAAATTGTAAAATGAACTCATCTCCTGTGTATTTAACAAATGCAGAAGCTTCAGCCTTAAGATTATGTTAATGATTTATAGTTTTTCAGTCTTGTTTTGTTTTTTGCTCCCAAACAAAACTTTCTAATTGTATTTTTTCACAGTCTCCTGTTTGGAGTGAGATGCACAACTGTCCCCTCTAGTGGTCAGCACACACCAAGGGTTTAATTTAACATAAATGAACACACAAAGTGAATATATTTATGAAAAATACCCATTCAGTTGAATATCACAAACAAAATGTTAATTGTCAGTAGTGAAATTTTGGTCATTTGGTCTGTGGGTAAGTTTGAAATATTGAAATAACATTATAATATAATATCTGATATTTTATCCAAATAAAATAAAGTATCTAATCTATGACTTTTTTTTTTTAATTATAGTGCTAAACATGTGTTTGAGTCACTGTTTACTGTAATGCACTTCATATTTTAGGTTTCATCATGTCTGACCTCTTTAAATTAGTCTTTTAATAGAAATCCAGCTTGATTATTTTCAGAACATCACAAGAATATAGACGGATTATTATTTATCAAGACAATTCTATGTTGATTTATTTTTTTGTTTAATTTTCAGTCAGTCCCTTGTATTCATAATCAAATGAAATGAATGAATAGTTTGACACTACTAATGTTTTTACATCATATAAGATTATGTACACAATTTTCTGAATATTAGTAAAGGACAGTATATACAGCTCTGGAAACAAATTAAAAGACCACTGCAGTTTCCTGTGAAATCAGCATGTGTGCATGTATGACAGCCGTTCTGTGTCTGTTGAATTCTAACACAAACACACCTTATTCTACTGAATAAATACCTGATCCATCTCTTATTTAAGAAGTATAAACACCTCTTACAACAGGCAAAAACAGTGGTATTATTACCACAAAAGTAATTGGAATCCAAAAGTAACTATTGCTCAGACAATGTTCCCAAACTCTGAGGACTGGTTCTTCTATCAGTTCAATGCTCCTGGACTCAGCAGGTCAATAAAGGGGTGGATGACGGACCTCCAGATGAAGACCCTGTCATGTCCAGAACAATATAATATATAATATTAATTAATTATTAATACAATATATACTAAAAGACTTGCAAACAGTCTGTACCCTCCGGCCATAAGACTGCTGAACTCACAAGTACACTGAAACTGCTGTTGTTGTTGTGGGGTCATGAGAATGGGGCATGAATGGCTATGTAAGTTTATTGATATCTATTATTTATTAAATTATTTATGGTGAGGATTATTCTACCGTGGCCGGGAAGTGCAAACCACCGTACTATTCTGACAATGACAAATAAAACTCTGAATCTGAATCTGAATTTGAATATCCAAGACCTGAACCCACTTCAAAAACTTCTGGAATATAATTAAGAGAAACATTTATGGTACAAAGCCACCGAACATTACTGAACTTCTTGAATTTCTCTGCCAGGACCTGCATAAAGTCATCCAACAGCAACGGTGGAAAGAAAAGACACGTGAAAGCTGTCATTGAAAATCAGGATTATTCTAACAAATATTATATCTGAACTTTTCCCAAATTATATTAGTATTGTGTTGTTTAGTAATGATTATGAACTGGTTTTATTTGCATTATTTCAGGTCTGAAAACACTTACATCTTTTTCTTACTTTGACCATATGTCATGTTCTGCAAATACATGCTCTAAATAACAATATTTCTAATTGAAATTTGGGAGACATGTTGTCAGTAGTTTAAAGAATAAAACAAAAATGTTCATTTTACTCAAACACATACCTATAAATGTTAAAATCAGAGAAAGTGATAATTTTGCAGTGGTCTCTTATTTTTTTCCAGAGCTGTAGTTGCTGTATCTGCATCTGCAAATATACTGTAAATATACAAAATATACTGTAAATTGCTGTTATTGTCTGGCACATTACAAATATCAGACTGAAATATTTGATATGAATGTTAATAATGGATTATTTTAATGTTTATTGCATTGGGGACTATTGTGTCACAGTTGAATTATTTTCTCCCATATCTGTCATTGTCGTCCGTCGCAGTCTGTGTTTAACTTGAAGAAACTCTGGCTCCTCTCGTTCTTCTTTTTTTTGCTCCATCTGTGGAAAATAGGGGGGGAAAATCTATAATTTATAAATCAGTTTCCCAAGGTATTCACAGTTTTCAAAGTAAAACACAGACAAACCTTTAAACAGATATTAAAAAAGCTTTACTGTAGAGGCAGTGAATGGATTATCCTCTGTCAGAAACACTGCACTGCTCTCTACTGGCTAAATACAGAACAACTTAATTAAACAATACGATTACCATTAGTCATCAGTGTGAGAAATATTAAATGTTTCACCTGATGTAATAATTTGTTGAATAAAAATTCTTAATTTAATTTCAAGTGTCACTTAATTTTTTTTTTCATCTGACGTGATGAGGACACTTATTGAGGATGTCATAGTAATAGTGTGATCTTTTTTAGACCTTTTGGAGTCTCTGGTGTCTTTTCAACAGCTCTTGATGAAGTGGTAATCTGCTCTTCAGTCTTTCTTCCTGGTCCCTCCTCGCCTTCATCTTTTGTTCCCATTTCCTCTTCTCTAGGGCCTGCTGGAGTTCAGTCTTCCCCTCTTGAGACACTCTCCTGACACAACCAAAGTCTCAGTGATTTATACAAACAATGGAGCTGAAATGGGATTGTTTATGAGTTAGTGCATCTGTCCGACCTCCTGTGGCTCATCCGCAGTTCTCTGTGGAGCTCCTGGTGGCTCTTGGAGGATGTGAAAGGATTCGGAGGTTTTTGGGGGGTGATTAGACATCTGCTTTCATCTTCAATTTGTTGTTTGGACACGAAAGCCTGAAGCTCTGGACGTGGGTCCAACTGTTCATTTTGGGTTGTCTGAATTGCTGTCGCTTGAAGGAGAGGAACACCAACAAATAAACTTACACCTTCATATTATTATAAACATCTAAGTCTGTAGGAAGATATAAATACAGCCTACAGGAAAGAAACAATTAAAACAAACTGGTGCTGCTGTGTAAGAGTATTCAGGACTAGAAACCCCCATTGAAATAACACTAAAACAGAATCTGAAACAGTTTTTAGGCTTTAGTTTTACAAAATATACTGCAGTTGCTTTGTGTTTTTTGGACTAGGACAGTATTTCCCAACCTTTGTGGGCCGTGGCACATATTTTACATTACAAAAATCACAAGGCCACCATCAAACAAAATTGTCACCAAAAGTAGATTTATTGAAATATAATGCAAATCTAGTCGCAATTTATTTCCTCAGTGTGAAACCTGGGCCTGTTTAGATCCCTCAACACCTCTGGGTCTCTTTCTTTTGTTGGGGGGGGGGGATAACAGGTGAAATTGTCGCAATATGATTATAACAGGAAAGCTGACAGGGGTGCACCAATCCCTCCAATGGAGTTGAGGTCTATTGTATAATAATATGGGAGGTATATCCCTCCCACCCTAACCTGATACCCGGGGTTTGCAGGTAAATCCGCTAGTCCGTGCATCATTACTGAGGGGGCTTCATCAATAGCACACATCACATCTGGGTCACTTTTGTGTTTATTTTGCAAATGGAAACAGGACGCTGTTGTTGTAGAGTGGATCATTGATGCCTACAGTCGTAATGATCTATCACATATCTATCACACGGCGTGCTTACAGCACCAATCAGGTGAAATTGGATCATTTTCCACAGCACAGCTGATGACTTCTCATGGCACGCTGGTGGGAAACACTGGACTAGGACACTATATTATGTAAAAATAGAGGCTCTTTCTTCACAGTCAACTTTGATAAAACCACAAAACACACTCTCTCTGCTGTTTGAAAAATGAAATAAGAATGAAACACCCATATATTAATGGCTTTGTGAACATTTTATGTAGAACTTTGGTGTAAGATTTGATATTCTGAGGAATCATTGGACTGTTTTGAACTTCACACCAAAGAAACCAGTTCTGTCAGGGTTAATTAACTGTAAAGATACAACTGCTTTATTCTTCTCTTATATTATGCAATGATGTTTTATAATGGATTATGATGCGATGTGTCTTCAGCACTAATACATTGTCCTGCCAAGGACAAAAAAATCTCCACCTGGATTTAACTAAACCAATATTTCAGAACCTTCCATTAATTATATATTTCAGCTCCAGTTTCTTTAACCCTTTAACCGATTCAGTGAGTGGTTTCTCATTTCTTAAACATCCTTCAGTCTGATAAAAAGCATACAGACTGGACTGTGTTTCAGTGGATGAAAATCATCCAGAGTGATGGTGCATCAGAGAAGAGAGGTAGATGAAGTGATTACCCATCATGCCTAGTGCCTACAGCACAAGGCTGTGGGGGCAGTGTTATGATCTGGGGTTGATTCAGTTGATCAAGTCTGGGTTCAGCAATATTATGCATCCATAAATGATGGAAATAAATGCTGTGACATATCATTCATTTATATTAGATGATGTAATTAAAACTAAAGGTTAAACAAGTATACAGCTGGATGTTACATTTGTGTAACTTTTACATGTCTCATAAAGTCTTATGTGACTTAACCAATAGGCTACATAATCCAACAGTATCCAAAACACAAATATGGATTGTGGATATTTTCATAGATACACACAAAACAATGACTCTGTGACCCATAAACATGCGTCCAGCTCTTGAAGTTTGCTCAGATGTTTCACTTTAATTCAAAACATATGCCTTTATCATGTTCAATGTCACTTGCCAAATGGTTCATCATCCATTATTTAATGTTTTAATTCAGTGGTCCCCAACCTTTTAATCCACGCGGTCCACACTTGACAATTTTACCGCGGCCAAATTTATTAGCAGTTTTCTCGTAACATTGCACCAACAACATACCATTGTTTAACGTCTGCTCTGCCCCTTAAATAAATTGTAAAAACAAAAAACAATACGCTATCACCTAAATACACAATGTGTTTTATTACTATTAAATATTTATGAAATGTATTTTTTAACACCCCCCCTCCCCCGTTTGTCGGCACCGGTCTAACGCTCTGACTCTGATTGCTGCGCGGTAACATTTAAACATGCCTTCAAAATAATAATAGATACACACACCACAAAAATGAATATAAAGTGCATGAAAATTAACTCACACTTATTGAAGTTGTTTATCAATGATTAAAATATATATTTAAAAGGAACAAATATTTATAAGGAATGCAACAACTGTTTACTTTTGTTGCCATCACTGCTGAAAACCTCAGTTCACACAGATATGATGTCGGAAATGGCAACAGGGTTTTCAGTGCTGTGGTGGCCCCCTCAGGGTGTTCTGCCATGACTTTAATCCAGAACACCGGCAGATTTGTTCTGAAAAATACTTTTAAAGCCACCGTCATTTGCGATCTCAGAAGTTGATCTTCTTCTTGCACAGATATACTGGATTTGTCTGTTTTTTACTCATTTTTGCGAACTTGTGGGTGAAATTTTTGGCACTCAAATCACCGAGATGTAACCAAGAGAATCTGGCCATTTTTCAAAATAAAAGATTGTGAAGACTCGGATAATAAATCCAACGGAAAGAAATAATTAATTACTCCTTGGGTGGGGTACCAATTGATGCATGGACCGGTACCGGTCTGCGGCCTGGGCATTGGGGACCACTGGTTTAATCTACTTTTCAATCATAATATGGCAGGTTATTAGCCAAATGAGACCAAGTGTGAAACATATGAACCTACTGTATTGCTTATGCTTATAAATATGCACTGGTGACCTGTTTAACTCATAAAGATGCAAACAGCCAATGGCGACCCCAACTATCTACTAATCTAAACTGTTTAATACCTGTTGATCCACTAATCCTACATAATAAGTGGTGTAAAATACAGTTATTCATCTTTTTATGGTCATCAGATATGACCCATTTGGATTTTCAGAGGCTCTAGTATAATGAACATGGAAACACTGCCATCTTCTACAACACTGATTCACCAGTAAAACCCATGGAGTTGGATCACTGACCATGGATGAACATTGGGCTTATGACCAATTAATTAGAAATTTGACTGAAATAGTCACTTTTTCTTCAGTTTTCTCTGTTTCTGTAATAACCTTCAACTTTAATCTGAGCTTTTATGAACATATACATGATCAGAGAATTAAATTTAGAAAGATATGTGATTTTTACTGGGAAAACACAAAGTAAATAGGGTAATATTACAATAAATTGTGATAAATCACTTAAAAAAGGTTAAATATAGAGGAAAAAAGCATTTGGCAACTGATTAGAAAAGTAGCACTGGGTCTTTAATGCGTTAAGATGGAAATATTCCACACATCTTCTAGTTAAGACAGAAATAGAGAAGAACAGCACATGCAACATGATGCAACATCATAACTGTATCATATATTTATAGATTTCTCACCAGACCTGTCAGGTGTGTGTAACGTGTACCTGAAAGCTGCGGAAGGTCTTTCTGTCAACAGAAAATAAAGACAGAAGTTACAGTTCCCACCAGCTCATGTGACATGACCTTTTGTTAAAAACGCTGCTGTAGAGAACAATAAAAGTACAAAAAGAAAGAAAAAAAAGGACTGCAGAAATAAAAGCACGCCAAATCTCTCGGTCAGGCCAGTTTATGCAAATGAAAAATGAGCAGTGAGCCTGACACAAAGCCGTATTATCATCCTGATAAACAAATGAAGTGTCAGCTGTAGTTCCACATCTCCAGTGAAGCGAGTGGCGTTACTGCTGAGGTGGAAGGCTGCCACCTCATTAATGCCCGGATCAGACAAAACACAGTTAGAATCCCCCTTAGTTTCTCATTTGTTGGAGTTTGAGCAGAATTAATAGCGAAGACAAGAATGATCCCCCTGTGGACTTCAGACCAGACTGTAAAATAAACCAGTTTACTCCACTTTTTCCCATGTGGATGAAATGTGTGCAAAGGGAAACTGATTAGAGTTTTTACAGAATATCTACTACAGTTAGAGATTCATCATCATATGCATGCATGGATGTAAGCTTGGGCTGAACATTCGAGGAGACGTTTAGTGGAAGGAATTCTGAGCAGTAAACATTTTATTTCCTGCATTCTGGTGATTTTTTATTTAGTGATTTTTGTCTTGAGATTCTCAATGTTTTTCAGCTCAAGACTGAAAACATGTGAGACCCAAAGTTGTAAAAACACATCACAAATTAGAAAAATAAACTACTGGAGAAAAACACACCAAACCCTGGACTTCGGAGTTGTATAGAACAAAAGCACTGACACATTGAACTCAGGTAGGCTACAAAATGCTAGTAAGAAATGTCATAATCTAATTTTATGTTGCAATAAATATCATTGCAATATTAATTTTTACTTTGTCTTTAGGGTTAATTTGCTTATGTTGTCAGCTATGCTTAAAAATGTTTAGGGTTTTGGTTAACCTTAATTTTACACTGCTTAAAATCATTAGAATTGTTTTAAAGGTTCTGCCTCTAGATTTATATTATATATATTTATATTATATTTTTTTATTTAAACATTTCTCATGTCATAACCATAATTGTTTCTTTAAATCAGAAAGAAAAATTCAGCCTTTACACTTAAAAATGAATACTGATAATGTCAACATTTATCATGATAATTACTTTGATTAACATCTGATATGAACATATTTCCTCGTGGTAATAGGTCACATCAATATGAAT
Source organism: Maxillicosta whitleyi (assembly GCA_029822895.1). Classification (NCBI taxonomy): domain Eukaryota; kingdom Metazoa; phylum Chordata; class Actinopteri; order Perciformes; family Neosebastidae; genus Maxillicosta; species Maxillicosta whitleyi. The sequence goes on from JAPSES010000211.1 coordinate 8,948,644, forward strand.
GAAAAATCTGTTATGTTCCAATATATTCGTGGTATGTCAGAATAAAAGTTCACCACAGTTGCATGAGTTGAGTGTAATGTTATATTTCTCACCTATAACTAGCATTGAAAAATTCAGGACCACTATGTGAAATTCACTGTTTACCATATGGACAGGCAGATCAATTATCAACTTGTATTAAAAAAAAAAAAAAGGAGGTATGAAATTAGTTTAATATTAATAATAATAATAAAAACATTTTGGTTTTAAAACTTTTAATTATGTGGACAAATACAGTCAGTGGGGGTAGACAGACTATGGTCCCATGCTGCTGAAATCTACATTTATGTCTGGATACCACATATTGTTCCATGTTTGCACAAGTTGCACTTTATCTGCAAAATGTCTAGACATTTTCATAAACAACACAAATATATTGACAACCAGCATGCAATGCTGAGATAAAGTTCAAAGAAAATGAGAGTCAAATTGATGAAAAGGTTTGGACAAAGTATCTTAGCTATAATTCAGCTGCAAGGTGGTGTTTAGATGATGAGGATGAGGAAAGCATCCTGCTGTTGGAATAAATTTCACACAGTGAGATACTGTGAGGAAGAGAATTAATAAGACGTGATGGCGTGAATACTCTCCATGGACCTCTCTGCGGCGTTAACAGGCCTTTTTTTTCTGCATAATCATATGCATTTGGTTTGCATATTAATTGGATGTGAACAATAACAGACAGGAACAGCTCAACAACTTTTAGACCTACCACAGAAAGACTCTAAAGCGTCTCATTTTCCATTGAAAACAATTAAAATCACAGCATGTTTTGTCATTTATTGAATCTATTACCAAATAAACATTCACTTTTCAGAGTCATTGAAGCAGAAATTAATAAACTGTACCTTTTTTCCATGAGTGACTCCCATGTCTACAGTGTGGATTCAGATTAGTTTCTGCACAAACACCGCCTGGGTTCAGACCGGACAGAGTTTCAGCAAGAATATGTATTTACTCTCTCTCTACTCTGGCAGCCAAGAGTGCCAGAGAGAGGAAACTTTGTGTGCTGTGACCGGTGATGATGCTCCCAGGGAAGCAGCAACTGAGTGGAAGGCAAACCCTGGAGAGGAGGCCAAAAGTGTTCAAAGAAATATTTGCTGTAGTGGAAAAAACAATATGGAACTGCATGAGGGAAGTGTGAACAGAAAAAAAACTAAAGTTTGAATGGAAAGTAAAGAAAATGATACAGACTAGAGTAATAGACAGATGAATTAGTAAATTAACAGTGACTGATAATTATTGAAGCAATTTCATGACACTTACGCTGAATAAACATTTTATTTTTTGATACTTGCATAAATTCATAGTAACACATTTTCCATTTTGACTAACACTTCACACTAGAAGATGTCATTCACAACCACATGACAGCCACATGACTCATATACCCGTGTATTTTTATGGGTAATGTTCATGTTTTGAGGTGTTACATGCACACATGCACCTACTAAATTCAGGTTTATCTGTGTACATGCGTTAAGTTTTAAGGAGCCATATTCACTAGCGTCCATTATTTTACTCATGTTCTTACAATTAATCTGTCATTAGTAAAATTATGTTCTGGTATTCAGAGCAGACAGCTGTACAACATTTTTTTAACTGTAAATATTTAATCAGTTCACCTCAATACTGTGTGGTCACAGTCCGCCACTGATGGCTGATGATATTAGAATAGAATAGAATCTGTACTTTCTCTCTCTCTCTCTCTCTCTCTCTCACACACACACACACACACACACACATTGAAATATTTGCTTCTTCCTCATGCTAGGAGCAGCGAGCTCACCATGTAAGGAGACTGGGGAGCAACTGGGGGGGGGGGGGG
>JAPSES010000211.1:8950610-8983559 GCA_029822895.1 Maxillicosta whitleyi
CATTTAACTGACTCTTTCCATTTTTTTTTTTTTTTTTAATTCAAAAGTAATTTTAGTTAAAAAATAATTTCAGCAATATAGATCTCTTGTGTGACATGTAATTCACACCCACTCACTCAAAAATTGAAAGATTTTCAGCCCGCGCATCACAAATCCCAGCAGTTTTAAAACCTGCAACAGCCCTGAGTGAGACCCCCCCCCCCCAATGTTTAAGCCAAAGTTACGATTTTGGATTTCTGCCTCAGCCCGTTCTCTACTGGAACCTCAGCCCATGTAAACCTGATCATTGGATATTTGGATTTTAACTGTTTTGGATCTGGACCCCCGTCTTCGCCTGCCCCAGTCTGTACCTCTGCCTGTTTGTTTTAATAAACTGTTCTGTTTTTATACCCACTGTTTCCTTCCTGCTCTGCATTTGGGTTCACATTCCTAGTGCCAGTCATGACACAAATATGTAAGTGTTCTTCTGATGAAGGCTACACAAACTAGTCAAGCAGGTGAACAACTGTCCCTGTGTGATGAATGAATGACTTACACAGGTCTTCATATTGTGGCATGGGGGTATGGTACATGGAAATTCCCATATTAGACCATTAAAAGTAATCAAAAACAATAGTTATCCAATCAAGTATTAACTGTGTGTATCATGTGACTAAAACAGATAGAAAAGAAAACAGAATGCCACAAAAAAACACTGTTTTTGTAATTAAAAAAAAAGAGTCTTCTGAGCTATTTTTGCTGTTATCATTATATCTGTCTAAACAAATGTACCTTTAGTTGTACCAGGTATTAAAACGAACAACATTCAAAAATACTTTGAACATATTTGTTACACCACATTCCATGCCGACTCACTACCCAACCCAAGTGTTGCTCAACAGAAAACATAACAAGACCAGCATTCCATCAAAATGTGCAGCTCACATTAAAAATTATTAGTCAAAACATTTTACTCACCGTTCACTATTACAATGTTCAGTCCCACTCCTACGTTATTCAGTACAGTACTCATGACTCTGTGGAGACACCAGAAAACTTTATTTTTCAGTTATTTTCTTCTTTCTTTCTTTTTTTCTCTCAGGCCTTGCAGCAAATAGGTCATCTATATATCTATATATCTATACATACATTTGACCCTCAAAGCAAATCTTTGGCCCGACAACAGTGGCTGCTCCACTTGTGATATGTAAAGCAAAAGTATCCGGTGGACATGCTCTGGAGAGGCCACACTTTGGCTCTGCAGGCTTTTCTGAAACAGATACAGTCAACAAGATCACAAACATACATAGTTTTGAGTTTTAATTTGCTTTGGATTTCTGTATTATTAATAAACTTTAAGGTAAAGAAACGCCTCAGGCATCAAAATGGAAATAAAACATTAGTAATGATGAATAAGAGGAAATGAACCCACCAAAAATATCTAATTCTGACTGGTTTACATCAAATGAATTATTGGAGATCCCCCATGTTATGAGAAGAACAACAATTACGGCACTGAACTGCAAAACAGCTGTGGACAACAAAAAAAGACGTCAGATTTAATCAGAAAATCTTTGTTATAAGTACTTCAGTGTTGTGTGTCTTACCTCGATATTTCATGTCCAAAACTAATCAGAAGACTTCAGTTCCTGAGATTTTAGGTATCTCCAGTGAACTACCACATATGTTTTCACATCAGAGTTTAGAGTCGACTCATTGAATCCTCAGTTATTCTTCTCATCTGTCTTCACACTGTGTAGATATGTGCTATGTGGCACCGCCCCTCATGTACTGAATAAAAACCAGGACGTGGTATTATAAACACACGCCCAGAGTGAACTAGATGATCACGTTTCTGCCATTTACAGCATCACATATAAACAGATAAGGTCTTCAACTGTAACAGATACTCATATGCTCAACAATGCAGTTTGCATTGAGTCAATTGTGCGTAACTCATATGCAAACACGCTTTTGCCAACACGGAGAGGATATCACACAAAGAGGACAGTAAGAGGCTGAAAATTCTCATATTTCAAGTAATCATAAAGAAAAAAAGGTTTCACATAGCAAGAAGTTTTACTGTGTCACTAATCAGCTCTATTTGTATGTAAATATAAGTATGATGAGTGTACTTATCCACATAAAACTGCAGAACACATTCTAAAAAAAAAAAATCCCAATGTACATAACTATGGTTGTGAGTGAATTTATAAACACAAAATCTGCTTTTCATAACACATTTCACTTTCATTTCATAGAAATACCCATATAAGTTATTATGTCTGTGTTGTCATTTTTGGTATGATATCACAGTTTACAAAATATTATTAACGGACAGATATGCTGTTTTTATAGTAATTATTAACTTGTTATATTAAGATGAAAGCCATGGCAATCCATAGATCCTGCTTAAACCTGACTTTATTTACTGAGTACACACACACACACACACACACACACTTTTTTGTCCTTTAGTGTTGAACCAGTCCCATGTTTACTCTTAGATTTCTCTAATATAATCCACACAGAAAGAAAGTCCAACTGTTTTAAGTTAGTAATACTTTTATACAGACCTAGCCTCCTCAACTGGTGGGTCGTGACTGAAAAGTGGGTCACAGGATATGACAAATCCATTTAATTGCTTAGACAGACATAGTGTATGAATATAGACAGACTATGGTAATAGAAACATTTGATTAAAAAAAGAAAGAACTATAAGTTGACATTTCATGTAGGATGTTGAATTGAAAATGTGATCCTGAGTGACTTGAAAATTTGGGCTCATCAACTATAACAAGGAATTAAAATGACAAAAACTCACACAGGAACAGCATGAAGCCATAAAAACTGAACGTTTAGGATCCAAACAATTTCTACATTATCTTAATTCTGATGCCACAGCTATTTTACTTTACTTAACTCCTTGGTTTGTATTCTATGAACGGGGGTCATGACCTCACAGTCATAGAAGTCTGTGGGTTCCACAGTCAGATGAGTCGAGAACCACTGATACTGACGAATATACAATGAAGACATTGGTTATCATGGTAACAACCAGTGACACCAACTGACAAAAATCAGGAAAAAATGTTCTAAATATATAAAATATTGTGGAATGAAAAATGAAAAAATGAGAATGCTGGAAACAGAGCGCAATGAGGAGACTGTCAATTATTTAGTCAAAGACAACTTTCCTGAGTCAAACTGAAGAGTTTTCATAAGTGTTAAGCCCTGTCACATTAAGTGCGTTATTTCTTTTCAAGTACAATATTGTGTAACGAAAAGTAAAAGTTTTCTGCTACAGTGAACTGGGAGGTTTTCTTTAGTTAAAACAACAACAAAAAAAGTATTGATTAAAAGCAAACTGACTTTTGGCTTTTCACCTAACATCCATCCATGGACGTCTAACAGTAATTGAAAACAGTAAAAACCTCCTACTGCAACTCCATCAGCTCACTGAACCATTACACAACCCTCCCAATTACACACACACACACACACACACACACTCCCACTAATACAAACCAGTCTTACATAAGGTAAAAGTCAAGAACAAGACAGGTTTGGTAATACCTGATAGTAAGGGTACATGCATACTTGTACTACACCATGTATTAACATTAATGTTCATGAATTAATGCAAGAACAACACAAGAATTAATGTACTATTTCAGCTATGTGACTCATCTTTATTCAGCAGTTATTACACCTGATTGCATCCTCCTTGTGTTTAGGTTGCAGTTAAAAGGGACTCACCAAAGAAACAAAATGGATTCTATTGAATTCCAAGATGTTGTTATGAAGTAAGCATTACTTCATCATGTTTGTGCCCTTGCAGATATAATGGTGTTAACACAGAGTTGTGCAACAGATACATTTTAGACATATCTGTATCCTGTTATTCTCAGCCCTTTGCATCTTATCATTGATTCACTTCAGCAGATGGATGGGCGGTGCTGGTTTTGACAAACATGGTGAAGTGATGATGGTGGTAGAGATCAAGCTCACACTTAAATCTCACACAGGTTGCTGGAAGGGTTGCAATCGGATAACCGTGAAGGCCATAACACATGATTTACATGAGTTAATCTCTGTGACTTCTTGCATCCTCTGTGGCAGCACCATTTATTATTTTTCTACACACAGCTCAACACGCCTTTGTCTGGAGGAAGCGGAACTGACTGGATCATAAAAAGATCATAAAGTGAAATAAAAATACAGGATATAATCAGGGCATACTGCGGATGCACTGCCATAAGGTGTACAGTGAATACTATAAAATACTTACTGTTCTAACAGATGTTTCAATATAAATGAGTGCGATGATGCCAGTTATGGCATCTCTTCAAATCAGGACTTGTTTCCTAACATGGTGTTATGTTAAGGCAGACCAGCAGAGGGTCTTTGTGCACTACAGAAGACACACCGTGCATTAAGGTAACCCAGAGACGCAATAACACAGCGGGATATATATCCACTATAACATAACAGAACACACTGTTTCAAGGGGTTTCATCTTAATCCTCGGTCTATGTTACCGCTCTGCCATTAGGGAGTGCTAAAGCATCAAATTTCCAATAAAAAAAGGATTAAATAAAACACAGATTCAGTCCATGAGTAAATTGAAGAAAACGAACACAACTGAACATGGACATGAACAAATAACTATCAAAGTATGAACAGAGTTGTCATATTTTACATCAGTTACTCCCTCAACAGCTATTTCAGTACAAACCGTACCATTATAGGTTCAAAAAAGCTCACAACAAAGGACGGATTACACTGCACTGATGAGGTCTTATTTTGTTACTCCTTTAGGTTTCAATACCATCTTGAGACACTGATGATTATATACTGATGCTCACTATAATCTGTTTTTCAGCAGGTTGTTTTCTATTGTGCCACTTGTCAATTCGCATTTTTTATTTTTTTATCAGGGAACATTTTCAGTATACATATCCTTTCAGTACAGGAATAACCATGTCCAATTTAAAAAAAAACAAACATCTAACAACAAACAAAAATCCCCCCAACCACACCCACACCCACACCCACTGGGCCATATTCATTTAATAAGGAATGCTATAGCTGTTCTACTCTGTTATCTTTTCTATAGATGTTTTATCAAAGTAAGAGAGGAAAGGCTTCCATGTAATGTAAAACTTCTCAGATGATCTTCTGAGAGAAAATTAGATCTTTGCCAGTTTCAAGAAAGTCATTACGTCAGTTATCCAGATATGTTTTGCTGGAGGACTTGCAATGTCGGAGGATACGTCTATGGGCAATTAATGAATCAAATGCTAACACCTTTAGTTTATGTGTGCTGAACGTAGGATAATTTAGAGGGACTCCAAAGATGGTAATAAGTGGGCATGGTGTTATTATCAGCATCTAGACCTGTAGACATAATCTTAAAAAAAATAATAATAAAAATCCATCAGAATCCCGACAACCTTGAGCGGGACCAAAAGGTATGAGCAGAGTATGATGGGACAGAGACACATCTATTACATACTTCAATACCAGGGAAATATTTAGCCAATTTGGCTTTGCACAAGTGCATCCTATGTAGCACTTTAAATGGTATTAAGTTGAAATGGGCACAGGATGAAGAGTGATTGAGCTGCAAAGTTTAGATGTTGATTAAACAGTGAACTTGGCAGTAAATTTATTCAAAGTGAGTTAATGTTAGCATGAAAAAGAGAATGTATTTCAAAGGGAAATGGCTGCAGTCGTCTATAAATATATAAATAGTCACATGTAAGTGTTGGAAAGATTTGAAATGTCTATCACGATGAGATGTTCTACAGCAATGGCTTATTTAATAACTGATGGGTGAGTTTATATACTGCATGAGTTCTGTGATATTCAGACTGAAAAAAAAAAAAAAAAAAAAAGCCGAAAACTACACTGTATCCATTAAAATGCAATGTATTCATGAAGGTGAAAGTATACTGTTTTTATAAAGGATTTCAGAAACATTTAACCAAAGTTATCATCTAACACTGTTATTTGTTGCCAGAGTTTTTTTCTTTTTCTACTTTTTCCATTTCACGACTATTATAGGTACATTGATTTTGTTACTACTATTCTGTTATTACTGGATTCAGGGCAATTGCTGCACCAAAATTGATAACAAATCTTTACACAAAGTTTCATTCAAAAGAAGAAATTAAAAAAAAAAAATTGTGTCTAAGATTGTTCAAGGGCTCAGTAGTGGCAACTTTTTTGTGTAACCAGTCCTCACCTGAGTCGGTGTTGAAGTCAAAACATAATGATTAACATAGCTGACTTATCTACAGAAAACTCAATCTCCGCTAAAGTATAGAGACTATATTTTTTTTGTACTGCATTACCATATAGATGGATGGGAGATGCATTTTCTTAAAAAGATGGTAATACAAAAAAAAGAGAATATTCAAGCCTTTAGTGTTTCCCTGATAAGGCTTAGCTTTAACAAAGCTTCTCCATATGCGTTCACAGTTTGTATGAGACCTTGATGTGATGAATCAGATAATACAGATGAAGCTCAGCATTTCATAATAAGCATAACACTGACAAGAATTTGATTTGACATATACAAATTCAGAAACAAAACCACGCAGTGCATCCACACTAAGCCATCTTCAGTCAGCCTGGCAGTGACCTGGTCAGAAATTTATTCCAGAAGATCCTATCACAAGAAAAAAAAATTAAGTTTCAGATGACTTGTGATGTAATGGGGGAGTTTTCAGCTGGAGTTTTAAGTTGAACTGCATGAAAGACGAGTGAGATAAGTACAAGGAAAGCCTCAATCCACTGACCTCGTCTGACTCCTCTCCGACCGTGCAGAGGCCCCGGTCACCTTCCTCCTCTGTAACCAATGAACCCTGATCCTCCAGCTCCCTCAGCACCGAGTATCTATACGTAGCTTCACTGAAATCAAGTTATGTGACAGGTCAGGATTACGTACATATACATCAGGAATCATTATTTAAATGAATTGTCTTAAACCTTATTATTGAAATGTCTCACTTGACTGGGAAGCAGTATTTACGGATGATCAATACAGCAGCAGCTACTGCCGCCAAAGAAACGAAGATCACTGATGCAATAATCCCAGGATGAAGTCTTAACCCAACCTAAAAAGACAAATGAATCCAATATGATCTAACATTGGGGTAGTTAAAGAGCCCATAAACCTAACAGCTCAATTCATGATGTGTGGCTCAGATAAAAAGGAAATACGGGCAGGAGATATGACACCTGAACAGCAGTGTTATGAATCACATTGGCGTTTAACCCAAAAGCTCAGCAGCAGAGGTGTGTGTCTGGGATAGATTACAAAGCAGGACAACTGATCTGTCTCTGACAATCAATAATCACTCAATTTGGAATTTTTATCACTAACCCATATTTTTTAAAGACTGGTTGGGGCATTTTTGTGCTTTTATTATCCCGTCTTGAAGGTTATGTGATCAGTCCTGACCATCTCTGTGCCTGTGTGTGTATTACACAAAACTATTGCAAAGATTTTCATGCAACTTGGTGGAAATGTAGGGCGTGAGCCAATGACAAACCCCTCATATTTCAGAGCAGATCGTAAAAGAAGTGCAGTGGTTGGAATTGGATTTCACTTTCCTGAACAAAACAGAGCCTCAGGTTAACTTCTAACAGATGAATTAGAATGAAGAGAGGGGATTTAGCTTTGTGAGTTAAACTAACCAGTAGTGTTGATGGGCAAAAAAAGGGGAAAGCAGGTCAGAATTCATAGATGTCTGTTAGTGTTATAGTACTGCGGAACAAAACCTGGATGAGTGGACTATTGGCCTTGGTGAAGGTCTGCAATCTTTAAGTGACCTTGGTTGCATTGACAATGTCAGCTTTAGCGTTCAGTTCAGACTCGCATCTCAGACATGTTTTTTTTTATTTTTTTTTTTATTGTATGCTGTTCACAGTATTTTTTAAAGCGTGGTCAATACCAGATTCTACTGTGAGCTGATTTTGCCCATGAACTGAACCACATGCACAGAAGCAGTGGAGTTAGAAGGGTTCAGTCAATTCCCTTGAGTAAATGTACTATTGCACAGTGAGAATACACATACTAGGTTTAAAGGAGCGATATTTTACTTTTTTAAATGGAATTATGCATTTGCTTCCCTGTGTTCTACATATTACATATATACAACTCCACGAGTCCATCTATTTCTGAGTAATGACACCATAAAGGTCATTTTGAGCGCTGGCCACTTCGCACCCCACCCTTTCCAGGTTGTTGACCATGTTTCTGTCCTGTTCAGCCACTCGTGTTCATTAATACAACCAACTGAATATTTTAGGTAATTGGCCTGAAGTTTGGACATATTTTCAGTTTGGACTACAGCCGCTGCTGCTGACAAATAATTATGTCGTACTCTGAGAAATGTTCCTTGGAAGTCTTGACCTTATATGTGCAAATGTCATGCATAACGGGTTATAAAATGTAACAAATTAAGCAGGAATTGAAACAGGTTGTAGAAAAGCACTTGGTTTTTGCCAAAATGAATATAAAGATAGCTTTGCAGCACCTGAGTGTTCAAATGCTAACTTTTTCCACTATTAGGGTCTAAATACACAAATAAATGTCCCAAAGACTAATAAAAGTAGGTTTAGGAAAACTTGGCCCCTTTTAAAAAAAACAAACAAAAAAACAAAAAAACAAAACAGTGCATTAAAATTGTACTTGTAAGCTAAAATATTATCAATAATCCTTGTGGGTTCACTCTTATCTGATGCAGATATTGAACTGACCCAGATCCGAATTGAAAATATTAGACAAATATTTTCATGCGATTTGTACTGTTGACATTAAATAAAACAAAAACATATCTCAGTCACAAAATAGTGAAAACATCTCTTTTGGGCCACATTGGGCTGCTGTGTGAATGTTGCCTTTGTATTTACAAGTAACACTAGACAAATGACAGAAAATCAGATGGGAGACAGGGGAAATCATAAATATATGATCCCAGCATGACTGTATGAGATGTGATGTCAAGTTGTGAGCATTTGCAATCATATCTGGAGCAATAATTACAATTAATATGAACTGTAGTTGGAAGGACATATCAGATAAGTGTATAACTGTGCAAAATTAATCAGGAAAATGTCCTTTATATTTTTGCTTTTTTCCTAGTTTCACAGTGCATTCTACTGTAGCATAAAGATGCAAATGTACGGTTCAATTAAATTGAAAATAAAATCGAATGTGACAAGTACTGAGCACAAATTCTGAACACCTACAATTTACAATACTTATTTTTGGCCTTCAAACCCTCACATATATCTCTTCTTTAGTTCAGTCACTGTGATTTCTGTGATGTAGCTTCCAATGCCAAAACACCATCTACAAAGTCTATGTGTGTGTGTGTGTGTGTGTGTGTGTGTGTGTGTGTGTGTGTGTGCGCTTTAGTTTTTACTTCAAGGTCTGCAATGCCTAGTATCATCACTTCTATTATTTCTTAAAATGTGTTATCATTAAGATTTGACAGTGAAGTGAGTCAAGTCACTGCATTCTTGATCCTATTTATCTGAGTACATCATTGTGCAAACAGATGATAATGCGAGTGTTATATCATTTACATTTAGAGCTATAACGTTTCATCAACTTAGTCGACTGTTTAATGTAAGTGTACGTCAATTCTACTTTAATAACAGTATATCTAATGCTGTTGTCATCAGTTATCGTTGTGTGCGTAGATCAATGTCACCACACATCACGAATTAAAAGCTCATTTCGCTTTGGCTTCTCATATTTACCTGAGACGCTGACATCCTTCTGAACTTTTAACTACTTAGGCGACGGAGAAATCTAGCTCATTTCTTTGAGCTTGACTATTAACTAAGATTTGTGCAGGAATTTAAAATACTTCATTAAAATGTTTGCTGTTTTTCTGCAACCTAAAGTCAGTTGTTATGGTTGTCATTTCCTGGTAGCGCTCGCTCACCTGTTTAGGTTTCCACGCCCACCTTACGTCACGACGTCGCTTCCTACTTCCGGCTGCAAGTATGTTGGTTTTTGTGTGATAGCTTGGTTCAGGTTTGTGTCCCGGAGTCCATAAAACACACTGAGTTGTCTTTCTACCACTACTCATGTAATGCAGCCTCTCAGAGGAAGTCGAAAAAATTGATGAGTGAAGTTACGAGTCTGGGGCTAAGGGGTGAATTGGGATTGGGCCTCAGTCGAAGTCGAATTGCATCAATTCATTTAGCTTCTGAACTATGATCAGTGCCTCATTCAAGGAATGTGTTATTGTAAAGGAGCATCCATATGGTCCTTTGGTAAATGATTAAATATGCCCTAAATGGGGCTAAAACATGTCAGGCTCAAAAATAATTTGTCTCTGGTATATTATTTTTAATTTCGAATTTTTTTAGTGACTAGATTTGATCAATTATAGCTAAAAATCAAAATCTGCAAAACGAACCACAGTGCATAGAAATTTACTTTACCACAAACACAGACTGCATTAAGGATATCTCATGAAGTACTATTCCAGATTTTGAACTTTAATGGTCAGGTTCTTAGTGATATAGTGAATCTTATGAGATTTTCAGGCTTCGATAAAACAAAAACGACAGCTGAGCAAACAGACTGTGGCATAACTGATCCTGTTGGGAACTGTTTGATTAAAACTACAAGGAATCAAAATGTGATAATGGATTAATTCTCTCATTTTTCTTTTCACTGTGAAAGATGAATTCAATGTCAGGTTGTAAATGATAAATTATTCTTGTATCAACTGCTGATCAGGTGTGATCACTGTTTTGGCAAGAGTGATGAAAAGACCTGCCAGCTTTCTCAGCTTCCTCATCTCTGAATACATTTATTAGAACAAGAGGCAAACTTCAACTTTGGAATATCTGTGTGTTACAGATCAAAGTCTCTTTTTTTCATAATTTTTGCTTTTAATGAAGAACCATAAGGATGAAACATTTTACACTGTGTTACTCTTCTAATTAAACATTTACAGTGACCTTTGGGCTGCACAAATGTTGATTAATATAATAAAATTCATAAATCATCTCATGTAAAAGCTCAAGGATGTTCTTTCAGAAGGCTCATATCGTATTTCCGATCCAAGACTCTTGAAAAGACTCTTTTGAAAGAAATGTGCAACTGCTAGTGAATGGATAACAACTCTAATTCTTATTAGAAAAAAACAAAAAAACGCATATATCTGAAAAATTTAGTTAAACTCTCACACACTTAACATGATATTACTTAAAGGGACACAAAGCTTCCATTTTCCCAAAGAAAAAGCAGTGGCATGAAAAGGTTTTGAGAATTGGGTCTTCATTACTGATCAATTCCAAAGACTAAAAAAAGATCCTGAAGCCATTCATCCAGTGTCACTGACTTCTGATTTATTCATTTTGATTTTTATGAGCTCTGAGTTAAGCTAGTTCATAGTACTTTCCTGTCTTTGGATCAAAATAGCAGTTGAGGCAAGGATCATAGAGCAGATTCAAATACTCGTCCTCTTCAGTCACTGGTTCATCCTCCCCTGTAGGAAAGAAGAAAAAAAACTGCATAACTTAAAGTCCCCTCTTCAAACAAACACAAAATAGTAATCTAGATTAAATTTGTATCAAAGTTTTTTTTTGCACATGTAGAAGATCTGTACGAGTAACAGCCTGTTCTATCAAATGAAGAAGTGTACACAGTACGATGACCTTCAGACCCAGGTGGATTTAAAGTTTTCTGCCGCCTCCATTTTTTCTTTCATCTATCAAGACCTGAGAGTCCCACACCCACTACCACATTATGGAGCTGTAAAGAGATTCCCTGTAATCCCCACTACTTTAAAGCACAAGAATTTAGCTGTTAAATTGACAGGCAGTTAAATGCTAAAAAGGTTATGGAATGCTCCGGGAGGAACATTTTATCTTATCAGAAGTTCGGTGACAATAATGAAAACTAATTATAAGACACATTGCGTAAAAGGGTTTAGAAATGATGTTGTAAACTGGAAAAGGTTTCATCAATTAACTTTGCAGATGTGTCTAGGGGGCGCAGACCTGTAATGAGCCTGTCTCTTTTGACCTATGGAGTTATGTGGAGGACACAGAGCTTCACTCTCATGGGTTTTTTTTTTTTTTTTTTTAGCATTAATTAGATACTGCTTCACATGATTTTCCACCATGCTGTGTTTGCACAGGATTAACAGTAACTGCTTCCATTAGTACAATGTGACACTGGGCACATATGCATATATTTTACACATTTATTCAGTGTATGTGGTGCATATTAAGGCAGTGGATTGCTGGCTGACTGCCTCACTACAAAGGTAATAAAAAGGTGACTGAGGGCAGGGAGAGTAAAATGAAGGTTACCTCCGATTAGATCTTCTCGATTGTCCCGTGTGTTGCCTGACCTTCTGTGCTGACTGGGAGGCATAATAGGAGGGCTGAGCACGTCCATCCACTCCCTGGGGAAAAGACCATAAAGACTATAGTCATGACAGCACGTGCCATTACGCTCATCATCCAACTACTGCAGCAGCACATCAAATTGCCTCTATATGACATCTTAACAATAAGGTCTCCGTCATCGTATGTTTTCAGGAGCCCTTCTAAGCCTCCGTTGTCCTTGAGCCATTTCCCCAGCACACTTAGCCTCTGCGCCTCTCACTTTTACCTGAAGGATCATTTATTAGATTCTGAGTGTCCGCATTGGGCCCCGGAGTAGGGGTCTTAACCTTAGCCAGTGTCTGAGAGCACAGGATTTCCTTTTTCTCTAAATGAGTTTGTCCTCCATGTCTGATAAGTACAAAGCCTCCGTCTATACATCATACAGCACATCAGTTTCAGTCCAAATAAAAATACTCCCTGTAAAATATGGACAAAAATGATGAAAAACAAAAAAGAGCAAGCAGAAAAAAAAAAAAAAAAACAGATACAGAATGAGTTATGACTCAGAGGCACTGCAGAGATGCATTTGTTAAAGAGAATTCATAATTATTTTAGGGCAACTGTGCTACATCAGTTGCACAATTATCCATTTACATCTTTTGCCTCTGGACAAAGTAATTCATAAGATCACGTCACAGCATTTTTTAATGAAGTACTCATAATCTATCTGCATTTAGCTGGTAGAAGGAAGTTTAAATGTTCCGCTCTGCTTTTTCTGTTAACAGCAATGACTGATTATGTCACTCTTTCTGAAAAGCACATTCACCAACCTCAGTGTGTCTGCTGGTCAATAGTTAATTTATATTTCATACAGCATAGTATGTTTTCTATTCTAACAGATAACTGACAAAAATAGGCTTTATTGAAGGTTACTTAGCCTTTTAAATAAAACACATACAGCAATAATGTTCCATTCCAATGTTCCTCCACAGGTGTAATTCTATGAATGAACTGATATTGGGTCAGTGTAAATCCAAACTACCGGGTGTGCGTAAGTACACGAAAATGCACACCTGAATGAGTTTGATAAGTAAATACTGTAAAGACGTTCTGTGAAAAAATTAGGCATTAAATGACTTCAATTACTTTCAAAGAAAACCCAAATAACATGAAAATGAACACAGCAGAAACCAAATCAAAGCTTTTATCAGATATTTCCATGCATGTTGGCATGAATGAAATTTGTTACCTTGAGAGTTTTGAAAGATAAGAAAAATTATCTCCACTGAAGATCACATTTTTGCTTTTAATAAAGGTGTTCACCCTTCTCAATCACTTCTGTGACTGTGATGGGCAGAAGCACATCACGGAAGGTAATAGAAGCAATTTTTGAGGACAAGGGGTTCTGCAACAGAGCAGCAATTTGTACCACACGTTATTAAGTTGGGGCTAGGTGAGCCATTAGCACATGAGTTTTTTGTTTTTTTTTAATGAATTATAATCATGAATGAAAGCACCTGTGGTAAAATAATTAAATAAGTTTGACTTACTGTAATACTGTCCTGTGGTGTATTTCAAAAGTGGTGAAGTATTGATAATAGTGATAACACTGAGGTGTTTTCTGTAAAACCATTACTATGCCAGCATCAACAATCCACAGTCCACATTCTAACCCAAAATGACAACCATTTCATGCATTTTAATCACAGTCTGAAGGGGTGTTTGTACAGCTCGTGTGGACAGAAGGCAAAATTAAGAAAAATGTGAAACAATACTTGTGTGGGCATGTGATTATTGTTTTAAGACAGATGTGAATTTTTAAGATTCCAAAAAAATCTCCAAATAAAACTGGATCAAGGAGGTTTGAATTAGGCCTTCACGATACTGGAAAAACTGACATTGGGATTTTTTTATTTTTTTTTTTAACCCTGGGATATATAATGCAATATGAAAAAAAATACTCAGGAGTATATAATAGGTGTGTGGTGCCGATGTAAATGGTCAAACTAATTAGTTGTGTTACCTCTTATTGTGGCAACAGGTGCGAGGCACTGTTGATACAGAACACATATTTCGATATCATCCTTCTTGTAGCTGAAATAATTCCAGATAAGTGATGCTGCTTTTCTTTTTGGCATCAAACCTTCATTTTCTCATGTGATTTTCTCGTGTTCGTTGCTCATTTTTCAATATTGTTACCAGCAGCTCACTCCAAACTGATTGAGAACTATTGTGATTGGTGGACAGTGCGTGCAGTGTGTGTCAGGTACCCTTGAAATGAGATGAGACCACACTGAGTTCATTTGCCTCCTACTTTGCAGGACCTGCCATGTGACTATTGCACACAAGTAGATCGCGATGATGATGCTCAAACGATATATTGTGCAGCTCTAGTTTGAATGGTATCCTGGGAATTATACTCAAGTTCTTAGGAGTCTTAGTTGGAAAACAAGTGAATTGCCACTTATGGTTTTGATGACAGCCTGATTTGAGGTTTCACATTTGGTATGCTAGCCAAAGGCAGAAACAAGTATCAAATACAGAGAAACATGTTCAAAAATGCTAGAAAAGCCCTGTCGACATTAAGCAAAGCAAAAGGAGCGTTTTAGCTGTCAAGGAAGCTGTGGCTCTCTACACCAAGGAAGCCTTGCGGTAGTGCCAGGAACCTAAAAAAGCCATGATAGAATTTACTGGTAGTGTGTGTCAGAATGCACTGCCTAAAAGAAAAGCAAAGAAAACAACGACAAATCCTGTGCAGCTGCTCTTCAATATGTAAATCAAGCCTTGCTTCAAAGTCTAATTTCAGTAGTACAGCTGCAAATACTGTGGTGCTGCGTTCTACAAACCAGCGAGAGGGAAGTATTTGAGGTGTCTGTCATTAGCAATATTCATTTCAGTGGACAGAACTCCCCTGAAACTATCCAAAGTATACACCAGCAATCAAATATGACAGAAGGAAAACATACTCCTGACAAACCAACTGATTAAAAACATTACATAATATAAGTCAATTTGATTCATTAATAACAAATAAAATACACAAGAATCTGTGTATGTTCAGACTAGACAACCTTGCTTTTCATCAATAAATCAAAAGTGTTAGAACGGAGCTGGTTGCATAATTTCAGTAGCAGAATTATGATGCAATCTCTTTGTCTTCTTTTGTAACAAGCCGCACGGTTGTGTACACCCACGAAAAGATGGAGATGAGCAGAGACAGGGCTCTGCATTTGTGGACAGTGGAGCTGGGCAGGAGTCTCCATAACCATTCAAGGAGAACCGGATAGGGCCAACGTCATCATGTTTGGCTGTTACAATGGAAATAGTGCTTATAAACCAACCAGAGTCAGTGAAATTCTATTGTATAAAATGTATCCAATATCTGCAATGCTGTATTATTAATAGCACTGGAGGTATCTCAGCTGAGAGTTCAATCCTGTCCTCTAAGTCAACATATTAAATCTGCCTCAAACAGATATTTGATCCAAGCTTTATCTCCAGGTTATTTTTTGTCTTTCAGGAACATAGTACCACAGTAAACATATCTGACTTAAATGTCAGTGAGGGCCATCAAGTGTATAACTTAATTTTCTGTGCCTTAATTGTCCAGTTTCCTGTATGTTTTACTTGGTCAAAATAGCAATTTATAACATAAATGACACAACATAGGGTCATTTTTGGATAAATGTTGACTTTTACTGTCTTATTTTAGGTACAAACCATTTTTTTAGTTCATTCATTCAACCTGTGTTTTGGATTGTTCCTTGATAACCCACAGAGACCTGTGTTTAATAATGTTTAGCATTAAATACCGGAGTTGACATTAAAAAGACTTTGCCAAATATTAAAAATAGAAGTTAACTAAATTAAAATTTTTCATTCTCCCCCAGTAATATAGCTCCATTCATCAATATGTCTGTTGTTGTGCTCAGAACCTGAACTTTGTATTGTTTTTTAACCTGTGGATAGGTAATGCAAGGTGGAACGTGCCTTGTGGCTGCTTTGCATTATGGACTACAAAAGAGGCTCCTGCTGTGAAGAAACTGGCCTTTGCCTCATCCGTGATAGATTTCCTTTTGCACGGTGGCTGAAAGACAGTGCTAAATAGTGAGTGTAGCTTGCATTTTATTTGAACTTGAACTCAAAACGTGATGTCTGACATTTATTATCTAAGGAATAAAAACAAAAAAAGGCAAAAAAAAATTACCCGCAATAAATCTGACAAGCTTAATAATATGGGGAAAATAATCTGCACACATGAAAATGACAACAGCAGTTAAGCGAAAAGAAAGCTATATGGCTGACACTCAATTTATTTGTACTTATCTTTGAAGGAGATAAGCCCCTTCTGCGTATCTATCTGACAGTTGACATTTAGCTTTAATTCTGCAGTCACTGGTTAGCATCTGATTAGGGATTTCAGCCTCTGTTTTAAGCACAAAAAGAAATACAAGCTACATAAGTTTAGATAACACGTCAAATACACTTATACTTACAATTTTCATGATAACTTTTCAGGGGGGAAATCTTATTAACAATCTAGTACAGAAATAATGACGCCAATTAAGTATTTTACAGACATTTAAACATCTAAACTTTGACGTTACAGTACACAAAAATGATCTGGTATTCCTCTTCAGTAACAATGCATGTTTAGCTCTAACTTGTCACAAGGATTAAAAAAAAAAGATGTTTGTGAACAAATTCTTGCTTACCTGGGGTTTGATGACAGGAGGGGGTTCATTTCCTTTTGATAATGGTGACCTTGATTATCCGGCTAAATCAGTAAGAGAAGGAGCAGCAAAAATTATGTTAAAATGTCAACAAATACTCGAGTCAAATACCAAAAATCACTTCATTATTTTTGCTCAAATCACAAGTGCACTTGGTGTTCTGTAGAGGAATACACTTAAAACTTTCACTGTTAATATAAATGTTGGTAAATCTTCTAAGGTCAAAGTAAGAGGTAACTTTCTGTTTTTCTGTCTTGACTGTGTTCAAGTGTTCTCAAGCCAGGGTCAAGGCATCTGTAAAATCTCTGATAATTAAATGTTACCATCGCAACAAAATCAAGAATGATTCGTTCACTGCCCCGGCAGCAGTATTCTTTGTGAGCTGAGCTGCGTTAACAGAGACAGTATTAGAAGTAACAGATAAGAATGGTTTCATTTTCAATATACAATAATATTCAGCTGTAGGAAACACAAGTGCTTTAGCCTCTCCATCTTGTCAAAGCTAAGGACCATATTATAGCCTCTGGAGGCTATTTAAGCCCAGTGCCTGTTTAAAGGCTATTACATTACATGACTTTGATGAAGAAGCAGTCACATTGAAGCTGTAGACTTTGCATTGTTTAAGCAAATTTTAGCTATCTGTGTGCTCCAGTGCCTTCTTTATGTAATCTCCTCTAAAAATAAGACAGGACCTAAAATTGTACCCTGTGGAATTCTGCAGGTAATATGTACTGATGATGATGACTTACCCGTATGCTGATGGAGAAACTTAGAGGACAAAGCTTATGTGTAATATTAAACCCAAGTATATATGAAGCATTAAATATTTAAATATTAAACCTAGTAACTCACATTATCACTTAAATTTGCATGAACCGCTATATCAAACGGAACGCTCGGATGTAAGTGTTCCCTTCCATAAGTATTACAAGTGTGAGCTTCTATCCAAAGTACACTGCATCTTTTAAAAGGACATTGCCTATTAAGCTAACATAAAGCTATGACCAGCAGCGGGAGCGTTAGTGTCAGCAGGGTAGTCATCAAACAACAGCAGGTACCGATAAACCTGACTCCTCATCACATACTGGCTCAAATATCACAATACAAGTACAGCAGTCACAATAATGACATTTGGGCAATTAACTGTCAAACAAATAATTGCAAATAACATTAGAATACTATAAACTTCATAATAGCTTATCAGGCCCATACAGTATAAGGAAATAAAGAAAACAAAGCCTTTACTGGCACTGAACACTGGAACTTATAAACATATACTGCATTTCTGTTTAGTTTTGTTCAAAAAATCATTCACGACAGATCTCAAATAATTTTAGAGTACACAGCCTATTACTGGAATACAAAAAGAACCAATAGAAAGTACCTCAAGATAACAGCGCAATGAGGTAAGGTCATTAAAAGAGCACTGCTCAGATCTCAAATTGTAGAAAATGTCACAGGAGTGTGAAATTTCTGTTAGGGTTATGCAAGTAAATGAAGACAATTATTACGGGTGCACAAATAGATCAGATAGCAGAAGTAATTGCAATCAGGTGATTATATAATAATTGTAAAAGCTCTTCTAATAACAATTAGAAATTGTTGCATATCTGAACAACACTAATATGATTTTAGTCATTTGCCTTTCCCTTATTCTTGAATTCAGCTAAAATGATGTTGCATGATGATGAGGCAAAACAGTTTCTTTCAAATACCCCCTAAAAACTATAATTGCAGGGTTCACTCTCACCATATACATACTGTCATTTCCCTACAAGATGTAACTAATTAAGACCTAAAAATTTAATTATTTCCATGGTGAACCCCTCACTGTTATTTCAACAAAGGAACCATAAAATAATAATCCCTGTGGTAATTCCAATACTCATTGTGTCCTGCATGAATCTCACTACATTAACAGATACATATATCTGCAGAAATGGTAACAGGCCTATAACTCCAGCCTTTTGAATAATTATATTCACTGGGGATCCTAAAAAGGACAAAGGGCCACATAGGGCAATGTTCCCTCTTCATAAGTGCAACCTGCTTATGTTAATAGCACACAGATCTGAATGACCTTCAGTGGCCAAGAGCAAACTATACCATCTTCGAATTCTAAAAAGACTGGATAATGTCAAATGACCTAAATAAATTTCATTCATCAGGGGAACCATGGCTAGTAGACATTAGTGTGTGAATTGTACACGTTAAAAGCTGTAAGAGGCCAATTAATGTATTTCTATCTCCATAATAGTTTGTAATGCATGAACACAAACATGCATTAGCACTTCATGGCATAAATAGAGAGCTTGAAATGGAAATTAGAAGAGGTGAGGATCAACCGGGGTCACAATATTTATGCCAGGTGGCACACAGAAAGAGGGATAAATAATGAATGGAGAATGGGCTGCAGATAAGTGTTGTTTGTTAGTAAAGAATCAACACTAAAAGATGAAGAAGAGCCGAAGAAAATACCACAGACCATGGAGACATGAGTCCAGGTGGAGGTGTCATCACTGCTCATGCTGATGCTGACATTACACCGGTGGATCTGAGAAGCTCTGAGACCCGAGGCTCTACATTCGTCTTCCTCTTGCTCCCTTTTTAGACTTGCCAGCATTCTCAGCTCCTCCTCATCATCGTGGTGCAAGTGTAGATTGCCAAGCAGAGATGACATGCAATCACTGGAATCAACAGGCAGTTTCTTGCCCTCCTCCTTTGTTATTATCAAAAATAAATAATGGTTACTTCTTCCGAAGCAATCTAAATGTAAACAACTTGTATTAAGTCACAATCACACAAAATACTCCAATCTACAGAGTTATAATGTGTTGTAGAGTCAGAAAAGGAGCAGGAGATTGTGATCCCAGACAGAGATAGAGGTAGAGCTGGGCAAAGGCCATTGTATTGACCCTCAGAGGAAATGTCTTTCAACAGTAGATCTATTGATTTAAGTGAGTACTTTGCTAACTTATTTTGTCTGACAAAGTGCAAGGATGCCTGGTGCTGCCCTGGTGTTAAATTAGTGGCACTCAATAAACCATGGTTGCAGTGAGGGAAACCAACTCCTTGTCATATTTCTCTGACAGCCTTTCAGTCATAGCCTTCACTGCATGCTACCTGTGTGTTGATTTGTGGTTCTGTCTGCACAAATCAGCAGGCAGGAGCTGCACTCAGGAAAGATGCTGGGATTCTGTGTGCCTTAGCTGTGACTTGTGTAAATGCAGAAAGGATCAGCTTAGTGACAGATCTCGTTTTAGGCTTTGTGATCACTCCAGATGATTTTCCTCTGATCCAGAATCTCTCTTAAACAGGAGCAGCAGCCTACCTCTATTTGTAACAGACCATAGTCTGATCCCTCTCAACACCATCACAAGTTGATTTTAGCTGTCCAAAGCAGCAGTGATCACACATTACAATGGGGGAAAAAAAAAAAACAGTTTGGTACAATACCACAAGTACTATACTATATCATTATACCATAACAGAAACTGAACATTATACATCAGGCCTCAAATACACACCTGAACTTGAAAAATGTTTTTCTAGATGTAAATTATATGACGTGACCTTGGTTTAAACCTGTTTAGAACTGGAGAAAGGTATTAAATTCCATATCATTTTGCCACAAACTTGCCATTTTCATAATACAGTTGCTGGTTTGGATGTTGTTGTGCATAGTATAAGGAGAGTTTGATTTTGATGGTGATGGAAATATGCGAATAGTGAGAAGGGAGAACAACCTCATGTGAGTCAGACTATGACTTGAGCTGAATACATCTGCAGAAGAACTTCAGAATCAGTAATCAATCTGCTCCAAATGCAAATTAAAGTTTAGGCTAAAGCTAAACAACCTAGATGATGTGAGGAAATCTGGTTAACAATGAATAAACAAACTAACTGAGTTGTCCCCAAAATGGCAAATATGTGTGGAAAAAAACTGTATTGAATTATTATAAATAATTTTTCATTCTTTTTGAGTCAGTCTTTTGTAATGTGATTATCATACATTTTCAAATCTCAATGATGCCAACGTATTAGTATTTCTATGGGAGAATAGAACAGACTCCTTCGTTTCTGAACTATTATGTGAAAAAACATGCTTGTTATTGTAGAGACTGCTGCCACTTGTAGCAATGTTTACATCTGAGTTATTTACTCTAAACATATTCAATGAAGCCTACAAATGTACACCTGTACCTTCTGTTTTCTGGACTCCAGTTGGACTTCATGCAGCAGTCTTCTGGAAAACGAAACACTGCCGCTTTGTGATCCACATGGGTGACACTTCAGCTCAAGGCTTGCACTGGGTGAGAGGCAGCGCCTTGGGACCATCTCACTGGGTTCAGCTCTTCCAGTGGATGTAGAAAGAGTAAGCACATCTGTGCTACCATGACCACTGTCTTCTGATGATGTTTGGTTGATATTTTGAGATTCTGGGTGAACTTCATAATCCAGCTCATCATCCAAAATTGAATCACTAGATATGGATGTAGCAGGGCTGGAGTCAACAGTTTTTCTTTGATGCTGAAATGTGGAATAGATCTTTTCCTGGAAGAAATACAGCAACTGAATGATCAAAGATTGCTTATGAAGGGAGTTATAACAAAATAAAAATGATAAGAAGTCACATTCATGAGCATCTGATAGATTATTTCTATTGTTTTTAAACTTACTTTGGTATCTTGTGTGTTGAACCCTAGATTGAGGTGCGTTTAATGGAACATTATAATGAGATGGAAAATAGTCACTGGGATTTGACCAGATGTCGATGGCTTAGCTTTAAATTAACCTTGTGTCTCAAAAGCCTAATAACATTCTGTTTAAGTCAGCTAATCATTTCTACCTTTAGGTTCAAAGTTTAAATTCATTTAAGTGACAGTTGGAACCTTTTAATAAAAATGTTGCGATAATGCATTGTTCTTTTCAACAACTGAAAATGTTTTCAACACCAATAGTGCAGAGGGAGAGTTAGGAAGTTTCTCTGCACATGTCATACATTTTCTTTTACTGTAGAACTGGGTCACACTTGAAGTATATTGTATTGTAGTTTTCTATCCCAAAGAAACAAAACGGCTCATTTTGTGTATTTAGCTTGACAAATGCATAGAGGAAATGTTAGTTTCTTTGTGATAAACAGTGCTTTTAAATGAACTGCAAAAAATCTAAATAATACAGTAGATTATGGTATATTCTCTGAGGACTCCATCACCCTCAGTTCCTTGTGCTTTGGTTTTGGTAGTGTTTTCTGTCAGCTTTGTTTCGGGGTTATTATAAAGCCTTAGGGTTTTTAGCTCTCCTATTTCATATTTTTTCCCTCTACTTTCTCTGCTGCCTTTTTGTTGATGAACTGCATGTATCCTCTATGTAAGCTTTTTATGGATGTGCCTCTCTGGACATGTTTACAGTGTTTCAGTCTCTGTTCAGGACATTTAGCAATAAATATTTCAGTTATTAAGCTGTTACATTATCAGTGCAGTGAACTTACCGAGTTCCCCTTAAGCACAAAACATCCTATCCTGAACTATTGTATCTTATACATATATGAACATGGATTCACTCAGTTCATTGGTTTGTTTTGCTTTTAATATTTCTGTATGTTTAAGAACAAACGTTGGCTCAATAGAATTGCATGAACCTGATGCAACACCTTGAAAGATGATATTGCCTCAAAATAAAAAAAATGAGCAACCTGCCATAACTAGATAAAAATCCAAATCAAGCCAACTTGTGTCAGATGGAAAGTCAGCACTGTCTGGTATGTGATTGGACCCATTACAGCAGAATATAGTGGTTTGGCAAGCCAAAGCTTACACAGCAGTGGAAATACCATGGTCCAGTCTTTTATTAAAAGTAACATGGCAGCTGTGTTGTTTTGAGTTTTACCTGGCATAACAGCACTAGCAAGCTGTTTTAGTATGCCAACAGTATTCATGCTGATGCTGTTGTAACTGGCAAAATTAGACTATTAAACTGCTATGCTTAAAAATCCCCTCTAGTCATATTATAAGACATGTTAACAATAGTCTGTCCTAAACAATAATTTCTGTCTGGTATGATTTTTTTTACTCAGAAAAAGCTAAAATTACCTTTAAAAATTAGTAATTGAAAAATACTAAGAAATTCTGAATATATAACTGAATATCTAAATACTGCTCATTTCACATGCTGAACATGATGTTTCCTCCCCCCCTTCAGCAGCACTAATAGCTTAAAGTTTTGACATTAGAAAGAGTAAAAGTTGCATTTTTCAATCACAATTTGAGTCAAAATATTTGCAATTTGATATGCTAGTACACCCCATAATCTCAGGTTTTAGGAAACTACAAAGACGTTGTGGTTCAACCATAAATTCGTAAATGTGAAAATAGTCGGACAGTGTCAAACTCTGCACGACTTCATCTAAACATCATTCTGTATGACAGAACTTAACGATTACAGTGAAGCAACATGAAGGTTCAAGCAATGAAAGGTTTACACTATGTTTCCAGCATATCAGGAGCAATATGCAGTTTTCAGCTTTAGTGCTCCACCACACATTACCTTGCTCCATTAACCATCATAAAAATCTATTACAGAAACACATTTCAGCATAGCCTGGCTTGTTGGGGTGTACTACTTGAAAAAGCTATGGTTATCCAATTTATGATCTTTTCAGCCACCACAGAAAATGGCTATTGTGTCCTTTAGTATGGAATATTACAAAAACTATAGAACTATTTAGATGACCATTGAAGAAAGTCATCATGGGGAGCTAGAAATCATTAAACTGGCCCTCTTTCAGCTGATAGGTTAAAAAAATATCCTTTCATATTGCTTACTCAGCTCTTACAAAATGAAATTACACGCTTCCTTTACCTTCTAACTGTATTTCATACTGAGTGGTGACAGCTGATTGGAATGTTTTAATTTGAAGAAATGCTTCTTTGAGCCCTCAAGGCAGATACTCAGTGCTATTTTATTGTGATATGTTAGAATACACTTCTGAGGAATACTCTATGCATTCTTTCTCTCTCCCTCTCTATCTCTGCCGTCCGCTGCTATCATTTAATTTCCCAGAACGTCTATGGACATCCACCTAGTTTTGAGTCAGACAGTTCAGTGCTCAGTTGCATTCTCATTCTCATGGTTTAGACATCATAGATGAACAGGAATAAAAGATAAAATTCACATAACATTCCACTAGTCAATGCTGTAGTTTCCTGTGGTGAGTGTTTCTTGCTTTTCTGTGTTACTGATTGCTAGAGCTAGGAACACTCTCTGAAAATACTATATGTCTATTCATTTTAGCTGAGTTTTAACCAGGTCCTAAAGCTATAATATGTAACATTTTCATTGACTCTATTTACTTATACTCTATCAAATCTTTTCAACATTATTCAAATTCAGTTCTGTCCATAATTAGGGATGGGAATCGAGTGTCTGGTTCCTACTGAGCTCTATATGTAAAGTGTCATGACATGACTTTTTTTAAGATTTGGCACTATATAAATCAAATTTGATTTGATTTGAAATGTATGGCTAGATTTCATGTGAAAAGATGACACCAGGGCCACTTGTAACACTTGCAAAGCTTCCATTTCTTCAAAGGGGGGAAATATCTCCAATATGCTAAGGAGGGGGGGCTTCGGGGGCAACAAATTTCCTGCTCCCTTACAGTATGTGCACAACAGCATTGCGGGAGACACAGAGGAATTGGTAAAGCGTTTTGAGTTTTACTTTCACTTTGTATGGTCCTATAGTGTGATCCCCTCCCCCTGAGCCACACGTAAACCTGTTTGTACTCTTTTCTTCCCTCACCCAATAAGAATCGATAAGGAATCTGATTAATAAGTAAAACCCATAATGGAATCTTCTTCTTATCAATTTCCATCCTTATTCATAATTGTATTCATTGTAATAGCCTGTTTTATTCTGTGGTGTCATATCCCCTTAACCAGCATTTAGGATTCCTAATTCAAGATGTCATCTACAGCTATATGATCTTTTATTATTGTTTTGAATCACCCATATCTGAAGTTTATCAGAAACCTTAAATTATCTGACCTTATCATTTGGTCCAAACTAATCCAGTGCAATACATTTTCTTATTCTACACTTTGTGAAAAGACCATAAAGCACATTTGACGTGTGTGTCCAAGTAGGACTTCAACCATAGGGTGCAAGTACTTCTCCCCAGAGCATACCTCATCACTTTCACTGCCAATGAAGTCATCTTCAGGTTGGGCGTCACATCGCCTCCCACTTTTGTTCTGAACCTGGTGATCTCCTGTCTCTGTCTTCTGCTGGTCACCCTGGCCTTGCACTCGTTTGGGCGAGTGAGGCTGCGATGAGAAAGTGAACACCTCCTCTTCTAAAGAGAGCTGGGGCTCGGACCCCTCATTACTCTCCCAGCTGCTCCAGACCTGCAGGTCAGAAGACGACCCTGACCGGAACAAGTTAGAGACACACTCTGGTTGGATGCGAATGGCTCTGACACTTTGCTTAGCCAGACTGAAATCACTTCAATCTGAAACAAAAGATTGCAAAACAAGACAAACACCAAAACAATATTCTAACCTAGGCAGAATTTCTATGAATATTTATTATAAAATGTTTTAAGCTTAAAATTTAATTCCACTGTGCAAACATAAATCTCTCAGCAAACACCAGAAAGATTAAACCTGAGTGAAGACCGAGTAAAGAATAATGAAAAATCTTACGATGACTAATGATTATAGCTGTGTCATTCTAAAATCAGAAATTGATTGTAATAAATTACTCATAAACGTTTTTGTAGGTTCTGTCAATAACACTGCAAACCTTAAGGAAGACTGTATGCAGCACATTCACTCTACTAGTAGTGTGTATTTATCAAAAAACACATGTAAGATCATTAAAAAAACAAGCACCTTTTTTTTTTCAAACTGCCATTTCTCTGACCCTGTTTCACTCTTGATTTTCTACTTCAGTTTAAGTGGAAAGAAAATTTTACATCAGGGTTGAGATATCTAACATGACATTACTCATTATATATCCAATGGTGGGTAAAAATGTTTATCAGCCTTAAGTAAAACTTCAAACTGCCATGGAGATATGCAAGAAACACTGGAAATATGTGATAAGTCTGAGAATAAAGACAGAAAAACCTCTTCCAATGTGAAAGAGCAAGCAAATTTCAACCTCTCAAACAGTATAATCACTTTCTCTAATTGCCCACTGTGTGGCAAACCCTAGGCCCAGGAGATGTCCCCCTGACTTTTATTTAATGTGCCACATTACCATTAATGAACTAACTACTTTCCATGTGTGGGCAGGGCTGCAGCAAAGGAGCTTACTGATGTGAAGAAACGTCCATAAATGAGCTTTAGAAGCATGTGCACTTACTTTATGAGGACAATCGGAGTGTAGTAGAAGTGTGTGTGTGTTCATGTGATGGTGGCGATAGGGGAGTTTGGGGATTGGAGTAAGGGGTACTCTAACAAAAATCCTGCAAATGGCCTTGACGCGGGTCATGCAAAATTAAAAAAGGGGGAGAAAAGCAATGGTGTGTGCAGCATGGAATGAGGCTCATTAAAATTCATGCAATATCTTAAACTGATCTAATTTAAGAATTAAAAGTAAGAAAGGTATTTTTCTGAACTATAAAAGAGCTACTTTGAAGAATCTGAACCAAAGCAACGTCAAAATATCCAGCGCTGATAATATTCTCTTGTGTATAATTTTTAGATTTCCCTCTCTCTTTTTATACTTTTATAAGCATCACTCATTCAGTCTGAAAGTGTACATGTCTTACTACCGCTGCTTCCTGCTGTCCTGCTCTCTCTCCAGTCTCAGCAGGTATGTGCCTCACCTGCTGTTCGCTGCTCTGTCCTTTCCATTAAGGTAAGAGGTTGCTGTCTGATCTCTCGCTCACTAGATGAATGAGTGCACTTTTCCTTGGTCTTACTCCTGTTTCTGTGAGCAACAGGCCCAGTGTCTGGAAGGAGCGAAACGAAACACCAAACAAATCATGGCACATTCTGCATGCCATACATTACAGTCACGCACACAAACAGAATATAATATTCCGCGCACACAGCTTACCGGGAGATGCAGGTTTTCGTCGACCGGCACTGTAGACCCGTAGTTTCTTGGAGCCTTGCTTGTCAAATATTTTGTCTTTTGGGGGATGGGGTTGGAAAATGCCAGATGTTCCTATGCACAATACTTTAAATATTAGACAAGCTTTGTAACACAAAACAGTCACACAAGCTTGGCAAAGGCATGTGTGTGAACTGATTATGCACAGTGAAAATCCCTATTAATGAAAGCATTTCTGAGCTTCTTATATTCATTCAGAAAAGAGAGAATACAGCCTGCTACATTATGTTCCACTGAATTAAGAAATTTCAATCATTAATTTTGCATTCACTCATGCTACAGAATGTTGCATTATCAAATGTAAAAGCCATTATTAGGTGCTTGGGAAAATATATCTTTCTTTTAAGTTGTTTTGTTGATTCATTTATAATGCTTTTACAAATGCTTAGTGCTTCAGTGATTTAACACATACACTCTTTTAACAAAGAAAACCTTGATGGACCGTCTAGAACTTGTAGTACCTTACATTTACACTATATTGTAGTAATAAAGTGGTAACACAGTGAAATTGAAATTCAACTGTACCTTCTTGAGGACAATCAGAAGGGTCTTCATGTGATAATTTTTCAGTGTGGTTGATAATATTTGGACTTTCTGTTGCACCTTTTTGGTTCACTCTACTAGATGGGGTTCCCTTAGGGACACAGCAATGGGAGAAATACAAGCTTGGATTCAAGGCCACATATTCTCTGCTGTACTCATAGTTTTATGACAGCAGAGTCCAAATAATTCAAAGGGATTCATTTTTCATGGTATTCGTGTAATTACCACATTTGAAATACAAAGTACACTGCAGTCTGTTCCATCTGGGGCAGCACTGGTTTTTCTTCCATTTTGAGGTGGTGGTCCTGAAGCTCTGGAGCCTGAGGCTGTCTGTAACACACCCTGGGGCCTGGACCTTCGATTATTAGCCAACCTGGCGGTGGCCAGACTCACACTCTGATCAGGAGCTGCAAAAAAATTATCATTATTGACCACTATTCATTTATGTTTGTGTATTTTCATTTAGAATAATTAAAAAAAACTTTTACCAATACATATTCTGAATGAAAAAGTATTCAGCAGAATAGCTTAGTTGAGCACAGAATTTGACTGCTTTGGCAGCTTGCTTTTCAAAAATAGTCATTAAGAACGTAAAGTCAGCCCATGCCAGAGGATTCTATTGCCACTTATTTTTCCACATTTTCTACTTGTATGAGTAATTTTAAGAAGACTGGACTGAACAATGAGTTAGCTGTATTACTTTAATTATCTAGACTGTTTTTAAGGGTTCAGTGCATCAGATTTTAGTGCAAATCTTCCTCCAAAAGAAGTCTCCTGGCTCTTTGCAAAGGCACTGCCGCTGCATCCTGTTCTTGGCAACACCCAAGACAATTATGACTGATTTAATAAACACAAACAGGATGGAGAGTTTTTCCCCAGTTCCCCATTTCCAGAATGATAATGGGTTCAGCACGACCTGTCTCCAACGCTGGCACTGTGTTAAAACAAAGTGTGGAGATTGAGAAATGCACAACTTTGAGTAAACCCTTCTGATTATAATATGCAGTTTATACCGCTATAATAAAAACTGGACACTACTACTTATCGGATTGAGTTGATGTTTTCCTTTAATCTATCAGTCTGTTGCATATCATCATGTGGAAATAATGGGCTGCCGTGTGAGTTGTGATACAACCATGACCCGACCCTGCTGTATCTGTGCCAGGGCTCATTAGCACCACCTCCGCTGATAGTAACAGCAAAACATACAGCACTTTCTCAGCAGAGCAGAGAGCAGACACTTCAATTCCACAAAACACAGTCAACAGGATGATGTAGGATGAGCTAACTTTGTGAAGAATGTATGTAATGTGTAAGAGGAAGAAGATGTACTTCTTTGATGTAGTAGATACCACACTCAAATTACCCATGTTTAGAGTGATTGAATTTTAGTGGCCTCGAAATCTGCAGAAGACCATCAATTTATACCCATAACAATACATAAATACAACCTACAGTATATGTAATGCATCAATGACTACACTCAGTGAATGCATTGACCTTGAGAACATCTTTGTCATAGAACTGAGATAATCAGGGCTTGTTTGTTACTGCATGACAAAAAACTTTTAACAATTTCTGACAGATTGGGTGCTCTAGTACGAACATTCACCAAGCAACTATGTCACAGTTAAATTGGTTGCCTACTTTAATAGAAATCGTTTTAATTATGATTAGGAATGTTATGCTAATAATGCAGATGCTAATTATAAAAGCTATTTCTTTCGTGTGCTTACTGCTCTCTTCTATGGGCACTGCTGGTTGACTTAACATAACTTAGACAGCTGTCAGAACAAATAAATAAGCACTGATAAAAAAGGCCACAGAGGCGGCAGAACTGGATTACTGATGCATGCCTCTTCATGACGAGGTAATTGGCGCTCTCTGACTACAGGTGAGGTGCAAAAGAACACAAAAAGGCCTTGAACAAAAGTACTCTTACATCTATATAGATAGCATCCTATGATGTAAAATGAACTTGTTTAATTTCATGTTTTCTTATGTAAAGTAAAATGACCTTAATTTTTAAAAATGTATTTATTGATAATGTTATACTGCGATTTGTTCTACTAACCACAATCAGCGCTCAGATCTGCTTTCCGCAAATTCTTCATGTTGAGCACCTGTGTGACATGATTTATGTCTGCTGGGAACTGGCAACTGCGAGGGATCAAATCCATGAGACCAGCTCCACTGAGAAACATATCTAGAATGAGGTGTGAGGAGAACAGTAAAAAACATATTCCCTTGTCATGACAAAGTAAAAAATAGATTTTACAAGTAGTGAGATGTACAATGTTGAGAATCATCACATTTGGATTAAATCAGCCAGTAACCCGGTGCAGCTTTCTGTCTGACTCTGTCTCTCAAGACAAAAATACATTGTGGCCAATGTGGAACCATACCAGCTGGAGTTTTCTGTAAAGTATAAGTTTATTATGGAGTCATGGATAAATTAGGCTACTTTTAATGGTGAGTAGTGTATGTATATCTGTTGTGTCAGACAGTTTGTCACTTGATGTAAACTGTCTCTGTTTTGACATTAATGTGTGATATGTTGTGTTACCATCATCTGACATTCCTGTAGGCTCTGTTTTCATTGTGAAGATTCTCCGGAGTTTACAGGAAGCAAATAAAGCGATGCCATCTAGTCTCAGAAATCCTGTATCCTTGAACAGTTCACCAGTGAAGGATACAAGATCGATACACAAAGTAGACCACTAGGATGACACAAGTAATGTGATTTTGTAGCACAAAACCATCCTGTAGAGATACTGCTGTGAAACATGAACATGAATGATAACAAAGCCTTCAAATATCCAAAAGTTCTGATAGAATTTTTCTGAGACACTACTCACCATGTTGCGTTTTAATCCTGCAAGAGGGATCCTTGCATGCCAAAGTGTTACAGACAGCTCTTTATGTACTGTTGATAAGTAGAGTCTTCTCTTGAGATGCCCTGTATCAGTTATCCTATGAAGCAGCAGAATTAAACCAGAATTACTGGTGGCTCCATGAAGTCCTGACCATAGAAGGTAAATGCTTTATTGATCTAAAAGGTTTTTATTCCATTTTGTGCAGTAAGATCATTTTTCATGTTGCAGTTTTATGGAAGAAACTGCAACACCAAAGCAATTTTCATGAAATGTCTATAAGAAAATGTCTATAAATAATAGATCTAATCTTAATTTTGAGTTACACACTTACTGTGCAAAAATATGCTCAATGTTTAATACTATCTCACTTAGCATAAAAAACAGATGTACT
Organism: Maxillicosta whitleyi; assembly: GCA_029822895.1. Classification (NCBI taxonomy): domain Eukaryota; kingdom Metazoa; phylum Chordata; class Actinopteri; order Perciformes; family Neosebastidae; genus Maxillicosta; species Maxillicosta whitleyi. The sequence goes on from JAPSES010000211.1 coordinate 8,981,633, forward strand.
TACACAAGCTCAATGGAAAGATCTTTGCTCTGAGGAATATTCACTTGAAGAACCAAAAATCTTTGAAGAAGCCCAACTAAGACAAAAAAAACAAAAACAAAAACAAAAAAAAATGTAAAGGAAATTATTAACATGTGGAATCTAACAAACCAAAACAATTTTTATCAAATGGGAGAAGTATGGTAGTGACTTACGAGACAGTTTCCCATTTTCTGGCATTTGCATTTTGATTGTCTGGCTGCTGCCCTCCAGACAGTAAACAAATCCTTTAATTTCTTTATTATATTCCTGTGGGAATATGTAATGTGAAAAAGGCCTTGTTAAATAATGACCTACATCTGCAGACTCAGTTTTATCAATAATAATACAAACTTTTTATATGACTGGAAACCCCAGTGCAAATGTATTAAATACAATAGGAATGAATTTATCTTATAGTCAAAACATTATTTCATTTATCTCTTGATTTTATAGTAGAGTATAACTGTTGTCATACACGTTATGAAAAGCTATCCAAAAGGTATTCTTATATGTAGTATGCCTACCACTGGAGGGGGAAAAAAAACCTTACTTTATCATTAATTCAGCGTTATGGTGACACCATATTAACTATACAGGGCTCCATTTATACTCCTGCGGGTGCTAAACACACTGCTACATGCGTTAGATAATTGCCGTTAATATGACTGTCACCATTAATAGCCATAGAATACATAAAGTAAATCGGCAGCAGTAAAAATTCACCTTATGTATGGCTGATGGACCTCCACAGAGTTTCCATTTTGCTACGGGGTCTTTACCCTGTGCACTGAAGATCTCCACCACAGCTCCACCCTGCCAGAAAAAGAACAGTTTTCAACGGTGCAACGGTCCTCTTCAACTTAAGCTAGTATCAACTAAACAGGCTAACGTTTGTGCTAATGTGTTTTACAGGGACACGTTATTTTAACATACTGTCAATTAAACTTACCTGATAGTTATTTCTGAACATTTTACGTCACGTTAGGTCACTATGGAAACATCGCTATGTGTTTAACTTATGTTAGATCGAATACTTGAATTGATACAACGTAATGTCGGCTAAAATAGTTGAAATGACAACTGTTAGCTAACGCAGGAAGTGTCACCATGGTAACCTTATGCTACACCAACAACTAATAATGGTATGTAAGTATCCCCGCTCAGAATTGTTTCCCCTGGCCGACGGAGCGTAATTTCGACATTCTTATCTAATAACTATGACTATTTGTCTAATAATTATGACTAAAAAAAAAAATCATTATGATAAGTCGTGATTATAACATAAAAAGTAAGAATTACGTAAGAATTGTATATATGAATTGAAAATGAGGTAAGTTAGAGTTGAGATAAGAAAATCCAAATTATTTATTATTATTATAAAAAGTTCAAATTGTGCTCCTGCAACCAGGGGAAACAATTCTGAGTTGGGATACATACCTTGGCACAACACCATGTTGTAAATATGCAGCAATGGCTGAGGAAAAAAAAAAAGACAAAATAGGTGGCAAGGGAGATAATATAGTATCTGATCGTTCATGCGCAATATAGTGACCAATGTAGTGGTCATATTTTTTATTCATGCAGCTGTTACTGAAAATTGTCCTCTGAGGCTGCCAACAGTATACGGTAGCCTATTGAAGCCTCAGGCAGTTACGTTTATTTTATTTTTTATTCATTTTGTAGCTTCCACCTACAGACAAATGACAGAAATAAAGCAGAATGCCTTGTCTTATACATCACATATGTTGCTGCAAATTAAATTAAAAGGAGAATAAATAAATACATACATAAAGCAGGTCTAATTTAACATAGACTAGCCAGCTTCTACTTGCTTCTTCTACCTTCTATTCACAAATCAGTCACACATGCTATTTATTGTAAGTGTAGGGAAGGAAGAGAAATAGAT